>SMSW01000004.1:3000000-3470109 GCA_004769165.1 Aspergillus cejpii | reverse complement strand
ACCCTAACCCTAACCCTAACCCTAACCCTAACCCTAACCCAACCTCTCTACTTTCTTTTCTTCCCCCTACCCTCCCTCACTATCACTCTCTCTATATTTCTCTTCCTTTTCCCCTCTCTTACTTTCCCTTACTCTTATCTTCTACTTCTTCTCCCTTAACTACTCCCTACTCTACCTTCCACTTCTCCTCCCTAACTACTCCCTACTCTACCTTACACTTCTTCTCCCTCAACTACTCCCTCACTCTCTTATTATACTCTTTTTTATTTTTTCTTACTTTTATACTACTCCTCTCTTTTCTTTTATCCTACTTTTATTTCTTATTCTTTTATTCTTTTCTTATCTTCCTTTTTATCTACTTTTACTTCTTATTCTTTTCTTCTTTTTATCTTCCTTTTTATTCCTACTCCTTACTCTTATCCTCTCTTTTTTCTTCCTCTTTCTTCCTTTTCATCTCTATCTTTAATCTTATATTCTCTTTTCCTTACTCTAACTCTCCCTCACTCTTATACTTATCTCCCTTTTTTACACTACTCTTCTCATTACTTTTATACTACTCCCTCACCCTTATACCACTCCCTCATTCTTATATCCTCCCTCATTCTTATACTACACTCTCACTCTTATCCCTCTCCCTCACTCTTATATCACTCCCTTCTTCTTATACTACTCCTCCTCTATTCTTCTATTCTTATACTATACTTCTCTCCCTTACACTCCACCTTACACTCTTTTAATCCTCTCTTTCTTATTTTCTATTCTCCTTTTATCATCTCTCTTATCATTATACTATTCCTTTCTCTCACTCTCATCTTCTTTCCCTCCCTCTTATACTACAACCCTCTTCCTAATCTTCTTCTAACCAAATACTATACTTCTCTCTCTTATACTTCTTCCTTTATTTATTCTATTCTTAATATCTACCTTTATATATACTTCTTTTTTATCCTATAATACTTCCTCACTCTTATTTTCTTACCCTCACTCTTACACTCTCCTTCTTTATCTTATACTCCTCTCCCTCACTCTACACCCTCTTCCCATTCTTATACTCCTCCTTTCTCTTACTTCTATACTTCTCTTACTCTCTTATATTCTTATTCTATTCTTTTTCTTATCTTTATATTCTCTTTTTATTATCTCTCTTATTCTTATACCATTACTCCCTAAACCCAAACCTCCTCTCCCTCACCCTTACACTCCTACTTACACTCCTACTTACACTTCTACTTACACTCCCACTTACACTATCCC
The DNA here is from genome assembly GCA_004769165.1 of Aspergillus cejpii. Taxonomy (NCBI): domain Eukaryota; kingdom Fungi; phylum Ascomycota; class Eurotiomycetes; order Eurotiales; family Aspergillaceae; genus Aspergillus; species Aspergillus cejpii. The sequence continues at coordinate 3,468,855 of SMSW01000004.1, read as the reverse complement.
ATATTTATCTCCTTTATTTTTTCTATATCCCTCTCTTTCTTATCCTTTTTACTTTTATACTCCTCTTCTCTTTTACTCTCTTTCCTATTCTTATCCTCCTTTTATCTCTTATTCTATACTCCTCTTTTTATTCTACTTACCCTTTTCTCATATTCTTTTCTTTTACTCTTCTCTATTCTTCTCTTTCTTATTCTTATATTCTCTTCTTTATCTATTCTCTACTTTAATCCTTCCTTTTCTTTTTCTTATTTTATACTTCTCATTCTAATTCTTATTCTATACTCCTCTTTTTATTCTTATTATACTCCTCTCCCTTACTCTTCTTTTCTTCCTTTATTCTTCTTACCTTTATCATTTTTTATTCCTATATTTTATTCTCTCTCTCTTCCTTATATACTTTACTAATCTTCTTACTGTTTTTACTTATTCTTTTCTTATATTTATATTCTTACTTCTTTCTATTCTTTTCTTATATTTATATTCTCCTTTCCTATTTCCTACCTCTTCCTTTTTATATATTTCCTTCTACTCTTATATTATCTTCTTTATATTATTTTTATTCACTATCCCCCACCACTTTTTATTTCCCTATTCTTTCTAATTCCTATCAAATCTCTTATTTTTATCTCTTTCTTTACTCTTATACTATCTTATATTTTCTTTACTTTCTTTCCTCCCTAACTCTCATTTATTATACTTTTATATATATTTCTTCTTTCATACTATACTCTATCCTCACCACTACTCTCTCAATCATTTCCCTCTATCCTCTCCCTCACCATTACTCCATTCTTTCCCCTTTTTTCTCCTTTTTCTACTAACCTTCCTTAATACTCCCTATTTTAAACTCCCTCTATTTCACCTTATAAACCCAACCCCTCTTTCCAATATCATTACTTCTACTCACCTTCTAACCCTATCCCTAACCACCCTACTCACACTACTCCTCTACTTTCTACTAACTATCCCTCACTCTTCCCTCTCTCTCTCTCTCTCCATTCTCTCCCTTCTCCCTTACTCTTTCATTTTATTCTTCCTTCCCCTCTTTCTACCTCTCCACCCTCCTCCTTCCTTTCTTTTTATTTCCTCTCTTCTTTATTTCCTTCCTATTTCTTATTTTCTTCTCCTTCTTTATTTCTATCCTCTCCCTCACTCTTTCCCTTCTCTTACCTAACTATCCCTCCTTCATTCCTCTCCTACCTCTCTCTACCCTTCTTTTTTATATTTCCTATCCTACTCTTCTTCTTTATTCCTCCTTCTACATTTCTATTTACAACTTCCCCTTCCATTTCTCTTTTCCTCTCTTATCCTCTTCCTTTTCCCTCTTTCTTTATCCATTCTTACCCCTTTCCTTCTTCTCTTCATCCCCCTTCCTACTCTTTAATTAATCTTTAATCATCTTTCCCCAAACTAACTATCCCTTACTCTATCACTCTTCCTTCTTTCTTACTATCCTGCACTCTTCCCTTCCTATTCTCTCCCTTACTCTTCTTCTTTCTATCTCTTTCTTACCCTCCTTCCTAATTCTTCTCTTCTCTTTTCCTTCCCAACTACACCATATCCCTTCCTAAACCAACCTTTCATTCCTTCTCTCCCTTATAACCCTTCTCTCTAATCTACTCCTCTTTGTTCTTCCTTCTCCCTCCTCCTCCTTCATTTATATTTCCAACTTACCCTCCCATTTCTCTTTTCCTCTTTATCCATCCTCTTTCTTCTTAATTACCACTCTTCCTTTATATATATTCCAACTTTCCTCCCATTTCTCTCTTCCTCTTTCCCCTCAACTTCCTTTTATTTTTACTTTTTTTTCTTCTTTATTTCTATTCCTAATTTTCTTTCCATTTCCATTTCCATCTTCTTCTTTCCCCTTAACTTCTTTTCGTCTTTCTTTCTTCTTTACCAATCCTCTCTAACCCTCACTCTTTCCACCTCACTTCCTTTTTTCTCTTCCCTCTTAATTAACCTCAACTAACTATCCCTCATTCTTTCCTTCTTTTCTTTTTCTCTCCAACTATCTCCTCTTTATTCTTCTCTCTATCTCTCTCTTCATCTCCCTTTCTAACTCTTCTCTTCTCCCTTCTCTCTAATCTACTCTTCTTTCTTCTTCATTCCCCCTCTTCCTTCATTTATATATTCTAATTTTCCTCCCATCTTCTTTTTCTCTTTTTTTATTCTTTATTCATCCTCTTTCTTCTTTATTTTCATCTAACTATCCCTTACTCTTTCATTTCATTCCTTCTTTTTTCCAACTATCCTCTCTACCCTCTCTTCATCTCCCTTTCTACCCCTTCTCTCCCTTCCTAACTTAATCTTTTTTTCTTCATTCCCCCTCTTTCTTCTTCATTTATATTTCTAACCAACCTCCCATTTCCTATTTTCCTCTTTTCTCTTCAACTTCTTTTTTCCTATTTTTACTTCCTAACCCTCTTCATTTCCTTTCTTCTCCTTTCTTCTTTCTCCCTCACTTCTTCCCTTCTCTCTTACTATCCCTCACTCTTTCATTTCCATTCTACTTTTTCTTTTAACCCTTTTCTATTTTCCTATCCCTAACTCCTTCTATATTTACTTTTACTTTTCCAACTTTCCCTCCCATACTACTCCCCTCTTCTATTTTTATACTACTTATCTTTCTTCTTCTTACTCTTATCTTCCTTTTTATTCCTACTCTTTCTCTATCTTTTCTTTCCCTCACCATTACCTCTTTTATTCCTCTCTACTTTCTTTTCTTCCCCCTACTCTCCCCCTATCCTCACTCACCATCACTCTCTCCCTTTTCTCTCCCTTTTCCTCTCTCTTACTTTCCCTCACTCTCACCCTTCCACTTCTTCTCCCTCAACTACTCTCTCACTCTTATTATACTTCTTTTTTATTTTTTTTCTCACTTTTATACTCCTTATATTTCTTCTTCTTATCTTCCTTTTTATTCTTACTCCTTCCTCTTATCCTCTCTTTTTTCTTTCTCTTTCTTCCTTTTCATCTCTAATCTTCAATCTTATATTCTCTTTCCCTACTCTTTAACTATACTCCTTTTTCTTATTCTTAAATAATCCTTTTTCTCTTACTCTTATACTATACCCCATTCTATTATTTTCACATTACTCTTCTTCTTACTTTTATACCACTCCCTCACCCTTATACTCCTCTCTTATTTTCTATCACTCTTACTTCTTCCTTCCTTACTCCAACTCTCCCTCACTCTTATACTACTCTTCTATTTTAATCTTTTTTCTTCTTTTATACTTTATTTTTCTCTTTTTTAATCCTCTCTTTCTTATTTTTCTATTCTCTTTATTATACTATCCCTTTCTCTCACTCTCATCTTCTTTCCCTCCCTCTTATACTACAACCTCTTCCTAACTCTTCTTCTTATCTTTCTTTCTTCTTACCAAATACTATACTTTTTACTTTTATCCTTCTTTCTTCTTATTTTCTTCTTCTTCTACTTCTTCCTATTTTTATACTAAACCCAAAATCCTACCTTTTATATACTATATTCTTATTTCTTTTTATCCTATGATACTTCCTCACCCTTACACTCTCCTCCTTTCTTCTTATACTCCTCTCCCTCCCTCTACACTCCTCTTCTTATTCTTCTTCTCTTATCCTCTTTTTTTTATATTTATCCCTATATTATACTTCTCCTTTTCTATACTCCTCCTTTCTCTTACTTCTATACTATTCTCTTACTCTCCTATATTCCTCTTTTTTATTCTTATTCTATTCTTTTTCTTATCTTTATATTCTCTTTTTTATACTATTACTCTCTAATCCCAAACCTCCTCTCCCTCACTCTTACACTATCCCTTATTCTTACATTCCCCCACTCCTATATTCTCACTCTCACACTATCCCTTATTCTTATTTATATATAACCCTTTCTTATTCTCCTTTATACTCTTATACTCTTCTCTTATTTCTTATTATTTATCTCTCTCTTTCTTATCCTTTTTTTACTTTTATACTCCTCTTCTCTTTTACTCTCTTTCCTATTCTTATATTCTCTTCTTTTTCTACTCACCCTTACTCTTTTCTCATATTCTTTTCTTTTACTCTTCTCTATTATTCTCTTTCTTATTCTTATATTCTCTTCTTTATTCTATTCTTTACTTTAATCCTTCCTTTTCTTTTTCTTATTTTATACTTCTCGTTCTAATTCTTATTCTATACTCCTCTTTTTTATTCTTATTATACTTCTCTCTCTAACTCTTCTATTATACTGTTTTATTCTTATATTACTATTTCTTTACTTTTATATCACTTCTATCCTTACTCTTATACTACTCCTATTTCCTATTTCTCTTTTCTTTAAAAACTTCTCACCCTTACTCCTATCCTCTCTTTAATTCTCTTTCTTTTTCTTCCTTTATTCTTCTTCTTATCTTTATAATTTTATATTCCTCTCTTATTCTTTTTTATTCTCTCTCTCTTCCTTATATATTTACTTCTACTCACCCTTACTCTTCTATTATATATTTTTATTCTACTACTACCTCTACCTCTACCTCTACTTCTTTTTCTTATATTTATATTCTTACTTTTTTCTATTCTCATACTATACTTACCTATTTTATTATTTCTCTCCTCCTAACTATCTTTTTATATCCTCTTTATATTATTTCTTATTCTCTATTTCTTACTACTTTTTTATTTCCATATTCTTTCTAATTCCTATCAACTCTCTTATTTTTATATCTTTCTTTACTCCCTAACTTTATATATATTTATTCTTTCATACTATACTCTATCCTTATTCTTATCCTCCCTCACCATTACTCTATTCCTTCCCCTTTTTTCTTTTTCTCCTTTATCATTTACTCGCTCGCTTTTTTCTACAAACCTTCCTTAACACTCCCTATTTTAAACTCCCTCTATTTCACCTCACTTCATTTAAATGTCTAACCCTTTCTTTCCAATATAATTACTTCTACTCACCTTCAAACTTACTCTTGCTCTTCTTACTCTTTATTAATCCTTTTAATCCTTATCACCCTAAACCCCTCTCCCACTACTACTACATTCAACTCCTTTTAATTCACCTCCTTTGATCATTATCAATTCTTATCTTAATATTTTCTCAACTCTCTTATCTTTCATCAAACTACTTCTTCCTATCGTTCCTCCAACTTCTAAACCCTTACCATTCTTTCTTTATCCCCATCTCCCTTAATCTCAAACTTCCATTCCCTCACCATCACACTTGTCAACTCCCTCTTTCCTAAATCACCTCTTTAAATCTCTCTCATTTTATTTCTATTAAATCCTAAACCCTCAATCCATGTCCTTTATCCCCTATATTACCTTTTTGGTCTCTTTTTCTTTCAATCTTTTGTTATTTTCCTCTTCCCTTCTTCTACTTCTTCTGCCATAATTCTTACTATTTTTCTTCTCCTTTTCTTTATATATCCCTGTCTACTTTTATTACATCTACCCTTTTCTTATTTTATTCTTTTTTGCTCCTTTCTCTTCTCTTTTAAACCTTCCTTGGTTCTTATGTCTCCCTTTCTTTTAACCTCCCCGTCCCTCTTATTTCTCTCTTACATATATATTCATCTCTGTCTACACCCTTCTCCATTCGCACATCCTACCTTTTCTATCTTTCTTATGTTCTATGTTTTACCTATTTATATATATTTATTCACTATATAATTACGTCCTGTCCTAATTGTCACCCATTCATATTTTATATCTCTACTTTTGGCCGTTTGTCGGTTCTATATTCCTTAAATTCTAACCTTTCAACCATTTTACAATCTAAAATTCTCTCTTTCTAATACTGCTGATCATCTGTTGCTGACTCTATGCTCACCTTTACTGGTTTTATCAATTGATTTGTGCGTTCATACCTCGCCCATCTAAACATACTATAACTAACTGTCTACGCGGACCGCACATGGAACTGCTGCTCATGCCTGTACTGTGTTTAAAATCTTGATGTGTATTGTCAAACGATTAAAACTCAAATCTTGTCCGCTTCTTGCTCTATCTCTAACCATTAAATACAAACAACTCCGGACCCTGATTCTGAAATGTGTACTAGACCTGCCATTACAACGCTAAAACCCTGTCACCAACTCATGTCCCGTTGATTCTGCCCACTCAATGTCTTACCACTCTGGTTACTTTATTTTATCCTCGCTTTAAACTACCCTATCTAAACCCTATTTTAATCATTCCAAACCAAAAACTGTTATCCCTACCTCTTTTATATATATACTCCTGATCTAATTCTTTCTAAAAATCTACCTTTTCTTTAACTTTTAACTGGTCTTTTAATATTAATGCTTACTTTCTTTTTTACTCCATTGCTCTTTCCTCTCCTCTTCTTCCATCATTCTCCCTCTCTCTTTTCTCTTCTCATTACTTCTTATTCTCCCTCTTTTTGTTCTTGTTCCCCCCCAAAACCTATCTCAAACCCTCACTTTCTTAATCTTTAATCCAACCTTTCCTTCCTAATTCTACTTTCTACCTCTCCTTTATTCTTAAATAAACTAACCCTTACTCTTACTTTTCTATTATTAACTTCCCCCTCCCCTTCTTTCTACTTTCTTCTTTTTACTTAATATATATTGCCGTCCACATCATTATATGCAACATTCAATCCCCCTACTTTATATATATTCCTCTTCAACTCCTTCTGATACGCAATACTTAATCCCCCTTCTTTATATATATTCTGCTTCAACTTCTTCCTACTACTCTCTTTGTCTTATCGCTTCATCTCATCTTATGTCTTCTCCCCCTGTTTTATTTCTTTTCTCTTACTTCTTCCTCTCTTCATTCTATCCTCTCCTCATAACCTAATAAATTATCACTCTTATATTTCCTCTTCATCTACCTATTCTCCTTTTCTACTTTTAATAATAAACCGTACTCTAATTTCCCTCTCTTCCCCCTTTCTCTCTTTAATTGTCTTTCCTCCTCCTCTATGCTCTTCTTTCTCGTTAACCTCTTCTTCATTCTACTCCCTTCTCACTTTTCATCTTCCTTTAACCTAGTCTTCTCACTCTTTCCCCCTTTTTTACTACTACTACTCTTCCCATTCTCTTCTACTTACTCCATTACATTCTCTGCTTTACGTCTCTTCCTCTTATCACATTTTTTGTCTCATTCTTACGTCTTCCTCTCTTTTATTATACTTAACTCTCTTGCCATATATCTTCTTCTATTACATCCCTCCCTTTCTCATCATTTTCTCTGTTAACCCTCCCTGTTTACTTCTTTCCCCTTTTCATTCCTTCAAAACCATCTCTTCCTCCTCAATTTTATTTCTCTTCTTTTGGACTACCCTGTCTTATTCTTTATTTGTTATTCATCTTTCCCTCTCTTCTACTTCTTTCTTATTTGCTGCCTCCTCTCTTTCTCTCCCTTAAACTAACTTACCCTTACTCTTTCCTCTTATCCGCCTGCCCCTTATCTCTTTCTTATCCTCTCCTCTCTCCTTATATATTCATCCACTTTCCCCTCTTCTCTCCTCCTATACTATTTTTGCTCTCATCATTATACTTAATACTATGCTATTAATTTGCCCACTGCATGGTTTGTTGGTGTTCTTAATGCCATGCTTGCCTTCCTTACTATATCTCTTATCTCTCTTGTTCCCTTCATTGCTGTTATGCTTGCTGCTGTGCCATATACTACATTCTATGCCTCTTACATGTACTGTTATGCTTATTACTATGCTAATATGTTACATCGTGTCTCTTGCTGCCATGTTTATTGTCATACTTCTTGTCATAACTGGCATGCTTATCATGTTTAATTTCATAATAATATAATAATAATAATATATAATATATTGACTACTACGTCACCAACACCATAATATATTTAACATCTGGTCTGTATATTCCCTGACATCTTTGATGCCATGCTTGATTCCTGGCTCTATTCCTCACTTAATTCCTCACTTGATTCCACGCTCGACTCCACTCTCAATTTCATGCTTGATTTCATGCTCAATGCTCAATTCCTCATTTAATTCTCATTTGATTCTCGTTTGTTTCTTGCCTGATTCCATGCTTAATTGCATTTTTTATTCCTCGATTAATTTCATCCTTGATTCCTTCCTTCATTACTCACCTAATGCCTGAATCAATTTCCTGCTCAATCCATGTGATTTATGCTCATGCTATTAAACAACTCATTCCATTTTAATATACTTATAACTACTCATAATATATACACTTCATCTTAATTTATCGCATCCTGCCCACTTTTCACACTGCTGCATATATATTCACACTTGTATTACCTAAACCATCACTTATTATGACACGCGACCTGATTATATTCTGACCTAATGCCTATTACTCAATCCTCTCTAAACTCTTGATTATATGTTTCATTTCATGCTTAATTCTTCACTTCACTCCTCACTTAATTTATGCCCGATTCCATCCATATCCATTCTTGATTCTGTGCCCCATTTCATCTCAATTCCTGCTCAATTCGATGCTTGACTCCATTCTCGCTCCATGCTTGATTCACTGCTAATTCCCTGGCATTATTGCTTGATTTATGCTCCATTCCATGTTTAATTAATACTCGAACCTTGCTTGATGATTTTGCTATTATGTTCATCCTTATTTGATTTATACTTTACTGCCTTTTAATATTTATTATCTACCTTGTATCTGCTTATTATGTGTAATAAACCCTTATTCACTTCAAATTAATTTTAAATTGAAACTTGCTATCCCTAAATCTGATATATATATATATATATTAATCTCCTGGCTTTTTCTCTTACTAACTTACTCGCCTATCTAACTTTTAATCCTTTTTTAATTATATTACCGATCTTAAATCTATATGTCTACCTTTATTCTTACTTATGGTCATTCTAATCTATTATCTGTTTGAAATACTTTACATTGTTAAAATCTTTATCCTACCTCCCAAATATATATTAATCTGTCTTCTGGCTATATTACTTGCTGATTATTTATTTTACTGTTTATTCTACTTATTCTATTATTAATTCTATAATTCATTTACCTATTTATTTCATTTGTTCTGCCCTGTTTAAATGTTTATTACTTATTTACTATCTTGCTCCATTGTATAAATTTAACTTTTAATGAAATCTTGTTTATAATATCTAAACTTCCTCTCCATAACTCTGCAATATATATTTATTTCTAATGTTTTTTTTTTATATATATCTTTCTGCTGGTAAATTATATATATTTTTTTTCTTGACTTTTATATACTGCATACGGACTGACGCGGGTCTACCTGATCAACATTATGGGATTGGTTAATAATGGACTAATATTTGGGCTTCTATAATATCATAATGCTATCAGCTATGACCTAATATCCTCAAACTTCCTGCATATCCGTCATAACCAACAAAACGCGGCCTGGATCTCCACCCTTTGTCCATCCTGCGTTCCCTGCGCTAAAAACGCCGCCACTGACTGAATATCATTGATATCCACTGGATGTGGCTGGATCTCCTGGTGGTTGGGCTTCTTGGGGAATACCTCCCAGCCTTCCACTATCCGGCCGTCCAAATACCGCTTCCATGCTCCCTGAACGGCTTCCTCCTGGGGTCCAAGTAACATGCCAGCAATCATGGGGATTAACACACCACGCCATGTACATCTTTCCTCTGTCTTCCACCCAAAACATATGGACTGTGGCATTCCGCACAAATAACAACTGTGGAATTTGATGTAATCTACCTGGGGCTGGATGTTAACCATCCACTGCTTGGCTGGATATATTCTAACATTGAATATATCTGCCTACTGCTCAATCTCCTGACATATCCGTCGCAACCAACAAAACGATATAAACAATTGACTGTGCCTCTCCTGCGTGGGATGGGCCTGTCCTAAAAACTGGATGACCTGTGCCTGATCCTGCCCATCTACCCCCATTTCCTGCAACCGCCGCTGCCATATGGGCTCGATCCGACTCTGCCATGGCCCAAACAACATCATGGCAACCATGGGAACCAATATCCCGCGGTACTCACATCGCTGCCTGTCCTCCCACCCGGGACATATTGACTGGGGCATGCCACATGCAAAACATGCAGTGTATTTCGCGTATGGAATCTTCGACTGCACACGTATCATCCATTCCCGCGCCACCTTGCTCCCTGGCTCACGACATGAATATAAATCATGACTGCCATCACGTCCGTGCATGATGCATATATAACATCGATCACGCCACTGCATGCTCTCAGCCTGGGCCAGCTCCTCATCCAAACCCTCCTGGGTGCGATGCAGCTGCTGCTGAATATCGATGGCGGCCCATTTTTGGTCCTGCGCCTGCTGGGCATGTCAAACGGCTATGGGAATATCTTGGGTGCAAAATGCATGACTAGCTGGGTGTGGCCTCGCTTGCTGACTCTCTCTGTCTCTCTCACTCCATCCATTCTTCGCTGGCTGTCTGGATCCGTGACTTGATCTGTGACTTGATCCATGACTTGATCCATGACTTGATCCGTGACTTGATCCGTGACTTGATCCGTGACTTGATCCGTGACTTGATCCGTGACTTGATCCGTGACTTGATCCGTGACTTGATCCGTGACTTGATCCGTGACTTGATCCCTCCATCAATCGCTCACTGCATCTTTCTCTTTCCTGTCTCAACACTGCTCTTGACCTGCTCAACTCTCTCAACCCTCTTGATGCCCTCTCTCCCTCGCTTAGCACCTCACTTGATACCTCGCTCGACCTTCTTAGCCCTGTCTCATCCCTTAATGGCCTCTCTCCCTCACTTAATCCACCATCCGATCCCTCCCTAGAAATTTCTGTCAACCCTCTCGATACCGTCTCTTCCTCACTCAATACGGACATTCCGTCGGCCTCATATGATCCCTCCCGTGTACTAACCACCTCCTGTGCCTCCTAATTAGGATCACACCCATCACATGCCTGCTCAGCTGTATTAACATCCTGACAATGCTGACGACGATATCCATCCACCTCCCCGTCCAAATACTCATCTAATACCACCCGACGACACCTAACCCCTTCCATCACCCCTATGTACTCGGCAACTCGCTCCTGATCCTCTGCGGATACCCCCTCCATCCACGGGGCTGGCGTGTCCCATCCAGCTGGTTGAATGATGATTGCCTCACTCTGCTGGCCATCCCATCCTGCACGACCACTCTCCTGTGCATAATCTAATAATGTCCGCGGTGTGCCAATGTGGATGATGCTGCGGATGTTGGGGATGTTAACTCCCATTCCCAACGCACTCGTGGCTGCAATGACCGAGCTGCTTCCCATGAACCGTGCTAACACTCCTGCCTTGTCTAACTGGTCACTGTAATATGCCTCACATCCTAATACCCGTGCCATGGCCGTGACCTGCCCAATGATATTCGCATATATGATCACCTTCCCCCCTGCGGCACGCCGAATGCGGTCCTGGATGAATGCCACCACAGTCTCACTCTCAATCCACTGGTACGGACCCTGGCCAACTCCGGTCAACATGGGTCGCCACACCCGGTATGCCACGTTTGGACGACTGGTCCGGGCCCGGTAAATGGTCACGGCAGCTTGATCATGTTTCATCTACTGGCATAACTCGTCCTCCATGCTTGGGGGCAACGTGGCCGTCAACCACACCATCTGGGTGCGTGCCTGGACTAATTTCCCTAACTGGGCCATCTGGGGCCGGAAATCACGCTGGTTATTCAACACGACATGGCATTTATCAATGACGATGCGGTCTAATCGCCGTGTCCACCGCAATCAATTCAAAAATGTGTGGAAATCGGGACTCACGGCGGATTCGGGGGTCACCAACACGATTAATGCGGCATCTGGGGGCCGTCGGCTCTCCCATGCCACGCACGAAATGCCTAGTTGCTGGCACCGTCGCTGCATATCACCTCGTAATGCCACCAATGGCACCACAACCACGGTCGTTCCCCCAGGTGTTGCGAATGCTGGCACCATAAACAACATGCTCTTGCCACCGCCAGTTGGCATCACTGCAACCACAGGGCTCTCCCCCCGCTGGATGGCCCGGATGACCGGGTCCTGCACGCCACGGAACTGCACAGCCTGTCCCATCATTCGCTGTGCAGCTGCTTCCATATCCATGGTGGCCAGCTGGTGCCGTCGCTCAATGCGACCAACCTCTGCTTCATCCTCCCATGGCGCTCGTTTGCGCTTGCCTAATATCGATGGTGCAGTGGCTGCAGATGCAAATCCCAAAAATTGATGCCAATCAGTGCTGGATAACCGGAACATCTCACGCCAGTGGCTGGTGCTGCCAGCTTGTTCGTGGATACTTCGACCATACACCATTCCTGTGACATGTGATGAATGGGCGGCCTGCAAGTCAGCAATGTGACTAATCCACTGCTCATCGTCCATAAACTCCTCAGCATCTGCATCCATGGCCACTGGTGAGTGGTCAGCCTCCTGCACATTGTTTGGAAATGCAGTGGATGGACGTAAAAACCGGCGGCTGATGCCAATGGCGATGTCTCGATATGCAGCAATATGGATTGCATTCTTTAATCAGGTGCGTGTCTCACGCTTTAATGCCTCCCGGAACCGCTCAGACGACCATTCCCGGCCAGTACCGGGGTCGGGTCCCCATAACCATGCGGTGCGGGTGATGGTCTTACTCTGGGATGTCTGGTTGCTCTGGTTCGTCTGGTTCATCTGTGCTGCGTGTGATGCGTGTGATGCCTGCGACTGCGAACCCTCCAACTGCGAACCCTGCGACTGCGAACCCTGCGACTGCGAACCCTGCGACTGCGAACCCTGCGCCTGCGAACCCTGCGCCTGCGAACCCTGCGCCTGCGAACCCTGCGCCTGCGAACCCTGCGCCTGCACTGCCTCCCATGCAGCTAACTGCTCCATAAACGGCAACACCAACCACATATACCACACCACCAACTCCCCGACCTCCCGTGGTACATATCGATGAATGATCTTGACGTCATTGCTGACATGGAACCCCTTATGATATGCTGTCACAAACGTCACCATGCCATCTTCAATGAATATGTTCCGGCGCATGCTATTTGGGGTGTTGCTATGTTGGATGCTTAATAACTCCGGGGCGCGTGCTGGCGCTCCTGCGGTGACATGAACCAAAATTGCGAGCTTCTCCTTAAATTGCGCCACGCGCTGCCAATACTGTCGAATTGCGGGGGTGTGGAACTGGCTGCCATGCATAAACTCCCGTTGCACAGTCGGCTCTGCCCATACCCAGTTGATCATCCAGCGGGACCCATCCACGGGCCACTGCGTCTGTGTGTCCTGTAAAAAATTCCATCCTAGCTGGCTCTGACTGGGATCATCATACAATGCCGTCCATGGAATGTCGGGCATCTGGGCATGATCCATCATGCATAACTGGCCTAATATCTCCCGTGTTGCAGTCGTCAATCCATAAACAAATCCCCGGAAATCACCCATGGTGAATTGCATCTGTTGGTACAATAACTGATCCTCACCCATCCACGTCACATGCCCCGGGGCGGTGGTGTTGTAATGTACCTTCAATCCATACGTACGCCAATCAAGCAATGTTTCCATGGGGCTGTGCGTGCCGCGGATCATGAATTGGTGCATCATCCATGTCACGTGTTCCTGAAATGGTCGATGGCCCTGCTGGCGCATATCTACTGCAGTGGACGGATTATCGCTGTGGATGGCTGATGGGGGTGATGATCGGAGCAGTGATGGGGGTGTTGCAGCATGATCACTATCATAACCCTCATCAATATCTCTTAATGAGTCATCAGCACTGGACAACACCCATTCCGCACTGGCATCCTTTCTCCCCCAAATCTGAATGATCTCGGACGGATTTGGATCCATCCATAATGCCTTCTGGACCACCATGAACCGCGCGATCTTGATCACCTGCGATAATATCAGGGGATAACTCTCTGGGCCACGCCAGCCGGTCTCCCCCTGGCCTAACACTGCCATGGCGCAGACTAATGCACTCTCATATTCATGGCTGCGATGGCGCTGGTTGAGTAACTCAATGCAAAACTCTAAGCATGCTTTTTCCCTGTTATCCATGATCCATGGCTCCATCTGGGGGTCCTCCACTGGGCTGCTGCGCGGGGGATGGCTAGTAAGCTCCCACAACTTACACCATTTACGGCGCTGTCGCGATGTCATCCCATATTTTGGACTCGTCCAATCATGTGGGGCCTGCGTCCGGGCAATGAATGTTAATATCTGCTGCCATGGATGCACATGCCTCTTGATCGCCGACTCATCCATATACGCGAGTAACGGCTGGTATGGCATCTGCCCTTTCTGCGACCGAACCGCTTCCATGCGAATGGCCTGGCCACATTGTTAGACTGTCCTCTGGGCCTTTCGGGCGACCTGTTCCATGGTGTCCCAGATCACCCTAACCCGCTGCTCAGTCGCATCCATGGTATCTTCCTCAGGCGTCGCCACGCAGTCACGCATATCCTTCTCCTCGATGCCCTTTAAATAATCTGGCCATCCAGTCATCCGCAGCCACGGGTTGGCATCGGTAAGCTCACTGGCCTGCACGGTCTGCTGAGCCTGGGCCTGGGCCTGGGCCTGCTCCCATGCCTGAATCATCTCATCTAATGTCGCCTGAACTTGGTCAGTGGATGGCGGTGTTTCGTGACCATCTGGATAGCGGATGTGGATATAATGGGATCCTCGTCCAGTGGGAAACACCTGCTGCCATGAGACGCATTAGAACGATTGCTGTAGCTCTGCCTCCCCCGTAGCCTTTGCATTCTGGCTCACACGTCCACGGTGGGTCTGTTGGGACTATTGATGGGAAATACGCCAGTGCTTTCGTATAGACGCCATGGTGGATGTGATAAAATGGCATTCTAGGTCCCTCCGGCACAGCAAGCCACTTGGTTGGCATGGTAATATAGGCAGCGGCTCATCTAAAGCATGGGGAATCTGAATGTCATCACTGTCCTGTATAATATCATTCCATTAAATGATAGCCTGGGCCACCTGGCTAGCAACTTGATGCTTGAGGTGATGCTTCTTTTTCAAGTGTTGTTCGACTTCTCGAGGCCGTACAGCATACTTGCATTGACGGCAAATCAGGATGCCTAGGGTCGGCACCTTTTCAAATAATTGCTTTTCCATAGCTAATACCCACAGGGAGTTAATGATGATACAAATGATGAGATGGATGATCAGATGAACGATGAGATGAACAATGAGATGAACAATGAGATGAACAATGAGATGAATGATTTTCCCCTGAGTTGACTGATCACTTAGTATTCACTATCCTAAACTAACAGTTGGACTGTACCCCAACAGTTTTCCCTCTTTGCCCTGGACCTTTTGATATCCACATCACACCTTTATTTCTTAATGAAATAGACTCTGAAGCGAGAGGTCAAGAGATAAATGCCAACTCTACAATCCCTTAAATTATGAGCGTGTTTGGCATGCTGTAGCCAAACCAACCATGCACCAAAAGTACCAAACCAACCATGCGCTCCCTCTGACGGCCATAGCCAATCAGCACCATCTGCTAAGCAAACCCTAGACCCACCATGGTCTTGGTCGTCCATCCCTTGTGGGATAGGGTGCCTTCGGTGGGATTGTCAAATAATGCGTCCCATGGGATGGCGGGCCACTGGCTGGGATTAGGTTGACATAATAAACTGCCCATCAACTCCCGCGCAGCCCCAACCAAACCGTGCACGAAACCGCGGAACTGTCCCATGGTGAAGCTCATCTCCTTGTACAATAACCGTTCCTGCCCCATCCATGTGACGTGCCCTGGTGCGGTGGTGTTGTAATGGATCTTCAAGCTAAATGTCCGCTAATCCAGCAAAACCTCCACGGGGCTGTGCTGGCCGCGGACCATGAACTTCTGCACCATCCAATCCACCCCGGCTTGAAATGGCATACAGCCGTGCCGGGGAATTGGGCTGATTGGCGTGGCATTGTTGCTGTGGATGGATGATGGCGGGCTAGATGGGGGGGATGATGGAATGGCTTCAAAACCCTCCTCATATCCCTCATTGATGATCATCCCTAAATTATCGTCCGCGGCATCTCCCATCCATGAACCCTGTTCGACTGAAGCTGCCCACATGCGGATGATATCCATATGCTGTGGATCTAACCACAACGCTTTCTGCACCACCATGAACCGAGCCACCTTCAAAACGCGGGAAATAATGGGCGGGTAACTTTCGGGACCGAGCCATGTGTTCTCCCCCCGCCCTAATACCGCCATGCTGCATACCAACGGGCTTTTGTACTCATGTACCTTGATCTTCTGGTTCAACAACTCGATGCAAAACTCCAAACATGCAGTTTCAAGCGGGGACATGATGAATGCCTGGATTTGGGTGGAATTCCGGTCCTCCTCTGTCTCCATGGGATTGGGGCTGCTCCGTGGTTCGCTACCGCGATTGGGACTGCATCCATGGGAATCCTGGTTGCTAGTTTGGGGTTCTGCCTGCATGGCTAACTGCCAAAACCTCCGCCACGTTCTCCGCTGCCGGGCGGTCATAACATATCTGGGTTTCTCCTTCTTCCACGGCCAATTGGTCTGGGTGCGGATGATAAACAATAAAATCTGCTGCCATGGCCGGACATGGTCGTGGATACTCTTCTCGTCCATGTACGCCCGCAATGGCTGGTACAGCGTCTGGTTTAGCATGGTACTGACGGCGGCCATGCGGATTCCGTTTCCACACTGCTTGACGGTCTGCTGACTGCGCCGGGCCAACTGCTCCATGGTATCCCACACCACCCGGGTGGCACGGCTCATGGGATCCTCTTTCTCAGGGTCTGGCGTGGCCACCACATCTAACATATCCTGGAAATCGACATTAATCAAATACCGCGTCCATCGCGTCATCCGCAGCCACGGGTTGGCATCGTATAGTTCACCAGCTTGAGCTATCTGGCTTACAGCCTCCTGCTCATCCTCATCAGCCTATGCCTTGATCTCAGCCACAATCCGCTGTTGGTTAGTTGCCAGAACAGGGGGCTCTTCGGGCTCGGGGTCTCGGGATCGGATGTGGACTAAATAGGAGCCATGCTGGGATGGGAACACCTGCTGCCATGCAACTGTGCGGAAGGACTGCTGGAACTCCATAGCTCCCTGTCTTTGCTGGTCAACACGGACTCACCCACCATGGGTCTGCTGGGTCCACCCATGGGCCTGCTGCCAATGTTTCCGCATCTTCTTAACATGCGTACTGGTATACTGGCACTAGTTAGGGTCTCGCCGACACTGCATTCCATTCATGTGGATGGGAATAATGGGCAGTGGATCATCCAGCTCATAGGGGATGTGAACTGCAGCAGGATCCTGAATGATATCATTCCTGTGACAAGTGACTCAGCAAGATAGCATAGTATTCCTAACTAACTACTACTTGGTAGCCGGAGATCGAGAATACTAAACATGAGAGAGAGAAGAAAGAAAGAGAAAGGGGAGAGATCTATATACGCGTCATCCACTAGGGAGAACATGACCACACTAGTGGTAGTGGATGATGAATGATGATGCAGGCAGTAGCCTGAGGCACAGCCGTCACATGACCCCCCCCTTTGAAATTCGATCGACCCGATTGAATCCTTCATGTTGAATTGAATCAAACATAATCCTTTAGCGAGCTTCCAAAGCCTTTAATATATCAGCATTCCAGAGAGCTTTCTGATTGGTTGGTTGAGATCCGTTAGGAGCTGGGCGAGAGCAATCCTTAACATAGTGCTCAGAGGATCCGCAGCGGAAACAGCAGTTTTCCTCATGGTAGTTTATGCCAGCAGATAATGCGTTGATTGCACCAATATCCATAGAATCAGGATGAGAGGGTGGTTTGGCGTTGCTTGCAGGCGTAGATGATGATGAATATCCAGATGAATATCCAACCCCAGCTAGTTGTTGAACGACGCGTAGGAAACCAGGATAATCAGATGGTAGTTGAAGCTGTTGAGAAAGCCGATTTTTGATGGTAGAGGAAAGACCACGGCGTAGAGCAGAAATCTTAGCGTCATCAGGCCAAGTCTGGCTTCTAGCTTGATAGAGAATGCGCTCGAACTTCGCAATAAAGACAGGAAGAGCATCATCACCCTGTTTTAGGCCTAAAAGCCTATCCTTAGCATCATGGATTTTGTTTGGGTTGTAGTAAACGCGTTCCAGCTGATCTAGAATAGTATTATAGTCCCACACGCCAGTTTCCTCAGCATGGTGAAGCTGTGGTAGTATCATAGCCTGAACATTACTATCCAGATTCAGATAGATGTAGTAGAACTGCGCGGTAGCATCCCCGATAGCTTCTCCATCAATTTTCAGTTTGGCTTTGATCGATGGGAGCCACGTATCGAACTTGATGCTCTGACCAGCGAATTTTTCAGGATCAGGAAGGCTAGGCTTCGGACGGCGGGAGGCAGCAGAGGAGTGAAGTTGCTGTTTGATGAGTGTATTCTCATCATGTAGTTGCTTGACAGCACCTTCAAATTCAGCGCGTAGATGGGAAATAGGATCCATGATATCAAGCGAGAAAAAATAAGGAAAAAACAGAGACAGATCAGAGCAGAGGACAGAGACAGATCAGATCAGAAATAGGCAGAATTCAGAGATTTTTTTGATCCAACTAGGCATCAAAACAGAATCCGATGTGGCATGCAAATGGTCGAAATCCTTAGTATCTGGCCACGCCGAACGACACTAAAAAGAGATCAGTTTTTTGCGTAAAGCCGTGCGATCGGGCAGACAGAGAGAATCAGAATTTTCAGAGCAGACAGACAGAAGCGATCACCTCAGCGATCCAGAACAGAACAGAAGTACCCTCGTCGATGCCAGGGATTTCAGGCAAAGGATGTTTAGTATTGTGACAAGTGACTCAGCAAGATAGCATAGTATTCCTAACTAACTACTACTTGGTAGCCGGAGATCGAGAATACTAAACATGAGAGAGAGAAGAAAGAAAGAGAAAGGGGAGAGATCTATATACGCGTCATCCACTAGGGAGAACATGACCACACTAGTGGTAGTGGATGATGAATGATGATGCAGGCAGTAGCCTGAGGCACAGCCGTCACAATTCCATTGTTGCACGGTCTGGATAATGGGTTGGATCTCGGGGCTCTTCATTTGATGCTTCTTGCGCAGATGGGTGTCAACCTCCTTGGGATGAACGCCATGCTTACATTGACGACATATAATAATCTGCAGCTCAGGGATCTTTTGAAAAATTAGATGCTCCATGTTGACAAGCAGGCTGGTTTTCCATTACATAATACCCGCTTCAATCCATACTCAGTATGGATTAGTATGGACCCGTCCATACTAATACCTAATCCATACCCGTCCATATTGCTTGGCGTTATGGCCTCCATACTTATCTGCATGTTTGAAGCATTATCATACAATAACGAACGTAAATTAAAACAAAAGAGATCAGAATTAAATCATTACTTTATATATTTTCATCTGAAGCACCATTTTGTTCCCAATGCTTTAAACATTCCACTTTTTCAAGAGTATCAGGCCCCATTTGTGCCCTTTCCCATGAGATCGTGCGACGTGCTCCGGAAAACACTCGCTCTGGCTCATCACTCATGGCTGGAATTGATAAAATATCAATTGCCATCAATGATAATCTTGGCCAGCGTTTTCTCTGTTGATCTTGGCACCACCATTCAAGTGCAGACATTTTGCCAATATCATATGGATCCCCATTGCTGTAGTCCTCATATTCGTCCTCACTAGCCGGTCGAGTGTACTTTCCTAAGTTTCGAGCAATCCGATCGAATGCGTCAAGATCTTGATCTTGAGAAGATTTTCTGTCGTATGAAGGAAAAGCAAGAGGGGGAACTCGTTCGCGGTAAGTTATCCAGAGGTCTTTCACTTTTTTCAACATGGGCTTTTGCCATTTTGGCTTCCAGTTAGCACGAATATACTTCGTACGACGATTTGGGTGAAGGATGAGAGCAGCAGCATAAAGAGGTGAGTCATCTGTTTTGCTATAGTATTTGTCAAAGGTCTCCCATCCTTTTTGAATCCGCGAGGAGAACTCCCTATCATTAATAAAGTCTGACTGTTGTAGAGTATTAGTAAACATCCTTTCAACATGTAAACTTCGACATAAACTTACAAGAGAATTTTCAAAGTACTCAATCAGGATATCCATAGTAAAGAGGACACGGTCGATTGTTGCATGATTCCCTTGAGTCTCCAACGTCGCTCGGTGAAATGGTTGAAGGAAGGACTTGATTGTACGAAGTCGTTCCCAGTCTTTTGGTGAGAGATAGTCTGCTTGGAGTGCAGCAAAGTGGTTCTTTGTGTAGGTATCAATTGATCCCGCCTTTTGATCAGCCACAAGAAGCATCTGATACCAGCTATTCCATCTTGTACGATTGTCAAGTGGAATCATTCTTCCTGCTAGATCCTTGAACTCTTTCGTACGACCAGCAGAACCGCGAACATGTGAGATGATATTATGAAGTTTGCCCAGTGGCCCCAGGAGCCGAAAAGCTGATTATTTTCCTTCCTCATCTCTTGTTTCTCCTTTTGCTTCTTGTTCATCGTATGACTCAAGTTGATCTATTTCAATTAGGTTGTGGAATAGAAAGGCTTGTACGGCCAAATTAATAATGTGACCAATACAGCGAATCTGTCGAAAGATAGGGTCCCATTCAATGTTTTCTTCCTTCCAAAGATAAGTGCTCACTGCACGGCAGAGTGTATCATTTGACGAGGCATTGTCACAAACAATAGAGCCAAGCTTTTGCACAATCCCATAGTCCTGGAGAACTGGAAGAAGAATAGCAAATTGTTCATCTCCACTATGGTTAGTCACAGGTCGAAGGGCTAGAAGAGCCTTTGAGAGCTGTTCTTGATTTTGATCCACATAATGGGCGCAGATTCCGAGGAGAAGATGCCGGTTTGGAGAGGTCCATATGTCAAGTGAAAGGTGAATATTTGATAATGCTGACTGAAGTTTCTTTCGTACAATGTCTTTTTTGGTTTGCCATGACTGCTCAATCAGCTTGGGAACTGTTGAATGAGCTGTAATGAGATAGTCCACTGATTCAGGATTGAGGACTCGACAAAACGCATGAAACTCAGGCCATTCAACCATCCGGAATGAGAGATTTCGTACGACAATTAATGAGACCAATGCCCGATCAATAACTTCTTGATCTAGGACTTTTTGTAATGCTTGGCTATTGATCTGTTCTGCTTGGCCTGATGAGTCTGCTTGGTGGTACAGTTGTTGAAGTTTATTGAGTGTAGCTGATTGTACACGGCGTAGGTCTCTTTCTACCTTGATCTGATGCTTGGAATTGAGATGTTTTCGAAAATTAGTAGTAATCGCACTACTATATTGTGATTCAGGTGGACAATGAATGCAGTACATGATGCGATTTTGACCTTTAAATTCAGGTTCATTATCTTGTGCTGTTCGAGCATGCGCCCATGTCGCGAGAGCTGACCGGTTTCTTGTTGACTGAGTTGAGGTTGAATCTACGGTTATAGAGGGTGCAAGGAAGGATGAGTCTATCTCAGAATCCATATTGTATGATGTATAATACGAAGAAGGAAAAGGTGAAGTTCATAGATTGTTGAGTTGGGCAGCGTCGAGGTATTAACTTGAGGTATTAACTTGCGGGGTCTCACAAGAGGCGGTGAGCTGGTATGGATAAGTATGGATAAGTATTCCATCCATACCCATACTAATCCATACCAAGAATGGATTGACAGGATTAGGTAATACCCGTATGGAAAACCAGCCTGTTGACAAGTGCGACGAGTTGGATCAGGCTAATCAGTATCACATCACAACGTGGGATGGAGATATGGGGTGGGAATGTGAGATGGGAATGTGGGATAGGAATAAAACTCCTCCTAGATCTGACTCTGACCTCCTTATTTGCTTGTGTTATTAATTTACTGTGACAGCGCTGAAGCGGAGATCTCCAGAATCTGGAGATTGTTGGTGCCTCAGGCATCAACCACCACATCACATTCACTTACCCTTGCTGATGGAGCGGTGAGCAGCCATCTAGATAGATCTTTCCTTCGCTGCTTCCCTCTTTCTCTTTCTTCTTCTTCTCTCCATGCTTGTTATTTTAGACAAATGCTACCGAATCCTATCTATTCACTTAGTATTGGAATCGTAGAGCGAGGATCGTCACATTTACTCTGTATTAACTATCTACATGCCTGTGGTGATGATCCCCCATCAAATCTCGAAAACTACCCAACTGACTTCACATCAACACCACAACATAAGCTGATGATCTCTGAGTTTGAAACTTCGATCTATTATATTTAAGTGGCTGGTCTACATGCTGTAAAAATTTGAGCGTGATTGGCCTGCTAAATCCAACAGAACCATTCACTTGGAAATCAACGGAACTGTTCTCTTCGGCCAAAAATCCCGCCATAATCAGTGATTTGACCCTAACGGAACTGTACAACAGTTCCGCCGCGCCTGTGGGTTAGGAAGCTGCGGAAAGCAGCGGTGCACCTGTAGGGCCCGTGCTCTACGCCTCGCTGCGCCGCCGTCTCCGTGATTTGATGAGAGAGCGCTGGCGTCAGTTTTGGGCCAATCATGATCATGGTTCAGCTCTTCGAAAAATCTTCACAGCCCCGAGCTGTGCTGTGCTCCGGCTCCACGTGGGCCTACGGCGTGCAGCAAGCTCGGTGATCATACAGATGCAAACTGGCAAGATCGCACTGGCGGGCTATCTTGGCTCGTTCGGTGCAATGCCCACGGTGGATTGTGCTTGCGGCTACGGCCGTCAAGATGTGCAGCATGTGCTGATCACCTGCCCGACCTACGCCGAGCTCCGGCTTCGTACGGTTTGGCAGCGTTCACGGGAGACTGACTATGCTCGTCTGCTTCGCGAGCCTGAGTCAGTTCATCGCGCTGCTCGCTTCATGATTGCTACAGGGCTCCTGGCCCAGTTCCGGGGCTTACCAGACACATTCCGGGTTAGTACAATGGGTGGCGACCCCTAACCTGTGTACCGCTGCGGCTCGCTTGCAGGGCTTATTGATGAGGAAGATTACTAGTCTAGACACCTCTTGAGGTGTTTAGATCAGCAAGGCACACAGATCGAAGATACGGGCGTTACACTGGGCGTATCGGTAGGGGTATCAGGGACAATCGTATACTTGCTATGGATTCAGTGTATGTAAGATGGCAGCGGGATACCCAGCCGCCGACAGGGACCTGCCGCCACTCGGCCGATAGGGCTGACAGATGCGTGAATGAAAATATAATAATAATAATAATAATATAAAGTATGTCCATCTACAGAGTGCTCCATAGTATCAGCACTAATTCAAGATCCTTGCTCTCTCTAAAACAGTCATCATGTGAAGTTTTTTTTCTTTCTCCCAAAGACTCAACTAAAATTGACTTGTCTCATTACTCCTCAGCTACTCGATCCCTTCCATAATCTGTTCTGTACGGGTACCAACTACTCCACTGGCTTCAGTTGCACAAACTGCTTCAGGATGATATCCCTCGCTATCTTTGATTTTGATGGCACTCTCTTCGACACCCATGAATCCATCTCTCAAACCATTAAATTGACGTTCGACGTCCTCCTCCCCACCCACGCCCCTCCTCCATCCCAAATCCACCGCCTCATCTCCAACGGCGCCGGTCTATCAGACACATTTCAGGCCCTACATCCCTTTCCTGCTGATTTTACGACTACCGTTGAGAACGAATGGGTTGAAAAATACCGGGCACTTTATGCCACCCACGGCCAACTTCTCATCAAAGCCTTCCCCGGCGCCAAGGACCTTTTGGCCGAGCTGAATGCCCACAAGGTGCCCATCGCCATTGTGAGTAACAAGGGTGTAGCAGCTGTGAAGACCGCCCTCGAGCGCAATGGCTTGGAGGGCTACGTGCCAGAAGATTTGATTATTGGCGATAAGACCCCTGGGGCGAAGCGCAAGCCGGATCCTGCCAGCTTTGTGGATGTTCTCATGCCTATCTTGCGTGAGAAATATGGATTGATGGATGTTGACCCGGGCAGTGTGCTCGTGGTGGGAGACACGGTGGCGGATCTTCAGTTCGCAAGAAATATTGGGAGTAAGGTGTGCTGGTGTCGGTATGGGTATGGAGATCAGGAGGCTTGTCAAAAAGCAGGGCCGGATTTCATGGTTGATTCCTTGGGAGAAGTTGTGAGGATTGTAAAAAACTAAGATTCTTCTACAGCAAAGAAGCCTGGGGAAAATAGTACTCCGTAACAAGACCGGATTAGGTAAATAAGCAATCCTTTGCTGACTGTTGCCTTGGGAGCCAGGACACTCTACGGAATTCCACTGATATAAGGTGTGGTCTTTCCTTCCGTGTCTAGAATTTGCATTCTCCATTCATTCACTCTGGCTTAACCATCGAACCATTACTATGTCTCAATCTCCTGTCCTCCCGCTCATCTCGTCTCTATTTGGAACCATCTTCATAGGTTTCGGCATCAATGCCATCCTTCGTCCTACTCACGCCCTAACCTTTTTCGAGTTCGAGCCGCCGGTTGCCGCGTCGGAACGGAGCGTTGTCAATAGTCTCATGGCCGTCTATGGAGTGAGGGATATCTTCATGGGCCTTGCCATATATGCAGCTGCGTACTTCGGCACTTGGAAATCTCTGGGTTGGATCCTGGTTGCAGCCAGCGCCGTGGCTTTTGCCGATGGTATCGTGTGCTGGAGTCACGGCCAGGGGGAATGGAATCACTGGGGTTATGCCCCTGTTATCACCGTCGTGGGGGGTCTGTTGATTGGTGGCTCACAGAACAAATGAGGGGTGACATCGTCGAAAAGGAACGGGATACGGAAACTAGGGATGTATGATGGTTTCATGTGAATCATCATGGATCATTTGTATCCGGTGACAGTCAGGAATGAAGTACTATACTCTTGACCTAATTCAGATACTCAATCTAGGTGTGTGTTTGCCCAAGTGATAATCACTAAACCGTCATGTTGATGTTGGAGTCTCACAACATTCGAGGAGTGGCTCTGTCTTGGGAGATTCCTCGTCGACTGTTCTCTCTCGTGGGATCAGAAAATGAAAAGAGTTGACCAATCATCAGATACATTAGCATACAAACTAATACCATGAGCATTTTGACCCATCCCGACAAAAACTTTAAGCTGTACGAAATCTTCTTCTGGACTGATCAAGAACCATGTTCCACCCCAACCCATACCCATAGTCCGAACTAGACAAACCCAACCTTGTTGGAGCCGCGGTTTCGGGACAGGAACAAGGAGCAGGCAATGACAGCAATGCAGGCCACAAAGTCAATGAACATAAAAGCAGCGTCGGCTTTGGCGGATGTACATCGGCTCTTCAGTTTACTCGGACTGGACATGCATACTTTTCGGTTGTCAATAGTCGTGCACCCTCCGCTCAGAATCACATTATCCCAAGTCGTTTCAACTTTGGAACAGCTTGTCCCGCGGAGGAGAACAGCAAATGCCTGCACCATGTGGGTTAGCTTTCAATAAAGGAACTCAAAGGAAAACGCACGATTCCACCGGCCAAAAGGGCGAGACTAGCTAGTCCGTCCAGCACCAATGTCACAATGCCGTCAAGGACGTCAACAAAGAATGCAGCACATCCAACCAAAGCCGCCAGTATCCCGAAGCCACCTGTGAAGGCCGCATAGCCGGTTACTGCGGGTGCAGAGCCATATCGTTGACCTTTGGCGAGCGTAACTGACAGACCGAGGACGACAATAGCGAAGAGGAACTGAGCAGCAATTAGATAGAGGGCACACAAATCGAGTCGGGTTCAATCCGAATTCATACCTGAAAACCACGGGCAATTGCTGTTACTATCTGCATGATGAGAAATTGAATCTGGCCACTATCGTGTATTCAAAGCTGATTTGTATAGAGCATACGCAGAAGAAACTCAACCAGCATGTCGGCATGCTCCGAGGAAGCCGCATTTTATATCAGAGTCAACCCATACGATCAGACCTCCAAATGAGGCGCAGCCAGGATTCTTCCTGATATGAGTTTCAGAATTGCTTGTATGGCTCAGGTGTAACGAGGCTGGACGCTGACAGGATTCCGATCCTGTCCATATAAGCCTGGGAGGAGCCTTGCTGTGTTATCGCTTGGCCTCTGGCACTGGAGCCAAGGATGTATAGGCGGGTTGACATTCATGATCAGCGTTTTAGGCCTGTCAAAATCTAAAGAACAGCAAGGAGCACAGCACTGCCCCCCAGTTGACTCTAGAAATAAATCCATGGCAATCGATTTCGCCTCAACTCTTTGCTTTACTGCACCGCCATCAAGCGGGATTACTCTCTTTCTTACTCCGTAGAGTGGTGTGCTGCAACAGCGGCTAATCGAGTGAATCACTCACCCGGATGATGAGATCATGCTTTCTCAAACATACAAATATGAAACTGTAATTCCAAGTAGATAAAAAAGAAGTACAAAATCGCATGGAGTCGAGAAATGCCGAGGATATTGGAAAAACTCATAACTCATCAGTCATGCCTAAAGTCGTGTCTTCGTCTGTCTATGCAGATAGAATGATCGATTGTCCTGCACCACGAATTACCGTCGCGCTATACAGCACAGAATGCCCGACTTGGCCAGAAAATACATGGAGCCGATAAATCGGAAAATGGACAGTCCAGCGGTTGCCCACAAAATCACCGAGAAATACCACGAGGTCCGTGTAGTGGATGTGTTCTAGGGCTGTTAGCACTGTCCCTCGTGATTATGGGTGGGATGCATACCGTCAGACTCATCTTCTTGATGCCGTCGCTGGTAATGAACAACACTACCAGCAGATTGCTCACGATCCAAAACAGCACCAGATTCGTCCGAAAGTTGCGATACGAGTCATCCAAGCTGATCCCCGATTCCTCCTTCGGTTCCTGATATGGCGCCAATGCCCGCTTGACCGTCACCTGGAATTGACTGTCGATATCCGCCTGAGGCTTGTCGAGTTCCTCGATGAAGTTGTTCTTACTATCGTCCGCCTTCTTCGTCTGCGCCGAGGGGAGTGCGTCCGCCTTGTCCGATCCCTTTGTCCCCCAGGAGACATCGTGCCAGTTGCAGAACGCATATACCATCAGGATGTTGATCGAGGTGGTCATACCGAGAAAATACGCCCATGAGCTCGTCAGGATGTGCCATGGGTCCGCGTAGAGAATACTGGCTATGATGTAGATACCGTAGGTGGATACCAGCGCGATCAAGACGATGCCTCCCCCGCTCGAGCTGAAGAAAGACGAGAGGAACGCGCCTACGCCGTTATCAAAGTTGAAATCCATCATCCCACCGGTGAAGGCATTGGCGACTAGGTAGAAAGACAGGACGAGCACGTAGCATTGCACCAGAGAGAAGTAGAGGAACGAAATGGTGTAGGCGATTTTGGTCCTATTCTTGTCAGCGGTTTCAACCTTTGGATAAACTAGGGATACTCACCCCTTTGGCCGATTTCCCAACGCCAGGACAAACTGCAGCATCAGAAACAAAAGATAACCATATTTGACGAAAAAGTTGACGATTGGCGTGGCCTCGTTGCCAAAGGGCCAGCCATTGTTCTTGTTATGGGAACTCGGTGTCCCGACAAGATCCATGATGACAGAGGTGGTGAGCCAGTAGGACGCCAGGGAAAACCAGGTCATGATGAGCTGGCAGCAGTTGTAGATCATCTGAATATGCAGGAACACCAGCCGTATCCAACTGTGCTTGCTCTGGTAGAGTCGATAAAAATGCATGAGGGAGTACAGACTGGCGGCAAAAGAGCCATTCAACCATCGTCGTCGCTGGCTGATGAATTCAGGCGCCGCCTCAGGGACATCAGTCTCGCCCTTGGATGCCTTAACATAGGTGAGGTGCCATTTTTTCCCAGCCTTGGCCACCAGTTCAAAGCATAGGATGCGGTCCTCAGCTAGAAACATGTTCTTCTTGAAGATATTCATCCCCTCGATGCCCTTCTTACCCAACCGTTTGGACAGGGTATGGTCACCATGAAAATATTGCTCCAACGGCCGCCCCATAATGGCTTCGTAACGATACGCTGAAAAGGCTCCTGGTAGCACACTGACATAGCCAAAGGCGCTCTCCAGTGGTTTATCCAGGATATTCGATATTTTGTACTCAAAATTCTGAGCCGCCACCAAGGGATTCAGCACATTGCGCCATCCATTACCTAACATGGCATGAATCTCGCCGCATGCTCCTCCCAGTGTCTCGTCATTGTAGAATGCTTCCCACAGGGCAAGTAGGGATTTATTCCCTGGTTTTGTGCCAGCATCTAACAGGATACAGACCTTAGGATTCAGGATTCTGCCGAATGCGTTGAACAGCCATCGATGGGAATTGATCTTCTTACTGTTCTTCTGCTTGAGACAAAAGATCATCTGGACAGGAGGTAGATTGTGGGGGTCATGGACGGGTTGTGGCCGAACCAACTGCTGAGTGGCGGTGACGGAGAGCTGGGTGGTATACTCAAACTGTACTCTCTGTTAGTAATGGATTCTTGCCCTGTTGCTGTTTTTGGACTGCTTACAATATGAGCGACGGTCTCCCGACCATCCACATCCTTCTTCATCACTCCATCCTGATACACTCCAATCGTGGCGAGGACATCAAGGGTGTTTTTATCGCAGGGCTCAATCCCGTCAAACACTAGACACACCACTATCTTCTGCCACGCCGGGCCTCCGTTGTTCCAGAATTCCGACTTTTTTAGATTGACGATGTCTCGGATGTTTTGCATCACACCATGCAGGGTCCGTGCTGTCAATACCTTATCCTCATTATAATACGTGATCGCAATGAGGAGTTCCGTATGCCGGTTATACATGGTGGGCCGGAGGTTATAGCCATTGCGCAGCGTGAACTCGTCCGGGTCGCAGGTGGCCGCCGTATCTGCAGCTTCTTAGTGAACTCGTTGTATAAACACATTCTCCAAGAGAGAAACCTACACCGCATGTGCGTAAACTCCTCATGAAACGCCTCCTCCGCGTATTCCGTCTGGATCGCGTTCCGAATCGCGCTCGGGACGGGATAATCAACGCTCAGCACCGACCCCTGGACCAGGTTGATTTTCCTCGTTCCGTAGCGTTGTAACGCGCTCGCCTTGGTCCCTTGCCGCTTCTGCCATGCATCCATCTCAATCCCGCTATGGTCCGACATGCTGGATATACCGGACATGCGCGACATGCGCGCGCTGTATGCGTCTGCAGATTCGGATTCCGGGTACGGTGGAGTGAATGCGGCTACCCCGGGATCGTGCAGTGTGTATCGTTGGAGGGAGTCAGTGGACATATTTCGGTCGTCGTATGAGGCACCATAGGGATTGGAGGGATTTTGACTGAGAAGGGTTTGTTGTTGCTGATCTTCGGGAACCTCGCGACTGTAGACGAACTGCTCAGGACAGACCAGGTTAACTTCTGGATTTGCGGTGTGGTATCAGGACACTTACTGTGGACGATGGAGAGGGTTGAGAGTAGAAGCTGCTTCGGCTCTCCTGAGGTGAATGAGCTGAGTAGGGTGCAGGAGTGCCCATCTTGGCAATGAGGACTGATGTTGAGCAAGATCAATCTTCTGATGAGAATGGGAATGATATTTGAAAGATGAAAATTCTGTACCTGACAAAGGAACCAAAGGTCCTTTCTGGTGGAACTGCGCCTACCATGGATTGGAGGAGAGTGGTAAGTACTATTGTTGGACAAAGCCTGTAGGGGTGTTTGTCCAGAAAGACGGGCTTTGTCCAGGCAACATGATAGCCAGGAACTTCCATTCAAGAGTCAGGGACCCTGTCATTTGTGCAACCTGGATAGACTCTTTGTTATTATTAGTGTTGGTGACCTTCGCCATGATGGCAGTTTGAAACTCTTGATCTTCTCTGCTGGGTCCAGTGGAGTCGCACAGTTCCGAGGGGCATTCTTCTTCCAGGTGGGGTCCTGCAGATTGTGACAGTATGAGTATAGAGATCTGACTGATGATGATTTCAACTGCCTCATCCTTGTATCCCTCCGGATATATTTTAGAGCATCTTGTCGTCAACGTGCATAAGCCCAGATCTGTCCCATTCCCTTCTTTGTTGTCCAGTGGCTTGTGGCCAACAAGTGACCTGACGACAAAGCCGCCACAAGTACAAGGCTTGGTCCGTGCCCATGGCTGTGCCTTCGAGTGGTCTGATAGGCGCATTCTCCCGATTTCTTCGGATTCTGGAACGACATGTGGTCAATAAAAGACTGACACTGTGGCAAACTGGGTAAGGTGATTTGTGGCTGATTTCTTGGTCAAGCCGATGATCCACTGTGGATGACAATGAGAATCGTCCTCATGGAGTATCCAATTGGACAGTGATGTTTATTGTTCTAATCCGACTTCAATGTTCAGAAATCAGAAGATATCTTTGATGAATGATGAAGCGCATGTCATGATGTTCCAAAGTCATATCTGTCTTCAACTTCAAGTCTCGGAATTGCTGGTGTGTCACGTGATGAGTCAGCTGACTTCTGACTAATCTGATCACGTGAAGTTATCGCATTAGATAATCATCACCCTCGGCCCTCAACACTCAACAGATTCCTCCATAGTCCGTAGTCTGTAGTCCGACAGAAAGATGGTGATTAGATTGAGAAGGGAATCATTGTTGCCTTTAGGCGTTAGAGTTTGTTTTACCATTCTCTGTACAGAGTAATGGGTTGTAAATTGAAGTATAGGACCACCATTGGGTCAAACTCCAGAATATATATCCTTGACCAGTTCCTCTGTTCACAAGCTCAGTATGACGAGACCACAATACACTTGAGCCGTTTACTATCTTCAAATGAAGCAACATCTGAGCACTCTGAAGACAACCCAGGAGAGTTGAAGTGTATAACGCCAGGAGCATCTACACTCTACTGGTCTCGGAGTTGAAAGAACTTTGTTGCCTGAGGCACCCCCACAAAACATCTGCATCCACAAAGTATTTGGGTGTCTAATTTGATAATGAGAATGATCTAACTACTGGATCCATGTTTCCTCCACTGTGAATATGTCTCATTGAGATGACAGTGACTGTTCTAGGAGACGAGAAGCGAAAGTCGCCTGCCGTTGATCTGGTTGGCCATAAAAGCCTCGTGTCTCTCATGACTCAATAAAGAAAACAAATGTGCAGATAAGGTCATCACCTTTGAATGATTGGCAGATATCCGCTCGCAGCTTATATCGAGGGATTAATTGACGTCTCGCAAGCTTATACAAAGCCACAGTGACTATCCAGCAGTGGCCGTGGTTAATCGCGCAGCTTCTTTTACACAAGATCTCTGTGCTGCCTGGTTACCTCGTGGAGAGATGCACGATCGAGTATAGTTTATCTCCTATCTGCAGCCTATAAAGAGTCCTCACCTCGATTGACTCAAGGCCATCTTGCAGAAAGCTCTTTTATTCTCTGCCTTTGTTGCGATTCAGTCTTCGCCTGTGTGACGGATGGAACAAGATCACAAGTCAGCCGAGGAGGAGATCACTCGTCTCCGATGGCGAGCGGACGACGAGGAAACAGGCAATCAGGCCCGCAGCAGCCGTCCAGAGCTGACTCGCACTGCCTCATCTGCCTCCAACAGCTCGCATGTCTCCGTCCACAGTCGTCACCGGAGAACAATCGTTGACCCTTCTGTTTCCTTGCCAATCCATTATCGAACAATCTCCTTTGATATCGAGGAAGCCAAAGAACGGGAAGAGCGAGAGAAGGAAAAAGCCAAAAGTGGCGTCGCAACAGGTATGGCACTTCATAGAAACCATGGAGGAGTTGTGTGTGCTTATGAAGATTAACTACAGACCTTTCCAACCTTGATTGGCATACAATCTCCATCGAAGAGCTACAGAAACGATGGCAAGTCGACATCTCGCAAGGCCTCTCTCCCGATCAAGTCCAGCAACGACTGCGTCAGTATGGCAAGAATGCACTGTCTCCCCTACCCCATCAATGGTTTTGGCAGATATTCGGATACTTCTTCAAAGGATTTGGCGCTATCCTGCTGGTCGGATGTGTTCTGGTGTTTATCTCCTGGAAACCCTTGGGTCAACCGCC
The DNA here is from genome assembly GCA_004769165.1 of Aspergillus cejpii. NCBI lineage: Eukaryota > Fungi > Ascomycota > Eurotiomycetes > Eurotiales > Aspergillaceae > Aspergillus > Aspergillus cejpii. Next base: position 3,436,832 of record SMSW01000004.1, on the reverse strand, counting down.
TGCTTTGGCAAACCTCGCTCTGGCTATTGTGCTCCTCGCTGTATTTTTCATACAAGCCGCCTTCAATGCTTGGCAGGACTGGTCGTCATCTCGGGTCATGGCATCTATTACAGCCATGCTTCCCGAGAGCTGTCTCATCATGCGCGGAGGGTCCCTAACTGTGGTGTCGGCTCCGGATATTGTGCCAGGAGACGTGGTACACCTCAAGGCAGGAAACAAACTCCCTGCGGACGTTCGTTTTGTGGAGGTTTCCAATGACGCCTGCTTTGACCGATCCATCCTTACTGGTAGGTGGCCTATGGCGTTCCGTATGCCTTGTTAACCATAAGCAGGCGAATCTTTACCCATCAACGGGACGGTTGACCCAACAGACGACAACTACCTCGAGACACATAGCATCGGCCTCCAAGGCACGCATTGTGTGTCCGGCAGTGTGACAGGTGTGGTCGTCTCAACTGGAGACTCGACCGTCTTTGGTCGGATTGCGAAGCTCACCAGCGAGCCCAAGACCAGGTTGACCACTTTGGAAAAGGAGGTTTTGCGCTTTGTCGCTTTGATCGTCTTGATCATGCTCACCATGATTATCGTGATTATTATTGTCTGGTAGGTGATCCTCACTCGCAACAACGACAACGATTGTTGACTCTGATAGGGCCACCTGGCTGCGAAAGGACCATCCGGACTGGATCAATGTGCCAACACTGATTGTCAACTGTGTCAGTGTTGCGATTGCGTTTATCCCGGAAGGATTGCCCATTGCCCTAACCGCCAATTTGACGATTACGGCGAATCTCATGAGCAAGAACAAGATTCTGTGTAAATCGCTCAAGACGGTGGAGTCGTTGGGATCAGTATCGGTGATCTGTTCAGACAAGACCGGCACTTTGACCAAGGTAGCTTTCTTTGCTTCTTAAACGGGTGGTGATTGAACCCTAGCTGACAGTATCTAGAATAGGATGTTTGTCACTGACTGCACGGTGTCTACCTCGACCTACAACGACAACTCCGCCAGAGACGAGATGGTTGTGAAGGGGAAGAAATGTGGAATCCACCAACTGCGTGCCGTTTCTGGGCTCTGTAATGCTGCTGAGTTTGACGCCGCCACCATGAACCTGCCTATCCATGAGAGAAAGGTCATTGGAGATGCCACCGACCAAGCGATCCTCAGGTTCTCCGAGGGACTCGGCCTGGTCTCGGAGCTTCGCAGTGCGTGGAAGAAAACATACGATCTGGCGTTCAATAGCAAGAACAAATTCATGATCCGGACCTTCAGCTTGGTTGATGCAGCAGGCCTCAGTCTTGCCATGTCGCCTACCGAGGTAGCACAATTCCGACGAGATGATACGTGAGTGCCAGTTACCCCAGAATTGAAATATTCATGCTAATACAATATCTCAAGCCTTCTCACGATCAAGGGAGCACCCGATATCCTAATCGACCGATGCACCCACTTTGTGGGCAGTGATGGCAGCGTACAGGCGCTGGATCATCCCACGTTGACTCGACTGCAGCAAGTCAAGGATCAGTGGTCCAACGAAGGAAAACGAGTGATTCTCCTGGCTCGGAAGATCTTTTCAGCAGGGCAAATCCACAGCTTCCCCCTCTCCCACGAGTTCGAAGCGGAGGTGATGAACCGCGTCAAGACCGGTCTCGTCCTGGTAGGGATGGTGGGCATTGTTGATCCTCCCAGGGATGAGATTCCGGACGTGGTTCGAACACTCCGACGGGCGGGAATCAAGATTTTCATGGTAAGAAAGCGATGTCCAAGGGTTTTCCCCGAAGACTTGCTAACGGTGTATCATAAACAGGTAACTGGTGATTTTGGCCTGACAGCCCTCGCAATTGCACGACAATGCGGCATAGTCACGACGGAAGGACGCGTCGACGATGCAAAATCTCTCAGGAGGTTCCCCTCGGTGAATGACAAGTTCAACGAGAAAGGTCGTTCGTCCGCCATCACCCTAAGCGGCGGTGAGCTCATGGCCCTAAATGAGTATCAATGGGAGCAACTCTGCCGCTACCAGGAGATCGTGTTCTGGAGAACCACCCCGGAGCAAAAACTTCGGATCGTCCGCGAGTTTCAGGCGCGCGACGAGATTGTGGGCATGACTGGGGACGGGGTCAACGACGCTCCATCGCTTAAGGCGGCCGATATTGGGATTGCGCTGGGGAGCGGGTCGGATATTGCCATCGAGGCGTCCGATATGGTGCTCCTGGACTCCTTCTCGGCCATCGTCGAGGCGGTGCAGTACGGACGAGTTGTTTTCGACAATCTGAAGAAGACAATCATTTATTTGCTTCCTGCCGGCTCCTGGTCCGAATTCTGGCCGGTCCTGACCAGCGTGGTGTTTGGTCTTCCACAAGTTCTATCCTCTTTCCTGATGATTATCATTTGGTGAGTTACACCGTCCCTAGAAGACATCGTGTCTAATTGACCCAGTTGCTTCACCGACTGCGCTGCTGCCACCGTTCTGGCCTATGAAGCCCCCGAAGCCGACGTGCTATTGCGCCCCCCTCGCAAGCCCAAGCAAGAACGACTGGTGAACTGGAAGCTCATCCTCCAGGCGTATGGTGTGATCGGTATGCTCGAAACGGTGGCCTCCTTTGCCATGGCCTACTGGTATCTGGAGCGAAACGGCATCCCCTTCTCAGCGCTGTGGTTCAAATTCGGCGAGGTGCCTTCCAACATCGATCCCGACTGGTACAGAGCTCGTCTGAACGAGGCTAGCTCGGTGTATTTTATCAACCTGGTGGTAATGTATGTTGTGTTATAGATATCCCGGCCCGTCTTAGACAATCGCTAATCTCCTCAGGCAATGGTTCAATCTGATGGCCATCCGGACTCGCCGACTATCCATCTTCTCGCATCCGCCAGCGTTCAACAAGAAAACACAGAATTTGCTTTTGTTTCCGGCGATGCTTTTCGCCCTGGCCATGGCGGTTTTCTGGCTGTATATCCCCCCGTTACAGCGGGTGCTAGACACCACCAGCGTCCCTGCGGAGCATTACTTCCTGCCGGCTGCTTTTGGGCTGGGAATCCTAGGCTTGGACGAGTTGCGGAAAGCCGCTGTGAGGAGATGGCCACAGGGGATTCTGGCCAAGACGGCTTGGTAGGGGAGATTGATTTGGTATTACTCCGTACAAGGAGCAGTTGTATATTTGGCTCTATCTCTCTTTCGTGACCATGTCTGGCTGGCTAGAGTAGACATGGTGCCCAAGTGAGTCCGGAGAACTCAACCTCGAGAACAAAGCAAAGTGAAACATTCCGTCTTGCAATATACTCCTTGAGCTTTGATCTCTTCCCTTTGAGGCATTTACATTCAATCGAATCAATTTCCTCCGGATTAATACCCATGTCGCTGTGGCGCTTCGACTAGACCAGGGCAGATAAACAACAGAAAGAGAGAGATTACCACGTATGCAGTAATTTGGAGATAAATTGCACTTGATTAACGAGCATTTGATTCAGATAAGCCGAGGAGATAAATCACATTGATAATTGTGTAAGCATCCTGGCATGGTGTGACATATTGATCGTCCAGCATAGCCACACTCATACTTAAGCATTTAGACGGCTCTGAAGTCCGACAGTCTCTGTATCTCAAATCACTATTTGACATTGCTTTAGGATTTCCAAGATCATCTCCAATGGAGGGCCGATTCTGCATTGAAGTCATCAGCGATGACGACTTCCCTGAACTGACTCAGGCGCTGTGGGAGTCATTCGAGGACCCCTACCAGGGTATTCTACGGCTCTTCTTCCCCATCCTCAACGATGACCGTCAGACCAGTCTCAAGGAATGTATCCAAAATCTACTGGAGGAGTATCGCGAGCAACAGCCGGATGTGACGTGGCTCAAAGTCATCGACACGCAGGCGGACAACAAGATCGTCGGAGCCGCCAAGTGGTATATTTACAAGGAGGATCCGTTTGCAAAGCAACACGAACCGATTATTGCGGACTGGTACCCCGAGGGAATCGCGAGAGAATTCGCAACGGAAGCAGCGAGGCAGTTCGAGCATCCTCGGGAACAGATGGCACGACGACCACACGTTTGTAGGTCACCCTAGACTACGAGAAGAGAAGCTCTCGACTGACTGAGGGATGTAGTTCTACACATCGCGTTCGTTCTTCCTGAATACCGCGGCCAAGGGCTGAGCCATCTCTTCATGCAATGGGGCGTGGGCAGGGCGGACACACTGGGACTGGAAGCCTGGCTGGATGCGTCTGAGTTTGGAGCCCCGGTTTATAAGAAGTATGGCTTTCGCGAGGTCATGCTTAACAGGGTGAAACCGGTCCCTTCGCGAGAACTATCCGAGGAAGAGCAGAAGGAGTGGGCATTCATCGAGGAGACTCTGCTACCGATCGATGCGACGGTGATGTGGCGTCCTGTAAAGGGCGAATACATCGAGGGAAAGACACCAATTCCATGGCACGATAAGAAGTAAGGCAGAGGAACTGTAGAAGACGTGTGTTACAATACATTTATATCATGAAAACAGAGATATTCATAGAGTATCAGTGTCAACCCCCATCACCGAGGAACAGCCTCGATAATGGGCCCTTCATATACATGGCGAGCACGGACGAAATAGTAGATAATGCTCAGAAGAATCACGCCCACCGTACCAACGACGCTGAAGTTCATAGTCTGCACCGTGACCTTGCTGTATGTGGGCCACAAACTGAAGAAAATGGCAATGATAGCATAGATAATGGCGAAGATGTTGATTAAAACCCCCGAGATGCCAGGAACACGAAAGGGGCCCCAGACCAGCTTGGCCCCGATGGTGTTGACGGTTTCATCAGCGCCAGCCGTCAAGGCGATGGATCCGGTCAGTCGGCGCCAGAGAAGGAGACAGGCAACCATGATGTAGGACAAGTACAGACCGGAAATAGACATGGCGACCAGGTCGTTGAAAGCAACGGCGGATCCGATGGGGATCAATGCCAGGAGGACGGAGACGACGGTGGTGGCGACGACGGACCAAACGGGGATGGCCGTAGTCGGCGAGACCTGGATATACAATCAGCATTGCAAATCAGAGAAAGCCGGTGGAAGACGTACTCGACTCCAGAGTCTCCAGCCCGGTACGCCTCGATCACGCGAGAAGGACCAGAACTGGCGCGAAGTCGCGGCCATCATGCCGGTAGAGGAGCAGATACAGACGACGATGACAATTGAAATCATGGTGGCGGCGCCCCCGAGGGAGCCGGTTCCTTTGTAGAAGATCTCCATAAAGGGATACCCAGTGGGAGACTCGAGGGCTTCATTGAGATCCCCCAGGCAGAAGAGGAGGGCGATGAGCATGCCAAAGCCCAACAAACCGTTGATCAAGACGCTGAGGAGAATGGATCGGGGGACGACGACGGCGGCATTATGGATTTCCTCCGACATCTACAGGGTCAGTATGGCGGATCAGGGGATGGATTAAAGGACTAACATGAACCGCGGCATCTCCACCGGCAAAGGCAAAGACACATCCAACGAGACCGACAAAGAACGATAGCCCCTGTGTCGACCATCCCCCTTCATTGACAAACTGCGTAAAGACATCCTTGGCGGTGCCAATATCGGCCAACGAGACCAGGGGGATGAGGATGGCGAAGAAGCCGAGAATATGCACCACCAGGATCAATCCTTCAAACTTGGGCAGTACATTACGTCCGACGACGTTGATGCCAACCGCAAAGGCAATCACAGCCCAAAAGTACATGGTGGGATGCCAGGATTTTGGCACGTACTCGGGGTGAGTGAGAATGGCGACGCCTTGGATGAGAGTACCGGAGAGATAGCAGGCCGTGGCGAAAGTCGCTTGCCATCCGATGACGGTGAGCCATCCAGACATGTAACTGAGGAATTTGACGGTGGATCGGGGAGCCAACATGGAGATCCAGTGGTACTGCCCTCCGGATGTGGGTGCCCTAAAGTCAGGATCAGTGTTGTGTGTTACCATCGGATGCAGACAATAAGAGCATACATGGAGGCCAATTCGGACAGGACCACAAACACACAGGCAGTTCCAATCCAGACGAAGATGAAGCCATAAACAGCACCGGCTGGACCACCACTGTTGTATTGTCAGCGGAGTGTGCTGGTAGAGGGGATACATACTTGGTCAAAGGTTGGAGGAAGAGCCTGTAGGAATGTGTTAGCATTGGCTAGATGACTCTGGAGATAAAGCATACACAGTGAATCCTTCCCAAGTGACGAGAATAGTACAGCTGAAGCCGAGCACGGCCAGCATGCCAAAGTTGCGCTGTTCGATCCTTAGTGATCCGTCGTCAATGCGTTCAAAAGCATCAGATCTACCTTTAGAACGGGTCTTTTCCCCAGACGAGCCAGATTGATCTCGTCATAGTCCTTGCTGGATCGCGAACCCTCGAGCTCCCGTGGAGACGAGGATTGAAAGGTTTTTGTCTCGTGAGTCAACATGTTAGGAGTCTATGAGGATAAAGAGAGATTCATAAGGATAGGAGAGTATGGATGAGGTATTATAAGGGAACTGTAGTATCTCTAGCTTCAAATAAATGAACCTGGACAATTCAAGTCTATGCACAAAAAGGCAGATCCGAGGTCTGTCTGTGATTGATATCAAGGAGACAGTGGCATGGCCAGTGTTACTCTGCTGTACCCCTGATTAATATCCCTCTGTGCGTTGACAGGGACTGATATCGAGGAATTATGGCCGGATATTGCCGCATCGACGAGCAGGGATATAGGCAATTCGCCGAGAGTTGAGGAATCAATGAGATAGAAGGGGTAATATCAAGCTGCATTTAATCTACTCATGCCGTCTTACAGGAGTCTGTGTCCCATGGCGGATATCAACATGTCTTTGTGCATTTCCCTTTATACGGATCACCCTGATAGACCAGAATAGACAATTTGTTGGCCCATGCCATGTCACGACCAGTCGATCCTTGGCTCCTTAACTACGGAGTAGGTGATAAACCTATCTCGGAGGTATCCCGAGTATCCTCTCTGTTTTAAGTCTCTATCAGAGTCAATCAAGACCCCTGTCTAGCGTCACCTCCAGGATCAGAGAGTATTCCTCGGTGTAACATGAAGACGATTATAATTGGATTCATTCCATGGCTTCATGTGGCAGTGTCTCACAAGGAGAGGAGTTTGATAGAGATTAATCTCGGACTCTGTCCTCGACCCCTCGCTTATTCTTTATATTATATCGGTAGGATTACTCTATTCCATTCGTCTTCCGGCTGGATTATCACACAATCACATTCAACGGCCTTTTATCTTCCAGTATCTCTTGGCAGGAATGCTGCATGGCATGCTTTACGAAGCGCAATTCATTGGTCTGGACCGAGTATAGAGTAGGAGAGTCTTGCTGATTTGAACTGTACTCCGTAGCTTTGAAGCAATGTACGAGGCTACTCTCGATACTGGAACTGATCTGCTCTCCACCTCGCCATCATGACCAGATATCCCAAGGATAGTGAAGCCCCAGCGGTCATTGTGATGACTCTGTTCCTCATGGTCACCTCTATTCTGGGCTCACTGGCCCGTCTGGGGACCAAATGGTGGAAGTTTGGCAGCTTTTTCCGCGATGATTACTATATCATCCTGGCGCTGGTAAGTCCCTGGACGAGGAATGAGATCAAACCCTCGTAGTGACTGAGATACAAGTCACTGTCCATAGTCCAGTCGGTGGCTATCTCCATGGCCGTTAAAAATGGATATGGAGAGCATCTCTGGAAGCTAAACGATGGTCAAATCGACACCATCATGAAGGTACTGCAGTCCCCGGTCTTCAGGATATAACTGACTCATTATCCATATAGGCGCAATATGTCGCCACCATCTTCTACATCCTCAGCATTGGCTTCTCCCAGCTCGCCTTCCTCTGCTTTGTCCGACACCTCACTCCCTCCTCTTCGAGTCGCCGGGTCTTTCGTGCGCTACGAATTCTCATCGCCGTCTGGGGGATTGCAGGCGTCTTCGCCTCTGCTTTTCAGTGTCATCCCCGTCGATGGGACTATCTCCATGGGAATTGTTATAATCGTGTACGAGAGACCGGATTGCCGTAACCCACGTTTCTGACCGATCATAGGAGGCATTCTTCGTCTACCTGGGGGCATCCAACGCTCTCACCGACGTGGCAATTATCTCACAAGCTGTCCGTGTCATTGCAAAGGTCCAAACGACCTGGAAGAGAAAGACCAACATTATGGCTGTCTTCTTGTCTCGTGTGATGTGAGCTTCTTGTCCCGCTGCTCTCATCAGGGTTAACCCATCCAGTGTCCCCGGAGCGTTGATCGCCCAGATCATCCTCACTCGTCGCACCCTCAACTCGACCGATCCCACCTCCAAGACCTGGTCGATCACAGTCTGCACCCAGCTGACCCAGTGTCTCAGCATCGTCACGGCTAGCGCACCGCAATTCATCCCATTTCTAAAACAGCTGCAGTCTAGCGGCATGAGACTCGACGGAATCACCCGCTACACTCTGTCCAGTCATGCACACTCGTCGCGCACCATGTACTTCCTGTCATCCACGGATCGCAGGCGGGCCGTCGACGAGTCCCACGAACTCGACCATATCCCCTTGGCCACGACCAAGACCGTCGTGACAACCAATGCGCATGGTCCAGATGAGGATCAAGACGATGGGAGCCAGTCGAGTGAAACGGGTATCATCCGGGAGACTCGGACATGGACGGTGACGGAGGAGCATGCCTATCTTCCTGGGAGATAGATAGCTTGTATTGTATAGAGCATATGAACAAATGACTCTTCGACTCTGGATCTATTCTTTCCTGATTATTCTGTAACTGAAGCTCGGTCAACTCTGAAATGCCTCGGCAAACCCCGCAAAAGTCTTTCCCCACATATATATTCCCTTATATACCCGTATATATAGCCATGACTTCGTCAATAAAGGAAACTGTTCAAAGATTCTAATATCTCATCAAAAAACATGTCTAGTCCCGGAGCTGGCCACGAGTTTCCCGCCCAGGAAGTCTCCTGGCTCAAACGCGATGTCTTGCTCTTTGCCAACAGTATTGGTGTTACGGCTGATGAGCTGCACTTTCTTTATGTACGAGACTGATCTCCATAATAAAGGAAATAAATCTGATTCCGTCAATAGGAGCTTCATCCCAACTTCGCCGTCTTTCCCACCTACTCGATCATCCTCCGTGAGTCTGAACGATAACATCTCCTGGCATTCTCTAATCTCGAATGTAGCCTTCAAACTCACCGATACCGAGGTAACCGATTTCTATGCCCGCCAAAAATCCAATCCCGTCCCCGGGGTGCCTCAGTTTGACTCTCGTCGCGTGGTTGATGGCCAGCGCAAATTGACCGTCTACAAACCCTTGCCCCCAACCAGTGCCGGAAAACAGTTTGAGGTGCGGAACAAGGTCGTCGGGGTCTATGACAAGGGCAAGGCGGGCTCGGTGATGGAAACCGAACAGACCATCGTCGATAAGGCCAGTGGAGAGGTCTACTCCAAGATGGTGAGCAGCGTGTTCTTCGTTGGTCAGGGCAACTGGGGAGGTCCCAAGGGTGTGTTTTATCCTTCTACGAGATCGATGAGATTCTGACTGGTTGAAGGTCCCAGCACCCCCAACTATCCTCCGCCAGAAGGCCGCAAACCTGATGCCACCCATGAGGTGCAAACCACAACCGAGACCCCTCAATTATACCGGTAGGTCTCCAACAAGCTATACTTTATGTCTCCATACTGACTGTCTCAGTCTGAACGGCGACTACAACCCTCTACATGCCACTCCCGAACCAGGACAGAAAATGGGCTTCGGCGGTGTTATTATCCACGGTCTATTCAGCTGGAACGCCACCGCACATGCCATCCTCAAAGCCTTTGGTGGCAGCGATCCCAGCAACTTCCGCGAGTTCCAGGCCCGGTTTGCATCCCCTGTGAGACCCGGTGACCGTCTGATCATGGAGATGTGGCGGACGGGTAATGTGACCGATGGATTCGAGGAGATTCGGTTCGTGACCAAGAATGACAAGGGGAGGGTGGTCTTGAGCAATGGCCGGGCCTTGATCAGGGTCAACTCGGGGTCAAAGCTGTAGATTGGTGGGAGCAAATTATCCCGGTCTGCGACTGGTAGCATAACTCTATGTAGCATCGGCAATGTAACATTGGCAGCTTTCTTTCGTCCCAGATCCAAGTAGTGTCGACAAGTAGTATCCACGGGGTTAGTCAACCAACACGTTACCATGGTCTTCCCAATAGCACTACTTATGTAGTCCCAAGTCAACCCAAGTATAGCCGTTTAACCCTGTGGCCACGGCTCGGACCGGCCCTGTATTAGTATGATATCTCCATTCTCCATTCTTCACGTGTACTTCCGTTGTTCCGGCCTTTGGATAGGAAGTACTCCGGTACATCCAACAATGCCAATTCTGACTCGAACCTGGTCAAGGCCACTTTGTGAGGGATTTCAGCAGTCAGATTGTATCTGGATTATGGAATTGTTGAGCAATGAGTCAATGACACATCCCTATATATATCCTGGAGAGGCTTCGGATATATCTATTTCTGGCAATCGTCCTCGTAACCCCTCTTCGGACTCTCCAATTCCCGAATGCCGACAGGAATGTGCTATTCTCCTCCTTCTGCCCAATAACAAACCGTATTGCATCAGTGCGGACGAAGAAGAACATATCCGAGTCCGAATGAGCCCCATAGGTGACACAACAACCTCCACTGTCCGAGGTGACTTGGCTGTATAAATACCCCGATCTGCAATTACGCCATCGGAGAGCATTATGTAGCCATCTTTTCCTTTTCTCATTGACCGACTTGTAGTACTGATTACTCCATCAATCATGACTGTCGTCAACAGACCCTCAACCCACTCTCGGATCCTCCTCGTCAGTGTCCCTCGCACGGCATCGAATCTTCTGCTGCGAATCCTCAATCTACCAGCGCAGTCCAGGTTTCTCACCAATAAAAAAGGCGGCTATTTCTTCTACCGGGCCTTTACTACCGCCGCCCGGGACGGTCGTCTGAGTAAGTCCCTCGACGAGTGGACCGAGGCCGAAAAGACCGAGATTCATGATAATCTCCAGCAAGCCTTGGATGAGTTGGAGGAATATTCAACGCGAGCGGAGCAAGAGGGAAAGGTCTTGTTAGCCAAAGAGCACGCCTGCTGGCTCACCAACCCGGCCGCATACGACAACCAGACCGACCATTTCCCGGCCTTTCGACTGCAGGTTCCGGATGTCTATGGACTCTCGCAGACCTTTTCTCGCTTGAACCAGACTTTCATGCCAGACGAATACCTTCGCACATGGCGACTGGCGTTTATCATCCGTCATCCGGCGCTGGCGTTTCCCTCCCTCTACCGTGCCATGACCAAATTTGTGCAGGCAGGACAGTTGGAAGATACCGCTGGCACACTCACGACGAACCTAACCCTGCGATGGACCCGCTTGCTCTATGACTGGTCCCTTGAGCAGCACGGTTCCTCTGCAAGTCCCCTGGTTCTGGATGCCCACGACATGATCCACAATCCACAGGTGGTCCTCCGTTTCTGCGAAGAAACCGGCCTCGACGCGAGCGTGGTGCAATTCGAGTGGGAAACCAATCCAGAGGCTCCGGAATGGACCGGTACTGGTCCTAAGCCAAGAACAGTGGATGAACAGGAGTTGGACAAGGTGGCCTCGTCAATTATGCTGTCCACCTTGAACACATCCACGGGCTTAATCAAGGGCAAGACACCCACCACAGTGGATGTGGCAGCAGAGACAAAGCGGTGGAAGGAGGAATTCGGGGATGAAGTAGCCACCATGCTGGAGAAGGCTGTGAGTGATGCCATGCCGGATTATGAATATCTGAGGAGTCGGCGGATTACTGTGAGTTAAACGGAGCTCATTATAATGGAACCACGAGGCTGTATTTTCGCTGCCTGCAGGGGTATACTGCTCTCACACATCTTAATCAGGCATGCATCAACACACTTGAGATATTTTAAGCCAATCAACTTCTCAACTTATGAATAGCATGCCAAACAAGCACGGCTAAGCCTTATAGCTACGAGCTGATTGGGGACCAAGTCACTGGGGATTCTATCAGTAACTTGTCTATTGACTCATTGAGACGGGATAATACGGAAAAGAAGATTGAGTCATGTTGTCGGCGCCAGAGGGGGCATCAGTCAGACTAAGGTCTGCACTGAGAAACTTGTCGTCTCACAGTCACAGTGCTTGTGTTTCTCACTTTCTGTACTTCAGAATGGCCTCACAGACCATGATCGACTGTCCCAGTTACCCGCAGAGCTCCTGGTCATGATCTTCCGGCAATGTGCCGATTTCACGTCTCTGTGGAGTCTCATACAAACCTCGCGGTGGATCTCATCCGTGTTCGATAGTGCAGCCTGTGACATTTTCTCTGCCGTCATGGCCGAGACTGTTCCTGTGCAGACTCGAATCCTGATGCGAGCAGTCCTGTGCATGCGTACCGGCAGACTGCAATGTACATCATATGCAGACGCCTACGACTTTGCCACTGCTGATATCCGACCAGCGGACAGAGTGACCGCGACGGTGAGCCAGCTACGTAGGTTTATCTACCTCTGTCATCGTATCCATGTACTGTCCCATTTGTGCATCGACGGCGCCCTTCAGAGATGTCTGCGCAGCCGGCTCGGACTGCAGGAATATCCCCCACACTTTGAGATTGCGACGTGGACGGAAGAGCAACGCATGCTTCTTGCTTTCTGGCGCGTCTTCTTCTACAATGAACTCAAGATTGAAGCTTCCAAGGGAGCTTTGCAATGGTCGCCCCAGAATCTTTACCGACTCAAAACTGGTGGCATGTACCATCATTTTCCGTCGCATGTTAAGGCACTCCTGGCGATTACTGCCCTTTTCTTTATCAGAGATGCATCCGTGGGTGAAACCGACGAGCCTCTGCCACCAGAACCTTTCGAACTTCCGAGCATTCCTAGCGAGCAGGAGTATCATTGGGTCTGTCAACCTCCGCCGTCCCCAAAAGCACTTTCTCAAGGCAAGAGCTTTGAGGAATATGAGCGTCGTTTGGAGGCAATATTTGCGACACGGACAGCGATGCAGAAAGAGACTCAGCTGCAGGCTGATGCGACACTGCATCCAGAACCAAGTGCCGAGCCTGAAGAGGTGCCGGTTGACGCACGTCAACTTTTCTATCCCTCTTATTCCGATGACGACTCTGACGACGATGAATTTTTCGGCTCCGATGAGGAAGTGGCGGGCGTCAGCTCTGGCTCAGAGGTAGATATTGTTCCTCGTCGCGGCCCGTATGTGCCACGTCCAGTGCAAAATTATGGCCCCCAGTCACAGCCAGACTGGGTAGACCTGGACCAGAAATCGCTCGGCGTACAGTTCTGGCTCAGTATGGCTGGAAACCCCATAGCAGGACCAGCCAAGTATATATCATCCGATGCGTACATTTATTACGGCTTTGCAGTCTGGGAGAAACACCGAATGGTCCAGTTTGGACTGTGGTCGGACGATGCCCCTGATAATATGGCGGAGTACTACAGGCGATGGTATGGCTTTCTTGCACAAGGGGACATCAATCGCTGGAAATGGGAATTTCGATATATGGATGACGATGATTATGAATAAGCTTCCTTGAGCAACTTGGTTGTATAAAGTGATATCCATATCATGACTATATCACCGTGTCGTTCATTCCTGGGATACATATCCATGGACAAAAAGGTATATATCATTTCATCCTGACATGCTCATATTGATCTGTATTCATCTTGCTGTAGTACAATAACAGTAGATAGACAGAGACCAGGCTTTGATATCCGAGATCTAATAGGTCTGCTGCCCCTTCCACGCCGCATGCTTGCGGTAGATATCACGGCGGAATGTCTGCTTCAACACGGCCACCGCATCGGTATCCAACGGCAGAGAGGCCTGCACGGCGCCGACACCGCACAGCCCGTTCTTGCGATCAATGAACCAGGTGAGCGTCAATCCGCCGCCCCATGTCATCGTATGGTCCCCATACCAGCCGTCCAGATCCTGCAGCGTGAGCAGGCCACCCAGACCATGGCCCATCTTCACATCGGAATCGATGCCGACGCGGAAGAAGGCGCCCATGGCGGATGTCAACGCGGCCCGGTGGCTCGCAGTCGCCTCGGGGGTCAGACGGTGCCGGAACATCTCATCGACGGTAGTGGGGCTGAGCAGCTTTCCGTCACTGGCCAGCAGCGAGTGAAGAACCTTGACGTAGCTGGCGCCTGACATGAACAGGCCGTGGCCGCCAAAGTCCCCTCGCGTGCGCCGGTTCATATCGCCACCGCCGCCGAGCACGGCGCGCCCGACGGCGTCGGGGTCGTGCAGGTTGAGGTCGACGAGGCGGGGACGCAGGTCCTCGCGCGTGACGGGGTAGAATTGGGCGTCCGTGACGCATAGTGGGTCGCAGATGCGCTGTTGGATGCGCTCCATGAGCGTGTGACCCGTCACCCGCTCCACAACGCGACCCGCCCAGTCGAGTCCCGAGCCGTACATCCAGCCGCTGCCGGGATGGAAGGCGAGAGGGTAGCAGAACAACTCCTCTACTGAGAGGTTCTTCTCTCCTTCCGGGGGGGCGAACTTCTCGCGCCACCGGGCGGTGTTCGGGTCACAGAAGTGGTAGCTGGTGCCCGCGCTATGGGTAAGGAGCATCTCGAGCGTGACGGGACGGGCCGGCGGCTCCAGCAGTGGTCTTTCACCGTCGTCGAAGCCGGTGAGGACCTGCTTGGCGGCGAGCTCGGGTGCGACGGACGACAGGTCACCGGTTAGGGTGAGGAGGCCGTCCTCGACGCATTGCAGGGCAGCAATGGTGGTGATTAACTTGGTCGCTGAGGCTATGAACAACACGTCGTCGAGCTGCTGGGGGCGCTTCTCGCCTGACAGCAGGGTACGCTCGCCGAGAGCTTTGTTGTAGACAAAGCGGCCCTCGGCGTCAGTGGCACAGATAACGGCGCCGTTGATCTTGCCGGCGTCAATGGCGGCCTGGTAGCTCGTCTCTATATCATCGGCCATGGAGGGACCTGGATTGATTTGAATTGAGACTGTATCCCGGGTGTATAAGCATTAAACCTATTCCCCGTGGCTCATCAGCTTGAGATATATCCGATGGGAATATATTGTTGCCTAGATTAGAGTAACTAAGCTCACTATGAGGCTTACCGGATATCACCCTGACTGGCTGCGTATATAATTCAATTCACCCACTAACTGGAATAGGAGCCCGCTATATCGCCGTGGAAGTCATCAAGTCCTGTTCTTGCCTTCTTCTCGGCCCAGTAATCGGATCTCCTATGTCCGTACACATAACCCGACCTTCCATTCCTTCTCCTCGATTATTGTGTGAAAATTACCACAGCATGCTTATCAGATGTCTGAACACTGTCGATATCAATAGCATGTTCACATTGTCAACCCTCTGTGGTTGATGCGAGGGACACACAGGCTTTAATGTGTATTTTTCCCCGATTTCTTCAGCCTCTCTACTGTCTCGCGTTTCCAGAACATCCACTGGATTGCCTTGCCACGATTTGATGGGCGTAAAAGGATGTAGTCTTTGGTGATTTGGGTCCGAATATTTTCCTCCAAGCAGCAGATATTCGTGTACTGTCACCAGTACACCTGTGCCCTTTAATCAACCCTCTCTAGCCAGTTGAACTTGGTAGGAAGACACTCGTGTTCTGGCTATCCCACACCATTTCCTTCGACCTCTGCGAGTACATATTTTCGCTGTGTGAAGAGTTTGAAGGAAGGTGTTTGGGACTTGGATATGGATAATTCAGGCCTCACTCCGCAGGCATCGAATGCTGCCCATTACTGATAATGTTTGGCGACCAGTCGCAGCCTGTCTGCGTCATGAGAGGTTCCATATTCAGAGAACCATCATTCCTGATGATAGGACGCCGCCGTGGAATATCTGCCAGCGCCTTGCCTTTGTATAGAATGATGTGTCATATAGGGTGGGATTGTTCTGGTTCGTATGATTCGTGTACGAAGAGATTGTGAATTCGATATGCTTGCAATTCAATATCCCTGGGATTTGATATGCCGTGATTCGACCAGGGAAAGGACGGTCGGCGGTTTCTAGGGACAGGTTCTACTGCTAGAGTTGCATATAGCATTCTCCTCCTGCAGCGCCACAGAACGTCAATTTAGATACTTCATGACGTCCTGCTAGGCAAAAAGGAGCTGCTCCTCGAAACCGAGATCATCCTGGCAATAAACATATTAAGCGAGACACTAGTCCTAAATCGGAACTCCGAAAACGGAGTGGCCAGTTGACAGTTTGAGTTGACAGTTGCCACTTGCCAGGTCTACAGTCTACAGAGTACTACGGGGAACTCCGTCTAGTAAGCTACTGGGCCGTGCCGAAGGAGTTAAACCCATCAGGAATATCCTTCATTCATTGGTTCAGCCTCGGAGACTTCACGGAGACTTTGACATCAGAGGATTCAGGGTCCCAATGCCACCGATTGGTCGATCTATATCTATTTTATAAATGTATGGGATCTGATAATGGAGAAAGAGAATCATGGGATGTGGGAAGAGGATTTACTGCCCATCACATGCCCTGGTTACTGGATTGTACACAAAGCACAGTTGGTCAAGTATTCTTATACTGCCCTCAGAAACAATGAATAGGCTGATCAGAGGCCAGGCCATCTTGCTGACAAGTGATCCTGGTCTAGAAGGCTGCATTAACCAATATCCTATTACCTGTTATGTGTATATGTCTCCATGTCTCCGACAAGGAAACATACAAATGCCTCCCTGATCAACATCTTTTCCTTCTTCTACCCTCAGAATTCCAACTACTCAACCCCTGATTGAAACATATCCACATCTGCTTTCTTTTCTCTCCTCTGCTGGTGTCAAGATGCATACCAGCGATGAACCCAAGCTCGAGCTTGACAGCCACTCGACAAGCGCGACAGAGAGCGACCCCCAACCGCCAGACGAGATGAAGTATCCGTCGGGATTTGCCTTGACCGTCATCATGGCCGCTCTGGTGGCTGCCATCTTCCTCATTTCGCTCGACACCACCATTGTCTCCACCGCCATCCCCCGTATCACCGACGAATTCCACACCGTCTCGGATATAGGATGGTACGGATCCGCCTTCTTCCTCACCCTCGCTTCGTTCCAAGGGACGTGGGGTAAGATCTACCGGTACTTCCCCCTCAAGGCGAGCTTTATCGCGTCTGTGGCGATATTCGAATTGGGCTCCTTGATCTGCGCCGTCGCCCAGAACTCGGTGACCCTGATCGTGGGCCGTGCCATTGCCGGCGTGGGAGCCGCCGGCATCTCCTCGGGCTCCTACACCATCCTGGCCTTTTCGGTCCGACCTGAGAGACGAGCGGCCATGACGGGTGTCATCGGGGCCAGTTTTGCGGTAGCCAGTGTCGCCGGTCCGCTGATCGGAGGCGCCTTCACCGAGCATAGCACCTGGCGATGGTGTTTCTGGATCAATCTGCCCATCGGCGGCGTGGCGGCGGCACTGATCATTGTGTTCTTCAAGGCCCCCGAGCAGGCACAGGCCAAGGGTGTGCCGTGGAAGGAGATCTTGCTGCAGATGGACATGTCCGGCATTGTCCTCCTGCTCGGTGCGATCCTGTGTTTCCTGCTCGCGTTGCAGTGGGGTGGATCGACCAAGCCCTGGAGCAGCGCCGACGTCATTGGCACCTTAGTCGGGTTCGGCGTGATTATTGTGATTTTCGTTGTCAACGAGGCCATGCTGAAAGACAAGGCGATGATTCCGCCCCGGTTGATCAAAGGCCAGACGGTCCTCTTTTGCTCTGCCTTTACCTTTTTCTTCTCCGGTTCCTTCTACTTGCTGCTGTACTACCTGCCCGTCTACTTCCAGAGCGTGAAGAACGCCTCCGCCGCCAATTCCGGAGTGCGTACCCTGCCGCTGGTGCTTGGGGATGGGTTGTTCGCCACCATCTCCGGCGCCATTCTGGGCATCGTTGGGTACTACATGCCGTTGCTGACGCTGGGGGGTGTCATCGCCACCGTCGCCAGTGGCCTCCTCTACACCCTCGACCTCACGTCCGGACCCAACGAATGGATAGGATATCAAGCCATGGCGGGGATCGGCGTGGGCCTGGCCATCCAGGTTCCCATGATGGCGAGTCAAGCCGTGGTTGAAGTGCAGGATCTCTCGACCATCTCCGCCATCGTTCTCTTCTTCCAATGTATGGGCGGTGCCATCTTCGTGCAGGCCGGCCAAGCCGCCTTCACCAACAAGCTGGTGAAAGAGGTCCATCGCCATCTGCCGGATATCAGCACGGCCCTTGTCACGTCGACGGGTGCGACGGAGCTACAATCGGTCTTTAACAGCCAACAGATAGCCGTCGTCCTGGATGCCTATGTGTCTGGTCTGAAGGACTGTTTCATTCTTTGCGCGGTTTTGGGAGGGTTAGCTACGGTGTTGTCCCTCTGTTCGGGATGGAGGAGTCTGAAGAAGAAGCCTGAGACGGCCGACAATGGGCAGGCATAGTTTACACTCCTGGTCCATCTGTCTATCTCTGGATGTCTATATCTCTACTTCCTGATTTCTCAGTGCTGTATTAAACTAGACTGCTTATTGTATGGTCAGGATCTCGACTCTTCTGTTCCTTCTTTGACTTCTATTCTGTCTTCTAAGAGTTTAATAGTATCTCATAATAATAAATTCTTCCCAATTGAGCCTCAGCTAAGACAGGCATCCTCATACTAACTCGGAAACATATATCAGAAGACACCTAGTAATCATGCCATTCCTTGGTTATGCACAGTACGGGGAAGTTTCAACGAATAGTATATTGGTCTTCAGTTCTACCGCTTGCATAGGCTGACTATAGGGTCTAATCTACGTCCTCCGTCCCCAGACCGTGTTGAATCGTAACAACCCCCCCACAGTCTCAAACTCGGTCTTGATATCCTTCAGAATTGGATCGAAATCCTCGGCTCGCATTGGAGAGCCTTCAGGGAGGCCTGCAATCAATTAGCCACGGCACAAGAAGAAATGATAAGAGACTCACGAGTCGCCGCCTGCCTGAAGTTTGCCACCACCTCCAGCATATTCTGCTTGGCCATCTCCCCCAGCCTGGGGTCCGGATTGGCAGCCCCGATGGGAATCTCCATGACTTTCTCGCTCACCTCTTCCAGCCCATATTCCTCTAGCCACTGCTTGACCAGTTTCCCAGGGCGCGGATTCCAGCCGAACAGGGGCAGCATGGCAGCGACCAGATTCTGGAACCGGGCCAGAACGGGGTATTTCTCCTTCTGCTCTGGAGTGAGATGCTCCAGGCTGCCTTCGGTGAACTGGACCCATCCCTGGTGCGGTTTGGCGAGGGCAATGAGTCGGTAGAGGGCCTGTCGGCCTTCCTCGGGAGGCACACAGGCGATGACCAGTTTCTGGTGGACCAGGTCGAATGAATCTGTCCATTCGGAGGGCCAGGGGTCGGAGATGGACTGCACGCGCAGCTCCATGTTATCCGGGAGGTTGGCAGGGAAGGTTGTCGGGGAGATATCGGTGCCGATTAGGGTGGGATTGTTGAGAAGCGTCGAGGCATCTTTCAGCCAGAGTCCTATAGAGATTAGTTTGTTGGACGTCTAGAGAGGATGAATCATACCGTTGAAAGTACCGCTATCAAGGACGCGTAGATTCGGCTGCTGGAAGTTCAGTGGAGCCAGAATGAGCTTCCCCATGTAGGATTTGATCAGATCATGCTGCATATGCATTCGTCTCTGCTCCTGATCTTTGTAGTTGAGAAGATAGCCATTTTCGGAGTCGGGGAGGACAGCCATGATGATGTTTAGTTGATTTTGCTGTTATCTACCTGGTCTATTCCCTCAGTTATATATAAACATGGCAGATACTATCCTCAGTCCTTTTCGGAGGCCGAAAATCTGTCCTGGCGTATGCACAGTTCTCCTCTTGGGCGTTGCAGGCTCGGAGGAAGAACCTCCTGGAGGTCTATCAGTTCATTCTACATACTGATCTGTATAGAAGGCACAATTGTATTTATTTTAAGCAGATAGAAACCAGTACAGTAGAACTATACTTCTATCTCATTTCGATTCACAATACGGAGTAGACCAAGAAGTAATCATGAACGAGGACGAAATTCCACCTCGGCCTCCGCATCAGGAAAGATAGCCAGCCCCCGATACTTCGGAGTCGGTCGTTGCTGCCCTTTGACCAGCCGAAGATCGTAGTGTCGAATGACATAGGCCACGACCACCTTGATTTCAGCGCTGGCAAAGAAACGCCCCGGACACGCCCAGATCCCATGGCCAAAGTTGATATTATCCGCCCCCGTGGAGGTATGTTGCCACCGGCTCTCGTTGCCCGGTTGCTGCCGGAGACGTGCGAAGCGAAAGGCGTCGAATTTCTCGGGATTCGGGTATAGCGTTGGATTCTGGTTGATAGGCTGTGCGCGAACCATGACAAGATAGCCGGGGGGAATGACATGGTTCGTCTTCAGTCGGAGTCCGTTTGGGTCGGTTACGATGCGAGGGATGTTTACTTGGCCAGGTTAGATGGGGGACAGTATAGAAAAGGGAAACATACCCAGCGAGGTCGGACTCAACCGTTGCGATTCCCGCACGAAACTATCCAGCTTGACCAACTGCATAATGCTGCTTTTATCAATGACTCCATCACGGCCCAGAACCTGGTCGAGTTCCTTCCGTAATTCCTCCACCACATCCGGATACGAAGCCAGGTCAAAAATCACATACGTCAGGGCGTTGGACAGGTTGTAGATAGAGGCAAAAGTGGCCAGGAGCTGGTCCCGGGTGATCTCCTTGGCCGTGGCCGGTTTCTTCTGATACCGCGACTTGAACCAGTCGATCATATCGCCGCCGGGAATCTTCTCCTCCTGCTTCTGCTGGTTTTGCTGCTCGAGAAGCGTCCCGATCTTCTGCCCGATCAGCGCCTTGGACCGTTCCAGCGCCTTGACTTCGCGGAGGAACGGAGCCACCAATGGTCGGATCCAGTGCGGGTAGAAGCGCAGGACCACCCAGGCGCGGGAGACATCCTGGGTGTAGTTCACGTTGGACTGGATCCAGTCCTCGTCGCGACTGAGAGGGAGGCCGACAAAGGCCCGTCCGGATAGGATGGTGGCGGCCTTGGGCATGATCGAGCGCGGCTTGATCCGGGTCCATTTGTTGGGTTGAAGCTGAAGCACCGAGGACATGGCGTAGTCGATTTCGGCTGTGAACGAGGCCAACACGGCAGGGGTGTTGCGGACGAGAAGATATCTCATGGCATCATCGAATTCATCAGCCTTGGTGCCCATGTGCGAGTACTCGCCTAGGAATTGGTTGTAATGGTGCTTTCTATTGGTGATTAGCGGCCTGTTATACAGTAAATGAAATGACCTACTTGATAGACAGCTGAGACTCGGGGAGCGCCTTGACGGTATCGATTTCGGAAACAGGAAGAACGACCACCTGCTGTCCGGGGACACCCAGCGCAAAGGGAGTGTCTGGATACTTTGTATATTTAGCATCATCTCATACAAAAAGACATAGGAAGAGTACCCGGGCGTGTCCCTCCTCCAAGGTTTTCACAATATCTTCATCGTCACACTGAAGAACAGGCAAGTCCAGCGCTTTGAGACTCTTGGTGGCTTGCAAAAACAGTCGATTTATCCAGTACAACAGGCCAATCCCGACAGAGACAAAGACGGCTGTCTGCAGGGGTTGGTGGGAAAGATATAGATAGTCCATGGTATCCTGTTGCCACCTGCCTGTTGTCTGTATACTTCGGCTGTCTTTTATGCTTTCAGAAAACAATATACCTGCATCTTTATTAATAGCTCATGGAATTATCCATTTGTATAAATGATCATGCCAGATCCACAATCTCGCCGCGGACACTTTTTTCGGCTGCCGAGGGGGAAAGTCCCCGAGTGGTTCTTAATAAATAGATAGTTTGCTGGTCTATCTTAACAAAGTAAATATTCCTTTCGTTCTTCCACTCTTGTTAGAATTTCCCAAACATGTCCATCGGAAAACTTCTCGCCAACGGAGCCCTGTTGGTTGATGTCCTCATCATCGGTGCAGGCCCCTCGGGTCTGTCTACCGCAACCGGACTGGCCCGTCAGCTTCATACCGCGGTCGTCTTTGACTCCGGAGTGTATCGCAACGCAAAGACACAGCACATGCACAATGTCCTAGGCTGGGACCACCGGAATCCGTCCGAGCTACGGGCCGCCGGTCGAGCTGATCTCGCTGCGCGGTACTCGACGATCCAGTTCCAGAATGCCACCGTCGAGACGATCAAGAGGATCGGGGAGAAGCAACTCTTCGAGGCGCGTGACACGGACGGTAAGCGCTGGTATGGTCGGAAGGTCGTGTTGGCCACGGGAGTCCGAGACATTCCTCTGGATATTGAGGGTTACTCGGAATGCTGGGCCAATGGAATGTATGTACATAATCCCTCCATCTGGGTGAGATATTTGCTAACTGTCTAAGCTACCACTGCCTGTTCTGTGACGGCTATGAAGAACGAGGCCAGGAGACCGTCGGTGTCCTCGCCATGGGCCCCATCGCCAATCCTCCACGAGCCCTACACTTGGCCCGAATGGCCCATCGACTCTCTGAATCTGTCACCGTCTACACCCACGGCGATGAGCAACTGGCCAAGGAGATTCAGCAGGCGGCCGGGGGTGATTCCTCGTGGCTGAAGCTGGAGACCCGGCCCATCGTGCGATTCGAGAAGGGGGATGTTGCCAAAACCGTTATCGTCCATTTCTCCGAGACGACAGACACGAAGCAAGAAGGCTTCCTGGTAAGACCCCCCTTGGTTAAGCAAGTGCACGCTAACAAGCCACAGGCCTATAACCCCAAGACGGAGATCAACGGCCCCTTTGCCAACCAGCTCTCATTGCAGTTGTCCGAAGTCGGGGACATCCAGACCTCGGCTCCGTTCTATGAGACCAGTGTGCCCGGGGTATTCGCCGTTGGAGACTGTGCCACCCCGTTGAAGGCCGTCAGTCCGGCGATTGCAATGGGATCGTTGGCTGCTGGAGGTCTGGTTGCTCAGCTGCAGGCCCAGCCAGTGATGGAATTTGGGATTGATTGGGAGCCATAGGATTTGTATAGCTGTAGAGCTCGGTCGAAACGTTTGTCTGTAATCTAGTATAGTATTCCTCGGGGTCCAGAAATCGGCCGCCGAAAATGAAGCTTTACAGCCACCGTCTCTATAACTTCTTGCACAGTAGATAAGAACATCTTTCTCCTGGAGAATAACCATTTCACCAGTATCCAGATTTGACAAACCTTAGACTATCACCATGTCTGATTCTCCTATCTTCGAGTACAACATCTCCTTTACGACCCAGGTCAACCCGCCATCTAGCAATCCCAAACTCACCGCGGCAGATCTCTGGACCGGTATTGCCCGGGTCGCCGACACGCCCCAGGAATATGCCCCCTACGTATCAAAGTGCGAGGTGCTCTCCAGAAACGGCCGAGCCCTTGAGCGGAAACTCACCATGGCAAACGGGGCCGTCCACAAGACCGACGGCGAGATCATGTATCAGGATGTCTGGACTGCAGACAATATGCTGGTGAGTCTTCCCCTCGGTAAACCATCGCCTAAGCTCATATTCCCAGGTCGAAGCAAAGACCAAAGAAACAGGCGCAAAGACGACGTTCCTGCTTTCCTACAACGACACGGCGTCGGTATCCCCCGAGTCGACGGATATCAGCTTCACGGTGATCTACGAGTTGAAGCTGCCCGGAATCGAGGCCGGCAGTGCAGAGGCCCAGCGCATTCAGGCGGAATATCCGGAGCTGGCACGGAAAGCCTGTACTTCGACTGTGGAGCAGATCCGGGAGAGGAAGCTGGATGGGCGGTTGGCTAGCTGGTAGATACCATAGAAGCTCTCTGGGTTCAACTCGTATGGTTTTGATAGGAATAGTATATTGTTTCTGAATTCTTCTTTTGTAATATGGTGGTCTACACCAAGAGGATCCAAATCATAGCAATTCCACATGTAACCTGAATGACAGAGAGCTATGATTTAAGGATTATCCCCTTCCGAGGCATCAAGTGTTCAAGGCATACGAGGTGCAGACTGTAGTATACTTGTGTTCCTGCCATCTCGTTACTTCATCAAGTACTCCATACGAAGTACTCCAGACCGTACGGGAGAATGACCCGCAAGAAGAAACGACCAGGATTCAGCTCCTAGCGTTCCCTTGAGGACCTTGAGGGTTTGAAACAGGCATTCCGGAGTATATCTTCGGAGATTACGGATTTCCGGCTATATTCCTCCTTCTCGTATCGAGTTAGATATTCGTTCTATGATTCTGCAGATGTCCACGGCTTGCTCCGGCCGGGGAACACTCGCTAGACGCTAGGGGACCACTTTTCAATCATGCAGAATGCACGGTTAGTGCTGATATCAGCATTCAGCAGGCAATAGTCTAGAGGTCATAGGGCATATCCTGAAGAATCATAATGTGGCTTGTGGCTGTAGGCAAACCCCATAGTCCACGTACAGAGAACTGCAGGGTTTCCTTTCTTTTTCCTTTATCTCATGCTTAGTATTCTTGTATTCTGCTATATGATCACATCATCACATGGATGGGGAATGTTATTGGTAGTAGATTGCAGATCATCTTGCAGAGTTATCCTGCCAACTGGTCAGTAGTCAGACTCGTACTTCCAGCCAGAAGGACAGCCACGATAATCCTAGTCCTATTCAAGTATATGGTCTGGCAATCCAATGGACAGCTGTAAGGACGAGGTTCTCGGACTACGAGTTCTGCACAAATTAGCGTCAAACCAGGCCTAGGGGGACCAGGGGGTATGTCAACTGTTGTATATGACTTGACTCAGCTGCGTGGGTATTTTAGGATACTCTATGGACAGTTATAATATTGACTATAATCAAACTCACGGTTTTAACCGAATCTGATAGAAGGGTTCAGATGACGATCAAACCTCTATGATGAGACTCTACTTGCAGGGCCAGAGGATCTGAACGTTAGACCGGAGGAGGAGTATCCTTGACGAAGGATCCTATGAAGGTGCCCTTGCAGCCGTTAGTATAACACTATAGGTCTGACAGTCTGGCCTATGTCTGTTTTGATATTGCAATCTAATGACTGATTCATGTAAGTCTCGTCTAATCAAAGTTTTATATAGACATGGAATAGATCTCTGCAATATGATAGAATCTCGCAACCTAATTGGTCAAATCAAAATACCTGAGACTTCATCTTTAACGACAGTAAAAGACTGACTCGACAGCTAGGAAGTACATAAGACCAGCTGCAACTCCAAGCCCTGAGCGGCCTGAGGTAACATGTGGAGCGAATGCAGGAGTCAAGTCATATAGATAGACCACTCTGAGCCAGTCGTTTCATCCTGTTGCCGGAGACTTTTACCCACTAGACCCTTCGTGACGGAGACTTATGAGTAGCCAGAGGAGGAGGAGTAGGGAGTATAGTAGTCTAGATTGTGAAGACAGTCCTATCCCCCGGTGCCATGTCTTGATACTGCATATCCAGACGACTCTGACTGTCTCCTCTTACTGCAGCCTCAATCCGCAGCAACCAATCCCATCGGCAAGGCAACTGCCCTCTGTTCGTCTTTCTGCCACGCTGACATTATCATGGTCAGACTGTAAGACCCATGGATATCGCCGACGCATGACTGTTGCTGCATTCCCAATGGCTACCACCCTCGTACTTTAGAAGAAGATGCGGCTTTGGTTTCAGAGCATGGACCAAGAAGGCTTAGTTGCTGTCGTACTCCCTAAACGTTGAGAAATACGGAGTACGTAGACAACTATACTCGAACTTCAAATCACTTACCGAGATCGATAACTATAGATTATACTCCGTAAACCCCGGGACTACAGGATCACAAAGGTGAAGGATTCAAACGGATCGACTTGGCTTGGTCCACATCTCCTCAGCAGGATCGTGGTATGCAGCGTAAGCAGGACGTCGATTTGATTATGTCGACGGCTTTCCCGCGTCAGATCAAACCCCCTGTAAGAGCCACAACTTGGCGAGATATGAAGTCGAACGCTGCTGCAATACGACAAGCGGGGGTTCAGCATCCCGGCAAACGGCTGGCTTTTAAAGGGTTCTGCAGACCCGTTCCCCAACGTCTTCCGACTAGTAAACGATTGCAAAGATCTGCACAAGATGTCGCCATTGTCCGATTCCCAGTCCACGAAGCCGGTTAAGCCTCGCAAGTTACGGGCCGCTTGTGATGCCTGTCACCGTTCCAAGACTCGGTGTTCCGGTGGGAACCCCTGCACGCGGTGTCGAGAATACCTGAGCTCGTGTAGTTACAGTTATTCCGTCCGTTGCGGCAAACCTAAGGGATCCCGCTGTCGCAAGACCTTGGAGCGGGAACAGCGGGTGGCTGCTGCTGCTGCCGCCAACCGCGACCACCTCCATATCCATAATCATTCCCGCACGCAATCGCAATCGCACGCGGCGGAACCGGTGAACCCGCCGCCACCGGACCCCGTCGCACGGACGGAGGAGCTACTTCCAGGCCAGCCGGCCTCAAACGCCCCTTCGCCCCGCGACGACTCCTCCCTCTGCTTCTCCGACGACGTTTTGCGCTCTCCGGCGGAGGTGGAGCGGACCCAAGCCGACACCACAATAAGCGACACCATTACCGCAGTCGCGGACCCGCTCTCATTCGGTGACCTCGACGCCAGCGACAACACGGGGTTCCCCCTAAATTGGATGCTCCCGGATCTCTCAGTTGACGCATTAGAGGCACTCTCACTGCCCTCGTCTAATCCAAACGACCTCGCCAATGCCCTCTTCGTACCCGGCACCTGGGGGACACACGGACTCGAGACGACAACAACCACAGAAACCCAAAACCCCCTACTGCCACGAGATCCCTGCAAGTGTCTCCTGGCGCTGACGACGCTGACGACCTCACGGGATATCACCGCGCCCACGGTACGGCAGTGCGACGCCACCCTCGTCTTCGTGCGCAACTTCTCCCGCGCCTTTTGCGCCTTCTACCAGTGCGCCTACTGTCCCAAGGACGCCGGTAGCATCAGCCTCGCCGTGACGACGCTGCAGCTGGCGACAAGCGCCCTGGAGACCACGATGCGACACCATGTCCGCTGCAGCGTCCGTGTCGACGGCGGGGCCATTAAGCCTACAGTCTTCGACCCAGACGACGTCTGCTCCTCGTTTGCAGGGGCCGGGCTACTACTACCCGCTGGGGGCGGCAACGCAACACCCCTCCCGTTCCAACTAGGCATCTACCACACCTCCGGGGAGGACGACGAGGAACAAAGCCAGATCATGAGCGTGCTGATCCGGTCCGCGGTGCGGCGGTTACTGGGCGTCTGCTGGCCAGTTTGGGATCTGTTGCGGTCGATCCCGGGTTCTTGTGACCGGTCTGGGGGGTTTGAGTCGTCCAAACTGTCTTCTCTGAGTCTGGATAATCTTTTAGAATTTTCGTCGGCGGAAGTGGCTCAATTGCGGAGGACGCTGGTACAACTGCAGAGCAGGCTCTGTAATCTGCTCACGTAGATAGATTGGATAGGTGATATATCAGCATATAGTTCAGTTAATGATTGGATTAGCGTTAATTGACTGTCTATTGGAGTAAGTCATTTCTCTGGATATATATGTATATAGTAGGACCGTATATATATTCACCTCATTGTCTACTGCCATCTCTTGTGTATCAGATACGACTTGACTACTCTAAGATTATGAGAGTTTCTATAACATGAGT
The DNA here is from genome assembly GCA_004769165.1 of Aspergillus cejpii. Classification (NCBI taxonomy): domain Eukaryota; kingdom Fungi; phylum Ascomycota; class Eurotiomycetes; order Eurotiales; family Aspergillaceae; genus Aspergillus; species Aspergillus cejpii. The sequence goes on along the minus strand of SMSW01000004.1, from coordinate 3,409,094 downwards.
AGATGATATAAGGGCATACAAGGCCAGTACAGCATCCTTAAGTAGGGTGATAATGCACTATATAGACAGCCCTCCATCAAATCATGGATTGCATATAAATTTATAATATTTTAGACGCTGCACTCCCACCTCTTATCCACCCCCAATGCCGTTTCAATGCAGTGCAATCCCTCCAAGAGCTCTTCAACCGGAAGCGCAAATGTAATACGAAACCACCCCGGCTCCGGCGCAGAATACCCGTGTCCGGCGCCAACCGAGACCCGTGCGGCTTCCAATTGATCATTCAGTCGGGCCTCGTCTCCCCATGTCTCAATGCCGCGATTGAAGCCCAGGTTTGCCCAGATATAAACCCCCGCTGCCGGGGGAACAAAGGGAATTCGATGGTAGGTTAAGAAGTCGACGATGACGCGGGAGGTGCGTTGGAGAGCGGCGCGGTTCTGTTCGAGGACTCGATCTAAGGTCTCGGTATCGCGGAACAGGGCGGCCATGACGAGAGATGTAAAGGTAGAGACTCGGGAATGGTTCGAGATGGCGAGTGAGAGACGCAGTTCCGGGTGGGCTTGAGTGATTGCGAAGCCCTGCACCCAAGGCTTTAGAAAGGGACAGCAAAATGGGACTATGACTTACTAGACGCAGACCACTACTCCCCAAATCTTTACTGATGCTGTACAATGTGGACACTCGAGCAAGATCCACCCCCAGGGCCGGCAAGTCTACACTCAGCACGGAGGTAAACGGCGTCGACTCTTTTCCTTGAATCACAGAGAGAGCGTAGATCTCGTCAGAGATATAGAACAGGTCATTGCGCTGCGCAAATTGGAGCAGCGCATGGATCACCTCAACTGGATAGATGTGGCCGCGTGGATTTTGCGGGTTGCAGATGAGAATGGCTTTGATCCTGCACTTTGCCGTGTCTATTGCCCTTTGATATGCCGAGATATAAGCCGGGATGAGGGTGTCTAATGGAGCATCGACGAGGGAGTCCAACGGGACGGTAACATGGACCGCCTGTACCTTTGAACGGAGCACAAAGCTGGTATCAAAGCCACCTGAGCACATCAGCGGTCTGAATTGGACTACGACTTGTATTGACTTACCCCAAAAAGGCGTCTCAATCAGAACCCCCTCCCCCGGCTCGCAGATATCATAAAGAAGACTCTCCAACAAGGAGCTACAGCCCGCTCCCAGCACGATATGGCCAGGCTCGACAGGGACACGCGAGGAAAAGACACGATTGAAGAAACGTGCTGCTTCTTGCAACATCTCCCCGTCTCCGCCCATCCCGTCCGCGTAGGAAAGATGGCGAGGAGCAAGATGTCGGTCGAAAAGGGTCTTGTAGATCTGGACCAGTTGGTCCCGGACCAGCCAATTCTCTGCCGTCATCATGTTGACTCTTTTACCTGTTGCATTGAGCCGGGATACCTGCCGCATGTGTTTCTTCGCGAACCACTGCACGTTTTCTTGGGCACGATGTGCCAGGGGGAGTGTTTCTGCGTGAGGCATTCTGAGTCTCCTCTATTGTGGTCATAAACTGGCAAGATCAATCCACCTGGATTTGGGAAGGTAGACAAGGCAGATTCAGCTAGAGGGTTGAAATATGGTTCCTCTGTATAAGTAAACTGGGATATGCCAGTCTCGAACATATTCGGAGGCCGATGAAGAAGAATCGACATCCTTTCGTCGGCATATCCCCTTTCGGCCACCGAATGTAGCATCTCAAGGAAACTGAATATATAACGACTGTTTCTGGTATGCCTTGCCTCAAATATACAAACGCATAATGACTGGCCTAATTGAAGAACAAGCCAGACGGCTGCTAAAGGAGGTACCCTTGATCGGTTCGTTTCCTGTCCCCATTCCTAGGCTTAGGGCAGAGAATTGATCTTATACCGAGCATAGATGGCCATAACGACTTCCCATATATAATCCGGGGCTGGTTCCGTAATCAAATCAATGGACAAGAGTCCAATCTGTATGATATGCCAATCGGGCAGACCGACATCAAGCGTCTCCAAGCAGGGATGCTCGGAGGCCAGTTCTGGAGCGCATACGTGCCATGGTAAGTAACGCTGCCCTAATCCTCGTCTCTAAACTCATCGCTATCTAGCCCCAAGGACGGTCAGGAAGGAGGGTTGACGCAACTCCGCCAGACACTGCAGCAAATCGATCTCATCCACCGATTGATCGAGACTCATCCCACGGTGCTGCAGTTTGCCGATTCGGCTGCCGGTATCTGGAGCAGTTTCCGGGCCGGTCGTGTGGCCAGTCTGATCGGCGTGGAGGGACTGCATCAGATCGGCAACAGCATCGGCGCTCTGAGAATGCTATATCGGCTCGGAGTCCGCTATGTCACTTTGACACATAACTGTCACAATCTCTTTGCCGATGCCGCGGTCAGTATAGATCAAACATGCAGATGTGCCGGAATTCATGAGTACTAGACATCACCCGAGCTTCATGGAGGATTGTCCCCGAGTGGAAAGAGACTGATAGGGGAACTGAACCGCATGGGAATGTACGTATCCTGCCTCGGAGGGAAAAACTGATCAATTCTGAGGATTATAGGATAATTGACCTGTCGCACACCTCCCACAAGGCTCAAACACAAGCATTGAAAATCTCCGAGGCACCTGTCATCTACTCCCATTCCTCTATGTAAGTCTGGCAGAGAACAGCACGATGTATTTGCTAATCCACATAAAGATATACCCTATGTCCATATCCACGCAACGTCACCGACGAGAACCTGCAGTTACTGCAGAAGAACGGCGGAATCATCATGATCTGCTTCTTGAGGGATCTAACCGATCCATATCCCGATTCTAACGCTACTCTGGCCCGTGTGATCGACCATATCGTCTATGCCGGGGAGAAGATCGGCTACGAGCACGTCGGCATCGGGTCCGACTTTGACGGGATGCTCCAAGGGCCTGACGGACTGCATGATGTGTCATGCTATCCGGCCCTGGTGACGGGATTGCTCCAGCGGGGGGTATCGGAGCTGGATGTGAAGAAGGTGATGGGGTTGAATATCATTCGAGTGCTTGAGGAGGTGGAATCTGTGGCCCAGAGACAGTCTACGAGGGACTGTCTCTGGGATGAGTACGAAGAGGTGTGGAATGATGATATCAAGGAGAAATTGCTGCGGGAAAGAGAGCGAGGGAGGTTGCTATCCAAGTCTGTTTGATAGTCTGTTATCCTTCAAATAAAAGAACATCCGACTGGTATACGGACTGACCTTATAAACCATATGGACTCGAGGCTCTATACTGTGTATAGTAGAGTTGATCTTTGCCAGATCAGCCAGTGATCTTGCTAGACTCTAGAGTACTTTCTTATAGATAGGAATTCCAAAGGATGCAACAGGGCTTAACTTATGCTCAAATCCATTAAATACAAGGAATCAGTCTATATATCAATCATTCACAACATAATCCACCCCCTTGACTAGAAAGCCCGACGACCAAGATACTGGGCCAAAGACTGCGCAGTAGGATGGTCAAAAATGGTGTAGATAGGCACATCCAGACCAACCCGCTTCAACTGACGTCGTAAACGCCAGGCATGGAGGGAGTCAGCGCCAGCCTCGAAGAAGGAAACGGACGAGGAAAGGTCATCTAGACGGAGACCCAAGCAGGTAGCCATTTCACGACGAAGAATACCCAGCAGGCGCTTATATAAAGTCGAATTCACGCCTGCTGTGGCCGTCGGGGAAGTGACAACGGCCTTTGCCATCTCGTTAAGCCGTCCGTAGATGGCAGACCGCGGGATCTGATCTGCCAGCCCTTCCATAACACATCGTAGGCCCTGGTCGATGGTGGAGATGGTGGCAGAGTCGATTTGATTATGGTCGTACTCGATGCGCAAGACCCAATGATCGGTGTCGAGCTCAGTCCATTCGAACATGAGAAGGAACTTGGCCCCGGAGGCAAAGCACATCTCTCGCTTCACCTCCAGACCCTCAATGGCCAGGCATTCTTCCACCGCCCCTTTCATGTGGAAGGTGACCATGGCCTCGAAGATCGGGTGCTGCTGGATAGTCCGCGGGAGATGCAGGAGGTGGAGGATCTGCTCAAAGGGAATCGCATAGGAGACGGCCCTCTGGCTCGCTTCGCGGGTCGATTTCAGGATAGTGGCACAGTCGGCGTCGGCAGGGGTCTGGATCCGAAGCGGTAACCGATCGAGGAACAGGCCCATGGACTCCTGCTCCAGATCCAAGACGCGGTTGGCCCACGGAGAGCCCAGGACGACATCGTTGGAGCCCGCCAGCCACTGCAGAGTTTGCGCCACGGCGGCACAAACCATCTGGTGCTGGCTCATCCCGTACTCCCTACTCAGACCGGTCAACCGCTCCACGAGACTTCCCTGGAAGTGGATGAGCCGGGAGGTGCCTTCGAAGGTGACCTGGCCGGGACGACGGGGGATGTGTAGCCGTTGGGGAGCGCCCTGCAGGTACTGGGGCCAGAACTGGCGCTCCTCCTCGGTGGCTTGGCGGGACCAGGCTGGGGCTCGGAGGTAGTGCCATCGCTCGGCCATCGGGGTCGACCCGGCGTATACGGCCGAGGTCTCCCGCAGCAGGTTCTGCACGCTGTTGAGGTCAGCGACGGCATGGCTAGTGACGACGAGCAGCGTGCGACGGTGCACGAACACGCGAATGAGCTCGTCCCGACTCAAGTCGAAGCCGCGCTCGATCTCCCGGGCCGTGTCAAGATCGTCGTCGCACACCCGCACCTGGGGAGCGGTGTCGCGGAAGATCCGACAGGGTCCCAGTGGGGTCTCAACGAAGTTGGTGCGGAAGACCTTGCGCGAGGCCAGGACGGCGTTGAGGGAGCGGATCAGGCGATCGCGGTCCAACGTCCCTTCCAGGTGCAGGAGGACTGGGATATTGAATGTGCGGATGTCCGAGGCGACCAGATACTGGAACCAAGTCTGGCGCTCCAACGCCGAGAGACAATGGTCGGGAAGGGCTTCACAGGGGGCTTTTCGCTGGGAAGCCGAGTTCTTCTTCTGGCGCCGACAGCGCACCAGTTCCGCCTGTTCGGCCAGGGTCGGATGCTCGAAGATATCCCGGATGGAGATGGTAACCCCGAACGTGCTCCCCAGACGAGCGGCGAGCATCATCTGCAGGATCGAGTGGCCTCCGAGCGAGCGGAAGTCGTCCGAGCCGTGAAGTGCGGCGCCGCCGTCCAGACGCAGCACTTTCCTCCAGATATTCTCGACCCCAGTGGCGATGGGATCCTCGCGGACAACACCGGGTGTCTTCTTCGGGCCGTCATCCCGTCGCACTAGGGTAGCCATCTCCTCCAGCTTCCGAGAATCGACCTTCCGGTTCGCCGTCCACGGGAATTCCGCCAGCGCGGTGATTACCTGGGGCACCCAGGTAGGCTGCAGTGAATCCCGGAGCCGCTGCTCCAGATGGTGGACGTCAACAGTATCCGGCATCACAAACGCCACCAGGGTATCGTTGACGACGAGGGCAGCCGCTTGCGTCAGTTGCGGTTCCTCCTGGTACATTTTCTGCTCCACGGCGGCGAGCTCGACGCGGATGCCGCGGATCTTGACCTGGCGGTCCAGACGGCCGATGTAGACGATTTCGCGGTCCTCGCTCCAGTAGCCATAGTCGCCTGTCCGATACATCCGTTCGCCGGGATGCCACGGGTCCGAGAGGACTCGGTAGGCCGTTGTCTCTTCGTCACCGATGTACCCACGCATCACCTGCTGTCCAGCCAGGAAGATCTCGCCTGTTTGGCCGTCGGACACTGGCTGCAGCGACTCGGGGTCTAAGATATACATCCGAGCGGTACGTATGGCGCGGCCGATGGTGACTTGCTGACCGGGGACAAGGCGGGTGAATGAGGTACAGATCGAGCACTGGAAATGTCAATCTACTACCTCATTCTCAAAAATGAAAAGACTTACCTCCGCTGGTCCATAGGCGTTGTAAAACTCCCGGCCGTCTGCCCACCGTTCTAGCAAGCCCGGCGTCACTGGCTCTCCTGTCGCGTATACCTAGGGACTCTTAGCAATGTTTATGAAAAACCTAGGGGTTCTTACCATGCTTAGATTGGGATAATCCGCCGGATCCAAAACGCTGAGAACCGAGGGTGTGATCGTCGACACATCCACCTTGGTCAAATGGGATAGAGGGTCCGAGGGGTCACGGAGCACCAGGGTTCCCCCGTGAAGCAAGGCCGAGAAGATCTCGTTGGCGCAGTAGTCGAAGGCCGGCGACATGAACTGGGCAATGCGACGGCCAGGGGCGCTGAACATGGTGGCTTCGGGGTTGGACTGCAAGGCCAGCAGTCCTCTGTGGCTGATCGGGACTCCCTTGGGGCGGCCGGTCGTCCCTGATGTGAACACAATGAGGGCATCTTCGTTTGCGTTGGCGAGCAGCGACGGCTGCCAGTGTGTGTTGTCGCCGGCATCGTCGACCCTAAGGACGCGGAGATCAGGAAGATCCAGCGTGGCTGCAGAGGGCACAGGACTAGGAAGCAAGAGGGCATCGGCACCACTCCGCTCGTACACGGCGATCTGTCTCGCCATCGGATACGCCGGGTCGAGAGGACAGTATGCGCAGCCGGCTTTGAGAATGCCTAGGATACCGACTACCCAGTTGAGGGTCCCGTCGGCGCGGATCGCGATGACCCTGGCGTGGGGAACCTGCTGCGAGATATAGTGGGCTACTGAGTTGGAGCGCCGGTCCAGCTCTCGGTAGGACAGAGCGCCTCCGGGGCCTTCAAGTGCGATCAGATTCGCATGATGTTCGACCGAATCTCGGAATGCCGAGGCCACGTTGACTTTCTGGTCGTCGTCTGTGCTGATATCCCCGGGGAGGACGGGTCCCCCAGCCTCGCTGTCCAACCATGACCCCATCGTCGCGCCCTGCACCAGCACATTCAGTGCCCCTTGGAACATCTCCGCCGAACGCTGCACCGTCTGCGCGCAGTGCACAGCCGGATTGTACACCAGACGGAAATGAGCATCGGCTTCGACGAGGAGACTCAACGGGAAAGTGGTGTTTTCAAAGAACCGCTCCTTTCGGGGCGTGACGGCCTGGTCATACGCAGGGAAGTCATACTGGGTAGCCAGCAGGGACTGAACCCGATATCCGACCTGATCCGGCGCGGACCAGGCATAGCTGCTGATAGTAGCCAGCCCTTGCAGCGTGTTCTGCAGCTGTTGCTCCACAGACGCATCCGCTTCGAGGCGACATACCAGAGGCAGGATAGCCATCAGGGGTCCAACCGCCGTCTCATACTCAGGGAGCGTCTCTCGACCGGAGAAGACCGCCCCGAGAGTGACTAGCGTGTTGTTGGTGGACTTGGCCACGACCATTGCCCATGCGGTATAGTAGACGGTGGCCAGGGTGACCTTGCAGCTGGCAGCGAGTTGCTGCAGCTGGTCCACTCCGCCGGCGTGCGATAACAGCACCTCCTGGGCCAGATACGGCTGTGTTATTGGCGACATGGCGGTAGTTTGTCCGTTGGTCGCGAGTGACCGCACGGGCTCTAGATATTGCGCCCAGAACTGCCGCGCCTCGCTGTCACGCTGCTCTTGGATATTCAGCAGCCTCCACGCCGGGTCCAGGAATGACGAGCTGATCAAGAGAGGCGCGCCGCGGACCGCCTGTTGCACCTGGGCCAGAATAAGGCCGAGGGAGTAGCCGTCGATGAGAGCGTGGTGCACCGTCCAGGTGACGGTTACCTCTCCGGCGTCGTCGTCACTGGGGACAAACTTGGAAAAGTCGAGACGCATACCCAGTCCGACAGACAGACGCGAGGGATCTGTCAGGGCGGCATCGTAGTCGGCACGACGATGGTAGATCATCTCGGTGGGCCGGTACAGCGGACGGGAATGGACGATCTGCACTCCAGGCCCGATTTCCAGGGCGATCTGAGTCCTGAAAACCGGTTCATTTAGACACACCTGCCGCCATGCATTGCAGATACGATCGGCCATGGCCAAGGGATAGGATAGGTGCACCTGGTTGGTATTGGTGCCATCGCTTTCGAGAATGGGAGCGCTCAACTCCAGCTGCAATGGGGTCAACGGCGCGACGTGTGTATCTGCAGGGAGGAAGTCGCCCACTTGGAGATGGGCAGCGACCTCGGCCCTGAGTGAGGGGAGTTGGCCGATTAGCTCCTTGCCCTGGGACAGCGGAGACGACAGATCGGGGGTTGTGCGGGCACATTGAATGATCTCTCGGACTGTTGGATGGAGGTAAAGGTCACGAGTGGTGATGAAGATCCCCTTCTCCCGACACAGCGAGGTAAAACGGAGGGCATTCAGGGAGTTACCCCCCATGGCAAAGAAGTTGATATCTTTCTGGGCCGACGACGAGAGAGGATCCAAGCCCAACGCCGTGTACAGGCATTCAGTCACGATCTGGTCGAGGGCTGGGGGCTTTGCGTCGTCCTCGCATGGGATCTGGGATAAATCTTCTGATGTCTCTAGAAGACGAGCTTGACTGTCTTCCAGCAGATTCTCAATTGCTTTGGTATCGATCTTGCCGTTGGCAGAGAGAGGGAAATGATCCACGGCACAGTATCTGCCAGGTACATGGAAGGAGGAGAGTCGACGCTGCGCCTCGATCCGCAGGCCGTCGAGATCGGCCGTGGCGGGCGTAACCAACACAATCAAAAGGCCGTTGACCATGGCGGCGTAGACATCGGTCACCCCGTAGCCCATCGTTCGCAGTGGTTCCTCCACATCAGCAGGGAGGTTGACGAGAAAGCCACGATTCTTGACGGTGCGGTCACTGCGGCCACGGAATTCAATCACTCGCTGGCCGTCGTTGCGATATGTCCAGCGTCCCTGGTCCCCTGTCCGATAGACCCTTGTGCCGCGCCAGTCAATGAAGCGTTCAGCCGTGAGGGCGGCATTCTGATAGTATCCATGAGCCAGGCCAATGCCTGCAATCACAATCTCCCCTTCTTCCTCGTCGTCAGTGACGGGGGTGAGATCCGGTCGTAGGAGGTATGCCGGGCCATTAGGCATCGGGATCCCGATAATGCTCCGATTGATCATACCCGTCGCCTGGGAGACTTCAACATCCTGCATCAACGAGGCAACGGTGGTTTCAGTAGGACCATACGCATTCAAGATGCGGACCCCCCGGGCAAGCCAGTCGGCCAACAGCGCGGCCGGGGGCGATTCACCGCCTAGCAGGATCGTATGGACGGAAGGATAGCTGTTGGGAAGGGCCGATGGTAACGGTAGTGTGGCCAGGATGGAGGGCGTCGACGCCAGAATCGTGCAGGTCTGCGCCTTGTCGAACAGGGAGTCCATTGTCGCGGGGACCACAGTGCCAGAATTGCCGAGGATAGAGAAGAGCATGCCGGTCGAGGCTATTCCCATGAGTATTTACCTGCAAGATGGAACGAGGGGACTAGCTTACCGTCAAAAGCTACTGATAAGATATGAAGCACTCGGTCTCCCGAACGCACATCCATGTTGAATGGACTCGTCTGTGCATAGTTGGCCACGGCTCGATGGGGGATCATCACCCCTTTGGGCTTCCCTGTGCTGCCACTGGTGAATATCAAACATGCCAGGTCATCCGGTGCGATCTCGGTGCTGCTGTAGCTGTTGCTGGCGACATCGACTGTCTGCAGATGGATCACCTTATGCCGTGGGCTTTCAAAGGGTTCAACTGTAGTATTAATGAGGAATCGGCTGTCCACACTGTCTAGGACGGCCTGGATCCGCTCTGACGACCAGGAACTGCGGTCTAAAGGCACATAGCAGGCATTGGCCTTGAGGATAGCCAGCAGGGCGACGATATTCCGGGTACCATGCTCTGTCAACAAGAGCACTATATCCCCGGGAACCACCCCGTCTTGTTGTAATCTCTGTGCCAGATGAGACGAGGCTACATCCAGCTCGGTGTAGGTGAGCGAACCGCTCTCGTGGTCTACTGCCAGTTGGTTGGGAGTCCGACGAACGGACCGAGCGAAAAGCTCGCAAAGGTCAAGGGTTGTTGGTGGCATGATTGAGATGAGGAACAGAGACGACGATCAGATAGGACGGGAGGAAGTAGACATGGTGGTCTGATTGTTGAATACAGGATCTTTTGATATGAGGAATTCGGATGCTTCATATGCCGTCCTCCCCGGACACCACATCAGATGTGTTTGCCTGTTGTCTTACAGCCAGACGGCCCAAATCAATGGAATCCTCCCCCATGGAGCTGAATTACTCGGCAAAGGGAGGTGATCCGTGGAGGTGGTCGTTTTTGGCCGCCGAGAAATCGGCCTCCGAGCTGAAGACACAGCACCATAGCCGCCTGCTGTTAAGGATCACGCCCTCGCATGTTCTTTTTCAGACTATTGATGTTGTTTTGCAGCTGCAAATGCTGTCCTAAGTTTCCCCATGCCCCAGGCTCTTTTTATCGTCTTTCCCTGTCTGCTTTTGGCCCTTGTGGCTGCCCGGCCTGCTCTTCAGTGGCTCCTCTCGGTTGTAGTGGATGTATGTCCCTTGGTTTCCTGTGTTCCGTATTTCCCTAACAGTAAACGGCAATAAAGGTATTCCTACGATGGAAATATCCACTGCCACATCCGCCGGGTTCCAAGCCCCTACCACGAGCCCGGTACTCATGGCCCAATGGTCAGGGCACGGAGAAGTTCTTTAATGGGCGCTCGGTTGCCAGACAGTGGCGACAGCGATGGGGCCAGATGTATCAGATTTGGTCCGGCTGGCAACCGGAAATGTAAGAAATGCTTGAACATTCATGAACAGAGCTGATAATACTCAGCGTGTTGACCACCCCCGCCCAAGCCGCACAGTTCTATCGGAACTCGCATCGCCATAACAAAGCCACCAACAATGATTCGGGATGGCTATTTGGCGAAGTTCTCGGCGTGTGCGTCGGTTTGCTCAGCGGCTCGGACTGGAAACGAGTCCGACAGCATGTGGAAGAACCCTTTTCTCGGCCCTCCGCCGCCCGCTATACGGCCGACTTTGTGGCCCTCGCGCAGGAATATACTCAGGACCGCTTCCTGGCCTCGGCGGATTGGAACCTTAAGGCCGAGGGTGTCTTCTGCGTCGAGCCGGCCAAGGCCTTGCAGTTCTATCCCTTCTTCGCAGTGGCACGGATCTTGTTCGGAACTCTTAGTCCATCCCAAAGAGACACGCTGACGACTCTGGCTCCCCTCCGGGAAGAACTGTTCAAGGAGGTCATCCGCGGAGGGATCAACCGGCTCCCTATTGCGCCGTACCTGCGGTCTCCGGGGGTACGTCTCCTGAACCGGTTTCAGGAGCAATGGGAGCGGTTTGTCGAGGATGCCTATCATGCCGCGGTGGAGCGCAATCAGTCCCCGATTCCCTTGGTCGTGGGCTTATGGGAGGCGTATCAGGCCGGGTCCATCAGTAAACGCGAAGTAAGTAGCCGATAAAGCCCTATGCAGAGATCCTGAGTCCTGACGCTTGTAGTGTCTGCAAACCCTCGACGAATCGCTATATGCCAATCTCGACGTCACCACGCATGCCATCTCCTGGAACGTGCTGTTACTGGCGCAGAATGACTGGGCTCAGACGGAATTGCGCAAGGAAGTGCTCTCTGCGCTGGACCCCGAGGCCACCGAGTCGTATGAACGGTTCATTGACCGCGAGGACACCTTCCTGGCGGCCTGTATACTGGAATCCGCACGATTACGACCAATACTGCGTGAGAATGATCAATTCCTGGGGTTCAACCACGACTGATGTCTCTTCTGTAGCATTCTCCAATCCTGAATCGGACCCGGAAGATCAATATGTGGATGGTTATCTCATTCCCCGGAATGTATGTCCATACCCACGCCTATGTCTAGCTCTGCAGTTGACAATCATACAGACCAATGTCATCGTCGACGCTCAGGCCATCAACATCGACAATCCTTTCTGGGTCAATGGAACTCGATATGATCCAAGACGCTTTGCTGAGCTCAAGAAGCAAGACGTATGTTTAAACCTCACGTCTGAATACTTCTCGCTAACGGGTATCTGTAGGTCCGCTATAATCTGTGGCGTTTCGGCTTTGGACCCCGACAATGCCTAGGAAAACATGCTGGAGAACGCATGCTGAAGGCCATCGTCGCGGAATTGACGCGTCAATATGTATATTCGATCCCAAAACACGAATCCGCCAACGAAAATGTCATGCAGGAGGATAGTTGGGTTGGACTACCGGCGACACAGATCCAGTGTGTGCCGATAACTGCGAGGGAGACGGAAATGCCGGACATTATTTAGATTATCGAGTTTGTGAAGCAATAAATCGCTATATCTATCCTCGTTCTCAACTTGTCAACTATTCGGAAGATGAAGAAATTCAACGTCCTGATCTGTGGGTCACGTGGTTAGCCAACCCTTATTCCCCTGTATTTCCCTTTTCGGCTCTCTCCAATATCCATCGATTGTTACAATTTTCAGCGACTTAGAAACTCTGAACTGGAGGGTTTGAAACTATACACATTTATCAGCAATATGGCAGGCTTAACCTGCTAATCTATATACCTAGGCTAGGTCTAATTCCATGCTGGCCGGAAGTCAATAACACAAGGCCATGCCCGACGCACTCGATGCACCTGCTGGATACGCCAGCCAGCCAACTGTCCCAACCGTTCCCAATCCTCCAGCGAGCGTTCTTTTCCATTGCAGGTAATCATCATGATCAGGTCGCCGTACCGAGGGAGTCGTCCCGAACGACCAGACGACTTGATGGACTCGACGACCAGGAAGCGGCTGACGGGGGATAGGATGATGCTACGGCGCACATTCTTCAGAATGGTCACCACGTCGTCATCCACCCAGTCATGCAGACACCACTTCATAGTGTACACCGAAGCCGGGGGAATCTGTTTGGTGAAGTCGCCGACGTACAGTCCCTGGACACGGGAGCCGATATCGCTAAATCGACCGTTAGGCTGGCGGAATTCCGGCGTTACCAGGTCAATCGCCGACTGCAGATCCATCATGCTGCCGTTGAGGTTGGGATGTGCTCGCAGCAACGATGCCAGGAATGCCCCCGAGCCACCGCCGATGTCTAGGATGGTCTCGGATCCAATCTCCTCCCAGGGATAATCGACCGTCAGCCCTTGGGCCTGCGCGACTGCCCCAGCGCCGAGTGTCTTTTGGAATTTGGCCAGTTTCTGCTCCTTGGCCAGATACTCGAATAGGTCCAGCTCGGTGCCGTATTCGAGCTGTGCGGCTGTACGGCTCTCGCCCAGTTTCACGGCCTGTGGCATGGATCGGCTGACGTTAAAGAACTCGTTTGGATAGAGATCGGCCCAGAGATGCCACTGGGTCCAGTGGTCATGGCAAAGCAGCGAAGAAACCCGATTGTTGCCGTACGTGTCGTCCTTGGCGTTATGGGTGAAGATGCCGTTATTCACCAGCGTATCTAGCAGCTGAGCCAGACGCTCCGGCTGGATACCGCAACGTAGACCCAGAGTTGATACGGGCTGAGGTCCATTCTCGGCCAGGATGTCGGCTACCTGGGCTTCTACAACGGTCCAGAGAGCCTTGCTGTTGAGATATCCTACACTCGTCAGTACAGTATGAGTCATAGATGGGGTTACTCACCAAAGAAGCCATCTGTCAGAAGGGAAACAGAAGGCACAAGCTGTAGTTGAAGCTGATCCATCCCGTCGACCAGGTCTAATGCCAGCTGTTCCAGTTCCTTGTCCGGTAACCGATCATAATCATGAAGCTGCTCATTCAGCCAGGATTGTATCCCCGGCGACTGTATCTTGGACTGGATTTGCTGAACATGTGCGTGTAACTCTCGTAAATCGGCGACAATCTCTTTTACGTCGTCTGGAGAGCCATTGCTATTGCCGTTGGGGGATTGTTCACTATTCAGTAGACTGGGCGCCATTGTGATCGAGCTCAACTGATTGTTGGAATGTTAGAAAAGTGAGTATTCAACTGTTATATTTTCTTGATTTCCAGAACAGTGATATATATGGCTTATATTCCGACCCTATTTCGGTCACCGAATACTCTGCAGATATTAAGACTTGTCGGCGATACCTGACTTTGACCAAGCAGAGAGATATATGTTTCTATGCGGAGAACTACCAGTACGTACGGCTAGAATGGAGCTTTAGCTGTCTTGAAACAAATTCATTCAACTGTTCAGTGATAGACTACAATAGTCCATACTCCTTCTCGCCATGGCCGAAGCCGGCCACCCGCTTCCATGCCCTTTTCACAGCCTCGCGCTCACTCATACGAATGGACCATTCCTGCAACTTGGGCCACCGATCGAAGTCCAATCCAAACAGCTCCGCCGTGGATTTCATGGCAAAAGGCAGGGTGGCAATATCGGCAATCGTCGGCCGGTCAGCCAGGGCCAAGTATTGCTGTCCTGGCTGATTGAGACGTCGTTCCAGGATGTCATATTGCACAGTGATATTTGTCCGCAGTCTACATCCATAGTTAACTAGCTGTCATGGAACGACGGGGGGCTGGCCTACTTTTCAATAGTCTTGGGAAGTTTCTCCGGATGCAGCGCATGGAAATACAGCCAGTACTTGGCCGTGGGTCCCAAGGCAGCCGTATGCAGGGTCAACCAGTTGCCGATTTCCGCCCTCTCGTGTAGGTTACGACCGCCAAAGGTCCCGTCCTTGTCGTAGGCATCGGCAATGTAGGTCAAAGTCGATGAGGATTCCCAGGCCCGCACAATCTGGCCGTCGGGCAATTGGTCTTCGATAGCCGGCACCATCTTGTGCGGGTTGATATTGCTAAACCAGGGCGCTGACACCTTTTCAACCACGTAGATATCATGAGGCACTCCGAGCTCCTCGATCAGGATCAGTGGTTTCACGGTATTGTGCGTGGACGTGGCGGTTCCTGTCATGAGGTTAGGATATTGAGAGAACAGCAGCAAGACAGGAACAACTCACCCTTGACCACGAAGAGAACCAGCCTGTCCACAACGAGATCAGAAGGTCGTTCGGTCATGTCTGCCATGGTGATGGGACTTTCTTGGCTCTTGTCTTGACAGATATCTATTCAAGGTCTAAAGACAAACTGTTCTTCTGCTTTTGACTAAATAGCAGCATAATACTACCAGTCTTTCATAATGAACCCTACACCTGCAGGCCAGCCCTAAGACAGCCGCGGGCCGAATTTTCGGACGCCGTTGATCACTCCTCCGATATAGACATAGAAACATCTTCAATTATAATCCTATGATGGCTATCAGTTTAATCTGCATAAAGAGGGAAGATGGCAAAGGAGGATACTGTTCCAGAAAAAGTCTGGTACTTTGCCTATGGCTCCAACCTCCGACTGTCCGTCCTCGAGCGACGAGGTATCAAGGCGCTGGATATCAAGCCGGTCGTCGTTCCCTCACATTATCTGACATTTGACATCTTTGGCATTCCATATGTCGAGCCGTCTTTCGCAAGTGTCGCCCCTTTTACTCCCGACAAACAGACAACCCTACGGATAGGGGACGAGCGGTCCTCAACCCGGAATGTCCCCCCCGTCCAGGGCCTGGCATACCTTCTCGTTGCCGCAGATTACCGCCAATTGGTTATTAGTGAAGGAGGGGGGGTGGCTTACGACGAGATTGAGGTGGACGCCTATATCCTTGAGGACGATACCACACCGGCAAGTCCTTCCTTGATCGCACGAACCCTACAAGCCAAGTATCCCTGGCGACCCAACGGCGCTCCGAGTGCCCGCTACCTGGTGAGTTTACCTTTATCTGCCCTTGTCCTATCCTATATACCACTCGGCTAATCTCTCGCCGGTGAGGGGATTATTCCTCCCACTTTGCCGGCTGTGCATTCCAGGGCCTGATCTCCGATGGATGCAAAGAGAATAAACAACTTATAAAGTACGGCGCCTACGTCGACTCATTACCTTCCTACGAGCGGCCCACAACCTACCGGGGACGACTGGGGGCCCTGCTCTTCCTCCTCTTTTGGCGACCACCGCTACGTCTCCTGGTTCGACTGATCAAGGTCAAGACGGATAGTGAGGGCCATTGCCCTGAGTGGCTGGGGTGGATTATTCTGACCTTGTATGGGCTGATGTGGTCATATCATGATAATATCCATGCCCGGATTTGGGGCCGTGGGGATGGAGCCAAGATATACTTTGCTGAGACTTCGAAGCATGGTGGTTCTTGAAAAGCTCTTCAGTCCTGTCATTGTGGTAAAGCTCAGGAATATATATCATGTCTTATAGTGTTATCACTAGGACTAGACCCTTAGAGATTAAAGATAGACCCTATCTTGTTCGAGTCTTACGGGTCAAGGGACTGTATCTGCGTGAAGAGGTCACCACTGAATAGGCCAAGATGACTGATATAGAGGCTATACTTCCGATTCGGCGATTTAAGGATCCTCGGCGGATTCCATTCGGTGGATTTCTCTTCTTCAAAATGTCAGGATCTACGATATTAACTCTCCTACCAAGTACTGCGAGCATTGCACACTGAACACTGAACAGCTATTTCCTCAAAATGGCATCCGGTCTCTTCTTCAATCCAATCAAACTCCTCCGTATCGCCCCCCTGGTCACCACCACCTCCTCCCTCATGTACGCCTGGGACGAGCACTGGTTCCTCTCCGGCTTCCTACGCCCCGAGTACAAACAGCACAGCGAGGCGATGCTACCGAGATATTTCCGCCGATTCTTCGAGCAGGGGATTTGGATCATCGCCGGCCTCAACTCCATCACTCTGGGTTCCTCCGTCGGGAACCTCCTCGTCGACCGTCCTTCTCGGTGGTACTGGGCGGGATTGGGCTTCACCGTGTGTCATTTCCTGTTTGTGCCGTTGATTGCGTATCCCATTCGGAATATCATCGAGGATCGCTCCGGGCAGAGTACCAGGGATTTGAAGCGTTGGATTGATATCCACCGGATCCGCGTGCTGATTGCTGATCTGCCTGGCTGGATGAGTTTTTTGGCTGCTGTATTGTCGACATTTCAATTGTGAGGTGATTGGTACGGAGGACAGAATGGATCCTGCCAAGCTGTTTACTGTCGTCGAGCATGAGTGTCCAGGGGCCAATTCGACTGACTGAGTATAGTCGGGTGGTTCTGTACACATCCTGAGTACCAGTTATGTATGCATGGCTATTTAGATAGGGACCACAGACCCTATATCGCATGATACATTCCCTCTGGCAGAGTGGGAGTGAAAGGACTATACCAAAGTAAACCATTCATCATCCGAGGAAGAAGAGATATCCCAGAACTCCCCATTCATCACCCCATGAATATAAGCAGGTCCCATAAGATGATATCCCCCCTCGACTTCCCGTATCACAAATGGCGCTCGACATCCATAGAAAACCACAAGAATATCTCCAGGCTGAACACTCCTTGGGGCCATTCCCAGGTAGAGTAACTCAGTCACCAGCATTCTCTTTCTAGCACTTTGTGTAGCGACCCCTTCAAAGATCCCATGCAGCTCGAAGCTAAGGAGAAGGCGATACGGATTCTGGCCCAAAGCCAGGCCTTCCGCTCCGGCAACAATCAGAGAGATCACCTGGGACACCTTGTCCAACAGCTGGACAGATAGAACCTGGTCATTGAACCGGTTACAGCTGACCGTTCGCGCAAAGACGGTCTCTAGACTCTCGCCTGTAGGGTACTCGCCCATCTGCTCAGCGAACTTCCCCCAGTCCTGCAGGAAGTGAACGAAGCTCCGGAAATTCTTGTCCGTGACAACTGGCGAAGCAGAAAGGGCGTGGTGCGTCATGTCGAACTCATAAAATGACCCGCAGCGTGATATCCGATCAAATCGCCGGCCACGGACATGGAGTTTTTGGCCATCAGGGGATAGATGGAAGCAAAAACTGCTTTCACCGGCCGCCTGGAAGGATTTCCAGATAGGAACGGTGATCCAAGGACTGTCGGGCTCGAAGACATTCGAAAAGTCGAGTACCCAAGACGGAAGCCCCTTTTCCGCACTTGACCCGACAATTTCGGACAATGCCTCCAGAGACTGGTCTTGTTCCAGAATGCATCTCGTCGTCTCGGTATAGAGCATCCTCAGTGGGTTCTGATAATCGGGCCGGGGAAGCTGGAACCCCAGATATCGACAGATCCCGTAGACCGCGTAAATCTTATCCTCGGGGAGAGTGGAATTCTTGGAACTGGCAATCTGTAAGATCTCAAGCAGCGTGATATCCGGTAATGACTCCCCTCTTCGCTTTTGCGCCACCCAGTTTCGGAGTCTGCTATACATAATGATGGTTCCGCCCCAGGATTGACTACAGGCCACGACTTGGGGGTTACCGTGAGTTGTGAAGTAGGTCCCAAAGAGGATGGTCTCCATGGCAAGAAGATACTCGCCGCAGTAGAACATGACAAAACATGCCATCGCAACCTCCTGCAGCGTCCAGACCCGCTGGAACCACGGAAATTTGAAGATCCCATGCAACACCCCGTACGGCCTCTGCTCAGAGGTCTCTGCCAACATTGGTCATAACTATGTTCGTGTACGGGGGCTGGGGGATCATACCAATGGCTTCCGCTGCAAGACGTTCATATTCCCTACGGCCAGTTTCTCGAAAGATAGGCGATCTTTTCCACGCTAAAAACGCCAGGAAGAGCTTCTTGAGCGTCACCGCCGCTGCATCGGACTCGGCGTCCGCTTCTCCCAGATAGACATTGACTCGCTGCGCCTGTTCGTAGATCCGGTCCATCAACTGCACTTGTTGGCTTCGCTCACGCAGGGCGTCTGGATCAGTAGCCTGGTCGATACATACTGCATCGATCCAGACTGTTCGGCGGAACTTTCCTCTGAGCATACGGCGAAGGGCGGCGGCGCAGTTGGCGGTGATGGGGAGACGGCAGTTGTCAATGAGGATGTACTGGCAGAGAGCTGTATCGCCCCATGTATAGGAGATGGCCTCGTACTCGGGGTTCTCGTCCAGGGACACTATCCTCAAATGACCCCTTAGTTCATGAAGTTCTAGGTCAGCCCATACTCTCACAATGTCCAGGAGTCTGATCGAGCGGGCAGTTGGTAGTCGCGTATATTGATAGAGGGTTTGGTCCATTATATCCAAGTCCTGATATTAGTCCGATGAGTTTGGTGAACATACCTGAAATCTAGATAGTTGTTTTTTATATCGCATTGTAGGCATCAGCTGTGGCAGTGCATCTGACACATATATATCCTTAGTTACACCACCCCAGTGATCGACAGCAAATATGACAGCCAAGATGTCAACGAGTCAGTTGGATGTTCCTAGTGGGAGTAGACATAAGGAAACTGTACAACTAATATAACATCTAGTACCTACTTTCGCTTCCTGCCTTTTGGAACCCGACAAAGCCAGTAGAGGAACACGGCCCCAGCAGTATTAAAGGCCACATACACCCACAACAACCCAAAATCCCTCCAGCGAGTCGAAAAGTCAATATTAAAGTTGGTCAAGAACTGATTCGTGTTGTCGAGCTGGCAGTAGTGGCAGTCATCCCGAGCCTCGGGGTTCAGCAAATATCCCCCGTTCGAGGCGATATAGCTTCCCATGTATGCGCCACAGGTCTGATTACCCGATGGAGCAAACGACAGAAACTCGTTGTCGGCACAGTGCATCGGTGCAGCCCCCAAAGTGGTCGACAGTAGGCCGGAGACCAAGTAGGTAAATGGGTTAACCCGATACATGAAGATCCAGAAACCGGGGAGAACGTTTGGACCAGCCAGGATGCCACAGAACGCGTACATCATGATGGACATGATATTGGAGAGAGCCGATGCGAGTTCAGCGCTGCCAATACCCGCGATGAGCATGTGTGCAAAAGAACTTGAAAACAGAAACGTCACCCAGATGATGAGGAAGGTGAGGGTACTGCGCGAATGGACGGCGTCGGTGTATTCGGCGTTGCGGTAGAGACCGATGGGGTAGAACCAGACCAGGAAGCAGAGAACAGCACCAATCTGGAACACTTGTTTAGTATAGGAATTGCCTTGATCATAGAGGAGACCTTACTGAATTCCACGCAATCTCAACAAAGATATTGCTCAAGACAAAAGCCTGCCAAGAGTACGTCTTGGACTGACGCTCTCGGGATTCATAGAGACTTCGCTGAGTCACAAATGTCGGGATAATCTGAAGGATCAGTTGAATGACCACAAAGAGAAAGACAAAAACGCCGAACATCTGGTTCTGCAGTCCTTGGGCCGTATTGTCCGCCTTGAAGAAGGAGAATCCAATAAAAAGGGACTGTACTCATCAGTCAGGGAATTCGCTGTATGATTCTGATAAATCTACTTACGGAACCAATGGTCAGCAATGCCTTGGAATAGATATATGAAGGTGTTCGCCAATACTGCTGAAACACTCGAAGTGCAACTTGGCTGAGCTGGACAGGGAATGACGCGGCAAACTCGGCATAACTTGAGGAATCATTCGAATCCATCTGCGACGGCTCGTTGACCAGTTGTCGTAAACGCGAGAGCTCATTGCGCACCTGCTGGCATTCCGGACTGCTGCGCCAAATAGCCGGCCAGTCAATGTCGGTGTGAGCTCCCGGTGCGGCTCCGATCACCTCGAGCATATGCTCTGCCGGATTACTTCCTGGTGGGCAAGGAGGTCCTCCATTACGGACAAAGTAGTCCATCAGTGTCCGGGATTCAGACCCAATCTCGCCAAAGTAGACGGTCTTGCCACCTTTGGCCAGCAACAAAAGGCGATCGAAGCGCTGGAACAACATGGCGGATGGTTGGTGGATGGTGCACAAAATTGCCTGTCCATTTCTGGTCAACGTCTCCATCAAGTTGCAAATCGACCACGAGGTCTGACTGTCCAGGCCGGAGGTGGGCTCGTCTAGAAAAAGCAGAAGCTTGGGACGCGCAGCTAGCTCAACGCCGATGGTCAGTCGTTTGCGTTGTTCCACATTCAATCCTTCTCCGGGCACTCCGACGATGGCATCGGCATATTCTCGCATGTGCAAAAGGTCGATGACTTTCTCCACGTACTCCAGCTTTTCAGTACGGCTGTACTGGGGTGGCTGTCTAAGCATGGCACTAAACTCCAAGGCCTCGCAGACGGTGGAGGTGGCCAGGTGGAGGTCTTGCTGCTGGACGTATCCAGTCTTGCGCTGGAAGGAACTGTCGCGTTGTCGACCATCAACCAACATATCTCCAGTCACGACTCCTATAGTCGTTCGACTCGCCAACACATCAAGGAGAGTGGTTTTGCCTGCTCCGGAGACGCCCTATGTGATTCTGTTAGCTTGGAGATGTCCGCTTTGCATGAACACAACCTACCATGAGAGCCGTCAATGTGCCGGGTTTGATCCATCCATCCACATGGTCGAGCAGCCGTCTCGTTTCGCCTTTGATCTTGATGTCGTAGCACACATCTTCCCAGTGGAAGATGGACGTCTGTTTCTCAACCCCCTCGACAGGGGTAACTGCTTCGCGGTAGTTCTCGCTTTCCATGACAGGCGCCGATAGTCGCTCCTCATCAACATGGCGCTGCTTTGCCCGAGCCACATGGGCACTGCCGCGACGGAATACGAGCACCTCGCCTTTAGATCGTTTCGATGCGACTAGTTCCGTGGTCACCAAATGGCACACCGCCAGGAAAATGGTCATGGCGACGATAATCCCAAAATCTCGCCAGCGATGGCTGTTCTCGTATCCGTATGACGATTGTACAAAAGCCGTGCCTTGTACGACTTCCGAGCCCGCCACAGAGCCAACGGCCCAACAGACCCTTTCCGTACTCGAGATATCCTCGTATCCTGGACCGGATGGCACAAATGACGTGCAGGGGAATTCCCGTCCATGGAATTCGTTGACCATGACAGCTTCGAACCCGTACGAAACGGGGTTGAGCCATCGGATCCACGAGGCCCACCCGCGCATATATGGAACTGGAATCGCGAATCCCGTGTAAAGCACGAGGGCCAAGAGAATAATGGCCGAAGGAGCAAGGGCCTGTTCAATTGACTTGGTCAGGGAGGCAAACAAGCGGAAAAACATCGACATTGCCATCATCATGGAGAAGGAGATCAGGAGGAAGAAAAAGAAGGGGCCTGGTTCTCGACGAAGGTTGGTCATAAAATATAGCGTAAGGTTGACCAACAGGGCGTTCGTGATCTTGTAGGGGAGGCTCATAATAAGGGAGGAGATAGCCTCGGCGCTCGGGTGATAGTAGGCATATCGACTTTGTTTCTCCACGATGGAACGCTTTTCATACAGGGTGAAGATCTCAAGCACACCGGCGAAGGCGTTCAGAAGGACCAGCATGAATAGTAGTGCTCCACGGTAGAAGAACGTGGACGTGTTCTCAGGAAGGTTGTAAAAAATACTGGCGATGATCAGCGCCTCGAAGAAATTCCCAATCAGCATGGCCAGCTCGACACTGGGATCATTTTTCAGACGCTGCCACTCTCGCCACACACACAGCTTTATCTGGCCCCAGTATGAGAGAGTGTAGGGTGATTTGTGTCGCTGATGCTTGGATTTCTCCTCCTGGCGGGATAGACTAAACTGGTGCAGGTCAGGTCCATCCAAGGGGTGTTCATTATTATATTCCTCGATCTGGCGCAATAAGGCCTGGCGTTCCGGGCTTTCCTGCCATCGTTGGGCAAAGTCGTCAGGCGTCCTTGGTACCAAGTTTTCATAGCTGTCCCTTACGATTCGTTCCGAAGGGCTGGACATGGAGGTGAGGAAATCAGCCGTCGTCTGGGACTCGGGGCAATGAAAGCCAAGGCGTTCAAAGTAGCCTTTCGCCTGTTGTGTTGGGCCAAAATAGATTTGCCGCCCTTCATAGAGTACAATGACTTTGTCAAAGATCTGCATTGGGGTCAGTGAACGCCTTTCCGCTTGGATCATGCTTGCTTACATTGTAGGCAGCCTGAGGGGCCTGGTAGATGGCAACGCAGGATGTGATGCCAAAGACATCACTCTGTGTACGGAGGGTTCTGCAGAATTCCACTGCGTTTGCACTATCCAAACCTCTGGTACTATTATCCCAGCATTGTAACGGAGCATATCCCAGTGCAGCCTCAGCGATGGTGACTCGCTTCCTTTCTCCCCCGCTGACGCCGCGAATGAAGTCGTTTCCCACCCGGGTGTTGATTGTATGGCTGATTCCGAACATCGCCATTATGACATCCCGGAGATGCGTCGCGTACTCCCTTCGAGATATGCCGTCAGGGATAGTGCTTGGCGCCCGAGCTAGAGCCGCAAAGTAAAGGGCATCCCCCACTGAGAGCATGGGAAAATGGGCATCCACCTCCGCGGTGTAGATAGCCTCTCCACGGAAGGCCTCTGACATGTCCTTCGGGGTGATGCCGTGGTAGTTGATGGATGCGGCAGGGTCGACATTCAGCCCGTGGGTCTCTCCAGCTATGGTCCTGAGAAAGGTCGAGCAGCCAGAACCAGGGGGACCCAAGACACATAGCAGTTCGCCCGGAATGATCAGTCCCTCGACGTTATGGAGAATGTCAATCTTCTGTTTCTTTCCCCCTAGGGCCTGCCGAATCATCGTTGGCACTTTCAACAAGGCATTTCCAACGCTCATCTGGTAGTCGATGGGACTTCCATAGCCGAAGACATTCAAATCCTTGAACGCCACACCCGCAACCCGCGGGGTGGAACCATTGTCTTTGCGGTATCGCACGTTGTAGAATGCCCTGGCCCATTTTCTCGCGTTGAAAGAAGGATTGGCGGGGTTAAGAGGGCTGTTTTCGTCTGCATCGAACAGGAATGAGTGAGGTGGTTGCTGGGATGTCGTGCTGAAAATGCGGGCCAGATCCGTCAACCGTCTGTCGACCTCTTCTGGGCTGCTAGAATCGAACTGAACTTCATTCAGTGCCGCGCCCAGATGCTCCTTACTTTCGTTGACTTGTGTATCGGAATGACTATCATCACCCGTGGGTGGGCGGATGTCTGCCATAGTCAACGGCACGAAGTAGCAGCACGCGGATAAGGGCGACGCAAAAGAAAAAAAGGGACTAGCAAAGCACCAGGTTTAATTCGATGAAGACAAAGGGTGGAAGAAACAGGAGGGAAGTTGTTTAGAGTGCAGATTCGCGCCTTTAATCCTCTGGACTTGGGCCACGCGCGTCATCTGGCAATCGGCGCTTTTCCATCCGAAAGAATCTTGACGACTGATCCGGAGTCTGGACTCCAGACCATCCCCTTTTGACTCTCCAATTACCGTAAGTGTTGACAGCTAGAGGATCCTGTCAACATTAACGCGATCTTGGCATCAACACCCGGGCCCCGCGGAATCCGACCCCGAATCCGACAACACGAGGGTGATACAGAGTTTTCATCGCAGGGACTGATAGTTCTTATGGGGATTACCCATATTACACCATTTGATGAAATAGAAAATCCCGCTTCAACAAAGAACCGGGACAATGAGCAGCCGGATGGTGATGGTGAATATTGTTGTCGGGGTCCGTTTCGGGAAATGCTTCGAAGTTCCCAATTCTTGGCAGTATTCTTAATTTGGAAAGCGGGCTTGGCAGCGGACCAAAAGGCGGTGATCCTCTGTTGGCAGAATTACACGTGACATGACGTCTCACTTTCAAGTTTTCAACTCCAAAGTCTTCATCTTCATCACTTCCTCTTTCCTTTCTACAATGCTGTTATCATTTTCCTATCTTCTAATCTCGAATACCCCTATTAACATCTTTCCTGAGCTTTAAATTTCTTCTTTGCATCATCTGGTGCGCTGGTTGCTCAAGATTCCGCGTCGAGACACATCAACAACCTCTTGCATCTTAGCAATGGGTCCTTCTCGCGTAGCCATGCGCAATGTATGGGTTGTGTTCTCCTCAGCACCAGATGAAATTCAGGGCGGACTACGTGCTCCACCTAATCTCAAAAAAGCTCAATTCCTCGACATGTTGCACATTGTGTTTTCTGCTCCTGGTGGATTTGAGGCACGTCTCGACGGATCGAGTACTCCATTGGCTGCCACTGATGAGTATCTTGAACCCGGGCGCTATATCCTCACTCCCTGTATCCCAGGAGAACGAATGCGCACTAGTAACGAGCGATTCCTACCGCGTGCACTTTCCCCATCAAATACAACCCGTGAAGGCACATTCTGCAAACAAGTTAGGAATCGAGACGGTCGATGTGTCATCACTGGTGAAATCAATGAAGATGCGCTAATCGACGACTGGACCGGCTTTGAGGCGGCACACATTTTTCCTCTTGCATATAGCGACATCTTTGCGAGCCATGGATTCTCCCAGCTCATCGCACATAATGACCCCCCAGGAGTAAATTCTCCGCAAAATGGAATCTTACTTTTGTCGCACATACATCAGTTTTGGGATAGCTATAAAATAGCTGTTAATCCAAATGATGGGTACAGAGTTCAGAGCTTTTCGCGGACTACCTGGAAATACCATGGGGAAATCCTTCACCCTGTTTGCCGGAGTCCTCTAGATCACCGACGTGTCGTAGATGCTCTTCTACGCTGGCACTATGAGCAAGCCGTTCTCTGTAATATGCGCGGAGAGGGTGAGGCGTGTTTTGAATTTGATTTTCCCCGGGGAACAGACATGATGAGAGAGATCCAGGAAGGGCCAAGGCCAGCTGATCGCATGGAATCGGAACTGTTTACTCGACTATATGGGCTGTCTACAGCATAGTCTTCAGTCGATTCGCATTCTTAATCTGTGATTCTTTCCATTGTGAGTCTTATGTACGCGTGTTGCTCGGGAATGTGTCAAGGAATAAGTTTTCACCAGATACCCTAGTGGCTACTGAACCGCTTATCCAGGCGGAATCTGTCGAGTCTCCTTTCTCAAACCGACCGCGAGGTATACGATTCCATTTGTCAATCTGCTCTCAAAAAGACGATAAGGAGTTCCCCATGACTCTCCCATCCGTTGCAAAGACCTTCATCGATGAGAAGGTGAATCCCTGGCCTCGGAATGTTGCCTGCAACTGGAATATGGACTTCCGATTGATCCTTTGCTTGGAGTAGAAATGAAGTGGCGAGCCCCAGCTGGACGCAGGCTTCTTGCGAACCTCAGGACATCGTCGTAGTCTATGGTCACATCCGGGTCATCCGCCGTCGCTGTAATTGATTCTCCGACATGTGCTCGGCCTAGACCAGATGTTGTCGATACGAAGGAGACAGAGACAGAAGATCCAAATCCAATCCATAACCCGGCGAAGAATCTTCCCGTGGGAACACTTGCGAAGAGGACTGGCGGAATGCGCTTGTTATCACTCATTCGGAATACGAGGACCAAGAGGCTAACAACATTCTCTTGGGGCATTTATCCCTCCAGAGAAGAGGGTTGCTTTTGATACGAGATCTCAAGGTCTTGGCTAATCCAGTTGAGTTCAAGTCATCGCGATGATTACAATAGCAAAGCGATATCCATACTGTACGGCATCACGATGCAATCGTCGGCAAGGTATTGGGTTGGCCGCTGTTGAAGGATTCCAAAGCTATATAAACCATCATCTTGCCCCGAGGATGAATCTCATCTACAGCTCGGTCGACCAGAATATCAAACTGAGTCTTACCTGACTTCCCAAACGAACAGTACGCAACATCCTTTCTTCGTCCACTGACCCATACTAAAGGCTATAGACAATCATGAAATTCTCCGCCCTCGCCGCTACTCTTATGGCCCTCGCCCCAAGCGTGTCCGCCTGGCGGGTGTACTTCTACCAGCTCCAGAACGAGGAAGGCCCTTCCATCACCAACGGGGGACCGGGCAACCCTGGTTACAAATGCCACGCCAACGTCGATCCGCTGAACCAGAAGATCTCGTCAATGAGATACTACTCGGATAACCCGGAGGGCACCACCCGCTGCTGCATTCGGTTGTACGACAGCCCCAACTGCGAGAATCCCTTTGGCTATTCCTTCTGCCGGAATCAGTTTGTCAACTTTGACGATATCGGAATGGATAATGATGTCAGCTCGTACTCGACCGACTGCTACAAGATCTGAGCGCGCGGTGGTTAGTCGATACGAGGATTTCCTGAGGAAGAGGTCAGAAAACAGGCGGGTTTACTATGTCCATGGCAGAAGACAGTATCGAAGATTCTCACATTATAGAGCGAAGTAATATTAGAGTCCTCTAACAAATGGAAACCCTTCCACTTCTTATACTCCTTACATGTCAGGATACTTACAGCCCAGCGCCTTAGCAACTACCCCAAGGCATGAGAGCTTCCGCTGTCTTTTTCTGTCATCTACAGTGTTCATCGGACAGTCATGAGTCAAATTATGAGACCTAACTGATGATATCGATCCCACTAGCCTTCCTGGTCTCGGTCCCCAGAAAGTTCAGTGAACTGTCAAGGAGGACAGTAGTCAAAGGGAATAGCTACAGCTATCACAGTCTACTAATATCATCAATGGACCTAAAGCCTCAATCCCCTATACAATCTGGCACTTATCTGCTTATTGTCTATTTGTCTATCCTGATGAAGGAGGAGTATATGACGAAGACGATCAATAGGAAGGATGAAACCATCTGCTATATACTCACCTGTACCATTGTGATACCGAATAGACCAAGTAGCCGAATCCTTCATTCATCCGGGCTCAGTCAATCAAATGTAATATTTAGACGGCGACGGGTCGTATCGCGTCTCAGGATCCCACACCTCCAATAGCATTAAGGCGAGATCAAAAAGAAAAGCATGCGGAATGTTATTGGGCGAGGGACTCTCGCCAGCGATCGAGTCAGGATCAGCCCGGGAGGTAAACAGATCGACTAGCAGGCGGCGCAGGGGCGACTGAACAAGGGTATTCTCATAGGCATAGCGGATGGCCTCACCCGTCGGATGGCAAAAGTAGAAATCCTTTGCACGGGTGGCCGCCAACTTGATTATAGCATCCACGACGCAATTCTGGAATGGGGGATCGAGGAGTCGACCACCGAGAACATACGCCTTGATGAGGGTCGTATACGCCTTGGAGTCCTCATTGCCCGGCAAATCCTGCAGGGAGGGCATGCTCCTGGGGCCGAGCCAGAGTTGGTAGATTCTAAAAATTTCGGACTCAAAGTCGGGGAGTCGGATACTATTTTTGTGAGGATCTCTCAGTACGTTCTCGAAGGCCCTCTGGAGGACTATTGATGAACATACTTCTGGCTTGGCAACAACATGAGTAACAGGCTCAGCATCTCCCACTATCACCCTGATTGTACAAGGAAGGCGACTAGAACACGTCAGTATGTTTCCTTGAAGGGCAGATTGTCAGGGAATTACTTTACTTTGTGAGTGACATTGGAAGTGGCTGGGATTTGTCTGAATGGTGGTTATCTGCTTTTTAGAGAAAGGGCCTATGAGAGAGGATGATGGCAGTTATATAAGGTGGATATTGGCATATAGAGGTGAATAAGTTTCCTATCAGGGTCTTTGTGAAGGTGATCTGGTACTATGCAGTCTGGCTATTCTGACTATGAATGTGATATACAGACAGCGATGAATCCCATAGATATTGAATGGAACCAAATCTGGCAGGAGACCTGACTGGCGGGCCTGTACTCGGTCTGTCCCCAATACGGCACCCTCATTCTCACTCCTGAGCTTATGGGAGCACACAAACAGATTGAGGACAGATGCCACTCCGGCATATGCAACATACTGTGAGCAAAGGTCATCAGTATACAGGATCAAAATTATAACAGGTAATGATGACCCACCATAACCTACACCATCCAGACAGCTTGAAAGTACATCTTCCAGACTAAGACCTGTTAATCTGCTGACAAACTTGCAATCTGCTCCATATTAGAAGAGGTGAAGTGGCCATTGAATCTATGAGCCAGATCTGTATTGGCTGCATTCATCTCATTCTGATGATATAGGAATTATAGGCGAAGATAACATAGGGGGCTGCCTTAGATAGTGAGATGAACAGCTAAAACAGGACGATGGGGTTCCTGGTGATCTTGATTACTGTGAAATCAGAGATGAAACGACAGATTCAGCAGGGATTTGAAGTTATACAAGTGGAGGTGACTGATCACATGATTATGACTGCAGCTATATAAAACAGTCTTTATCGTACTCGTTAGGCAATAGGCAATCAGAAAGAGAAGAAATGGGGAAGCCAAGCAGACTGACTCAAGAGTAGGCTGATGAATTCCGATGAAATCAATTTAAATCTGATGAAAAGAAGAAGAGAAAACAGGAATCAATCTGGTGGAAAACTACAGAGTACAGAACTAAGTCATGTGACCTTACCCCTCCCCTCCTTCCCTTCTCAGTATCAACTGTCAAATATATCCTTTCCATATCGGTCTCCCCTTTGAATCTTTACACGACCACTCACATGAGTAGACCCATACTTATGACCACTGCCCCGGAGGACTCCTCTGCTTGCATCCCAGGATGGATCAACAAAATCCCCATCATGTACCATGGCGTCTCCTTCGATCCGAGCTATTCCGTACGAGTGACGGCCGGCAGCCATCATGTCTGCCGCACGACTATGTAGAAGCTCATCAACCCCCGCAGCGAGGCGTTCGAGCCATTCGACGCTCGCTTTGTCGGAAAGTTGCACCATCTCGTCCTCCGCCAGCTGTGTTCGACGTTCCTGAGCGGGGATGAGTTGCTCAAGCTCGTCCAGCAATCCTCTGATCCCGTCGATGAGTTTTGTGAATTCCTTCGAGCGGTACAACGACCAGGATGTTAAGGAAGCTACTTTTCGGAATCTGGACCGCTGTTGGCGTGTGATCACAACCCGACGCATCTTTTCATTTAGTTCCTCCAATTGCAGGTCACCAGTATCACGATCTGACAACGAAGGATCGCCGGTCTGCGGATCTGGGCGTAACTTTCGAGAGATTTTCCTCGAGTCTTCAAACAGAGCCTGGATTTGCTGCAAGGTGCCCTTTACAACTGCGCGCTGAGAGTCGGTGAAGGGTTGGTTACACAGGTCTGGGTCGTCGTACAGGTTGACGGACTCGCCCCAGCGGGACAGACGGAGCCTGAGCAGATTCAAAGTTGTCACGGAGGTCTGGTAATCTCTCCCGAAGTGACGATAGAGCTGGATATAACCGAAGCAATCAACACAGGTGGTGAAAAGGGATGCGATGCTGAGTGCAATCCCAGAGATTTCTGCCATGACTTGAACTGGTTTGAAATAGAAATTCTGGAGAGTAGGATTTGATCCGTGACTCTGCAAGCTATATATATATCAAGGCTTCGCCCTGATCTTGTTCCTTAGGGGTAGTACATACCCCATTCCGGATGACCGTCAACGAATTGTTCAATACCACGTATCATGATATTGACCACTGCAGATTCTGAACACCCGTGTGATGGGACTGACAAGGCAGCCTGCAGGTACCAGGAGGTCCGGGGGCTTTCCAGCCGTGAGTCAACAGGATATGTATACTCCCCTCCGCTGTGTTGAGTAAACACAATCCACTGCAGACAACTTGTATTTGGACTTATTCTCTGCCTTGCCTCTGTTGAGCACATGCAAAAGCCATGGCCCTATACAACAACACCAGCATTAGCGGTGGGCAGCTGCACCAAGGAGATACATACATGCTATCAACCGAGTCAGAATCGGATCGACGAGTCAAAGTTCTAAATTGGCTCTCTCCCCTTACCTTCTTGAAGACTCATGAAGACACCGGAAGCAAAATTTCATCTCTGCAGGGTTACAGTCCGGGGCAGTGGTTCCTAAAATCCGACGCCTTTCAAAGCTGGAAATGTCGAAGGCTTCGGAGATTGTGGTGTTACGGGATGCGTAAGTAGACACTCGAAATCAACCATCGCCAGGCTCCCTGACTTATTCCATCGATTATCAATATAGCGGGCGCAGGTAAAACAGTGATGGCGTAAGTTCCTTCATAGACGAGATTGCCGAGCAACAGCGCTGAGAGTGACACAGTTCGATCATCATCGAAGACATGAATAACTTCGTCCGAAGTTCCACAAACCAGAACCAGAATCTCCGGGTTGCCTACCTCTACCTCAACTACTGGGAGCGCCAGTCGCTCGAGCATCTGCTCGGGAGCGTCATCTGGCAGATTCTGCAGGAACAAGACCTGCCCGCGTTTGTCCTTGAAAGCTACGAGGAGAACAGGAAAAAGGGTTATCAATCTCCCACTCTGAAGGAGTTATCTATGTTATTCCAAAGGTTGGTCCAGGATGAAGTGGTCTATATCATCGTGGATGCTCTTGATGAGTATCCCAACGACATACGCACACAGCTGGTGCGGCTCCTAGAAGTAGAGGGCAGCCAAAGTCAGAAAACGAATCTTCTCATCCTATCTAGACCCCTGGACGAATTCAGGGAACTCTCAAGGGACTTTGTACAGGTGGAAATCTCCGCGAATAGGGATGATGTTAAGATATTCCTTCAAAGTCAATTCGAGCTTCCACGCTGGAAAGACCTCGCAGCGCGGGATCCCAAATTACTTGCGGTTGTCCGGCGGGCGATCATTGACAGCTGCAATGGCATGTAAGTTACTAAGTATCTGGTGTTTATTGTCTCCAGCTCTGACCATTCAAAGGTTTCTTCTGGCTAGATTGCAAATGGAAGAGCTTAAAGCACAGTTGCGACCGGTTGATGTCCGTGAAAAGCTCGAGCGACTTCCAGACAAACTGGATGATACGTATGATGATACCCTTGAGCGTATCAGGGGGCAGAATCCCGAGGAGTCAAGGCTGGCCCTGAATGTACTTGCGTGGATTGTTCTCGGCCGGAGAACATTGTCTATCAAGGAGTTACAGCACGTCTTAAGCTGTGATTCAGACCAAGGAGAGATCAACCAGAAACGTCTCTACAATAAGGACGACATCATTAACTTCTGTGGAGGCCTGGTCAGCGAATCCGAAGGCAACATTAGGTTGGTGCATTTCACCGCACATAGCTACCTGCAATCAAGAGCAAAGGCTCTTTTTCCGGGATTTCACGCCATAATTGCACACACCTGCACCAGATACCTGAGTTTAAAGGTTTTGGAAGAGACTGTGCGCTTCTTTCCCCAGTGGAGAGATCTCTTGAAAAGACAGCCATCGAAGTTCACAGATTTCGAAAAGCTCCACAAGTACCCTTTCGTAACGTATGCCGCCAAATACTTGGGATACCATCTCCGAGAACAGCGAGAGCACGTATTCGACGGAGTTCTGGAAGCGACACATACATTTGCCAGGAATAGGCAAAGAAGGGATTACTTTCACCGACTTCTTCGCGATTTGATGCTGGATGACCAGCTGTATTGTCATGATTATGATTATGACTCCGTGGCAAATCCCCCAGGTAACGGTGAAAAGCACTTCACAGCTCTTCATTTGGCAGCCTTCCTCGGATGGGTGCCTCTCATTCAAAAACTGGGAGCTGTCGAGCTTGATGTGCTGGACCCCGACGGCCGTACCCCGATCTTAGTGGCTGTCCAGCATGGTCACTTCGAGGCAGTTTCACTATTCCATGGCCTCAGAGCCACAGTTGACCTGACGTCTCCCATGGGCTATTATATCACTATTCTCGCAGCTCGAAAAGGGTACGAAGACATTGTCAAGTCAATCATTGCTTCAGCAGTAATCGCACATCCTGACCGTCTGCTTCTGGAAGCTGTAGTGGCTAGAAATGCAGAGGCAGTTCACCAGTTGGTCAATGATGGGCTGATCAACATGCAAGGGAGCAAATCCCGATTGTATAGCATGGCCTTATTCCTTGCTGTGGAGTTCAGTGACCGTCCTACCGTTCGTGCACTTCTTAAAGGTGGTGCAAATATCATTGGTATAGGCTCTTTTGGTCAGACTATATCCCATTGAGCGGTTTTACAAAACGACACGGAGATGTTGAAGGTGTTACTGCAGTACAGACCTGACAGACCTGACCTTATGATTGTGGACAGTGAAGATTAACACAGTAGGCATGCCGATATTAAATACTACATATTGAATACCTGAATACTATGATATCAAGTAACCCCTCCACTTGTAGTGACTCTGGACATATCCTTTGATTACTCCAGATGAACCTGGACTTGAGTCTTTGAGACCGACGCCACAGAACCTTTTTGGCTTGGTACTGCGGTTTCTGTATAGTTCAAGGCGACAATGACAATATGATGACGATGAGAGTCCTTGATCATAAGCATATACAAAGTTAATGGCCTAGCCAGAAGAACGGTCCTAGACTCCTAGTCCTAGTCTCTAGACGGATTCTTAAGTCATGTCTTGTTTATCTCAGTTAGCAATATATACTTATAGTATGAATCACTGAATAAGAAGCAAATAATCATATAAACATTATCAAGGAATCATGACGCACAGCTCGACCGGCCCAGCCCAACTCAATCCTGCTGTCTGTATCTATATACCTTGGAGGCTGAAGTTTCCAGCAAATATGAGCATATGACTTGGCCACCGATACTGGGGTAAAGTCTGTAGTGTCGAGTACTGTAAAGGTATAAATTGCTGTACCTCTTCCAACAAAGCATGCAGAAATCAACTATTCAAGATGAAGTTCGGACTCCTACTCTCTTGCCTTGGGTTTATATCCTGGAATAATGCCCTCGTTTCCGCACAGGGCGGAAACAGTGACTGTGCACATTGGTGTGCAGCCAACTTCGCCCATCCAGGCAGTGATTGTACTTCCCTCGCTGCTCATGGGGACGGTCCTTGCTATGTATGCGGGCCGAGAAAGACGGTGATGAGTGAGCAGTTATGTGCAGGACAGTGTGTGGATACAGCGACTGATTCTCAGAACTGTGGTGCATGTGGGAATATCGTAAGTCAGCTGTCCATGTCAGTACTTCGTAGGATGTCTGACGAGATCAGTGTCCCTCCGGAAGCACCTGTCAATCCGGGACTTGTCTTTGCACAAACGGGAAACCACTGTGCAATGGCCAATGTCCCGATTTCTCCTCCGATAGCAACAACTGCGGAGAATGTGGCCATGTAGTGAGTCCAACTTCCAAGCAGATCTCTAAATGCTGATTTGATAGTGCGACGCTGGCAGTAAATGCGTCAACGGAGTCTGTTCGAATCCAACCTGCGACGGGAAAGTATGCGGGACGTATATCAACTGCAGTCCCACCGAAGACTGCCAATGCTACACCACTCCAGACGGCACGGGTTTCTGCGCCCATAATGAATACTGTGCTGGCTTGCCGGATTGTAACAGCAATGCAGACTGTGGAACTGGTAGTATCTGCGCTGTGGATAGTTGTTGTGTCCGGAATGTCTGTATCCCGGCCTGTGGTGCTCCGGCGAAGAAGTTGGTAAGAATGGCGAAACAGCAGGATCGTAGTGGATGTTGGTCTAAGGGGTGTTAACTGCTTCGCTGGATGGGAAAAGTGCTTGTTCTGTTGACAGAATGTAATCCAGTTGTATTTGATCTGCAGGTTACTCCTTCATATGCCTATTGCTGGATATAATCTTCCAATCACTTTATCACTACCAGCCCAATGTAGAGGAGTCCGTCCATAACGGTCTGCTTTGGCCACATCACAGCTGGCTGCTACCAGCACCTTGACTACCTCCACCTGGTCCGTCTGCATCGCCCATGACAAGGCCGTGCGTCCGTCCCGATCTCCCTCGTCTAGATCCACCCCGTTCTGGATCAGCCAATCCACCATCGTCTCGAGGCCCTGGTCCGCGCATAGAGAGAGCGCCGCGCGTCCAGAGTAGTCTTTCTGCCGGGTATCGGCGCCATGCTGCATCAGCGCTTCGGCAGTCTCACGATGCCCATTGATGACGGCGATGAGCCACGGAGTCCAACCGAAGAGACCGTGGATATTCACCGTCGCCCCGGCATCCACAAGCAATTCGACGACCTTCCACCGTCCCCGATCCGCAGCCCACGACAGCGCCGAGCGGCCGCGACGATCAACCGCGTCAACAGCAGCCCCCGCCTCCAGCAGAACGGGGATGATATCCTCGTATCCGTGGAACGCAGCCCAGGATAACGCGGTCCGGCCGTCCCTGTCTGGTTTATCCACGGCGGCGCCCCTGGAGAGGAAAAACCGCGCGAATTCGAAATTCGCGGATTCCACCGCCCACGCAAACGGCGAGCGATGGAACTCCTCATCGCTGTGGTCGACATCGACCCCGGCGTCCAGGAGCGAGCGCACAATATCCATGTTCCGGTGGCGCGTCGCGAAGACCAGCAGCGACTCCTGGTTCGGAGAGCCGGTGTACACGGCGGGATTTGCGCCGGCGGCGAGCAGACACTTCGCCACGTCGTCGTGGTCGTTGACAAGAGCGAGGGTCAGAGCAGTGACATGGTTCCCGCTCGATTGGACCTCCAGGTCGACCTTCTGATTCAGCAGCGCGCGCACAACCTCCAGATCACCCTTCTGGGCGGCGGCCATCAGCGGCGAGAATCTATTCGTGTTCTTATCCTCGAGCATGATCCGCTGCTCGATGAGCGAGACGGCGACGTCACTGCACTTATTCTCAATCACGTAGTTGAGCGGGACGAAGCCGTTCCGAAGCTGCAGATGGTCCCGGGGAATGTGTTTGAGCAGCAGACGGATCTTGTCCTGGTTTCCCTGCGTGGCCTGGAGGGCGAAATGCCACCGCTCCTCGGGGGCCTCCCTCTGCCGCCATTCCAGGATCATCTCGACTACCTCGACAGGCTGGTACCAGACCACGCCTGTGAGGAGGGTCCCGCCGTGCTGGGCCGGGGTGGCAGTATACGTGGACCGCGGAAGGAGGAGTTCAATCGTGGATTGCGTAGCGTAGGTAATGGCCAGATGTAGAGCGGTGCGGCCCTCGATGTCTCGCGCGTCCATGTCCTTGACACGCGGGAGAAGCAGTCTTATAACCTCATCATGCCCTCGGATAGCCGCCGCCATCAGAGCCGTATGGTGCATGATTTTGCCATCGACATTTACATCCTCGTCCAACAACCGCTGCACCATCGCCACCTCCCCCAACGCCGCGGCCGCCACCAGAAGTAGCTTCGGCGACTGCAGCGCCGGGAACCGCTCCACCCAGGCATCGTACAAATACCGCAGCATGACCGGCCGTTGCTGCAGCACGGCCATATGCAACGGCGTCCACTTCGAGCCGCGGTCGCGGGTGGCCTCGGCGGCCGGACAGGCCCCCGCGTCCAACAGCGGCTTGACCAGCTCGTCACAGCGCAGGTTATGCTGGGAGGCGATGTGCAGCGGGGTTCTACCTGTTAGGTCTTTGGCATGGACATCAGCGCCCGCGTCGATCAGTTTCTGCACGGTTGTCAGTTTGTTGTAACGCACGGCGCAGTGCAGAGCCGACCATCCCTCGCTGGTATCTCGGATGTTGATCTCAGCACCACGACGCAGCAGCGCGTCGACCGTCTCCGCGGAGTCGACGACGTCGTCTCCCACGGCGAGAGCGGCGATCAGAGGAGTTTGTCCGTCGTTGTTGCGGGTGTTGACGTCTATCCCGTGGTCCAGCAGGAGAGAAATAACGGGCTCGACGTCTTTGATCCGACACACGTAGTGCAGTAAGGAATCCCCATTCATGTTCCGCTGGTGGATATCCAGTCCGTGCTTGATGAGGAGGCGTGTGATATCGAGACTAGACGGGCCACGATAGTGCACGAGTGAGCTCACCTGGTCAAAGTCGTACAGGGAGGGGTTGGCCCCGGCCGCGAGGAGCAGCTCGACGATGGAGGTGTGACATCTCCACGCAGCAGTATAGAGAACGGTGCTTTCACCGGAATCCAGCGGAGTAGAGTCGGAATCAGGGGGATTGGGAGAGACACCGTGCTCCAGCAGCCAGCGGACGATCTCCGTGAGACCTCCGACACAAGCCGAATCCAAAGCCGCGTAGTCACTCCCCATCCGTTGGATCTTGAGCCAGTTGTGGTCAAGGACGCGCTGCATGGTATGCGACTGGCGCTGGTAACCAGCCCAGCAGAGGACGATCCTGATGCGGTCCTCGGGAAGGGAATACAGCACCGGATTCAGGATGTTGAATGCATATCGACACGTCCTGATCCATGCGGACAGACTAGGCAAGGAGGCATATTTGGCGATCTCAAGGATAAGTTCCTCGGGGAGAGCGAGTAACCTACAGTCCTTCATTTTTGTTTGAGGATATCGTCTTGAGGCAGTTGGCATTATATTAATATCGAGGACCATGCCAACACTTCCCATCAAGCTCATTGGTTTAGAGTGACACTGCCCCGCGTCTAATGAGGCTGAAAATGCAAGACTTGATTGATCTCTTGTGATTGCTTGATAACCAGTGAATGGGTGTAATTCAAGGCAGCCATTATAGTAGCAATTACCTGCTGCCTGTTGGCCTCGCTGCATTGTGTCCGACCAGATTGGAGTGAATGGAAAAGTGACTCAGGGCAAGATCATTATAAGAAGATCAGAAGACAGTTAATGCCCTCCTCGTCCTTCCTGTTAACCTACGCATATCAGACTCATATCAGTCCATAGTATAACCAGATATATAATGACATAGGCTACGGGAAAACATGCTCTCGAACGAATGGGTTGGTTCACTTGGTTGGTGATGGTGGTGAGAAGAACGCCGGAGGAGTGTGTGGCTCTCCTAAGGCAGGGCAGTAGCCCTAAGGAGAAACTATCCCCCGGGGCCGCCTGACCTGGACCACCTCCTACAGCATATAACCCTAACCACCTCCATAGTCAGATACCTGAGAAGTCATTCCATGCTCTTTCCTACCTCAAGACTGACTGTCTAGACCATACCCTGTCATCGTCTATACAGCAGGTAGTTTGGTGACTCATTTCTACGGATAATTGGATGGTTCAATGACCGTATATGCGTCATTCTTTACATCAGACTGAACCATGGACCTTCCCTCCTCGCCTCATGGCTAACAAACACATCAACTACATGAAATCAAGCGTCAAATGTAATGAGACAATCACTATACCACCTCCAACCCCAGCTCGATGACATCCTGAACGATGATGCTCCCTTCCCCTACACCCTAGGCGCCTTCATCGCCTTTCTATCCGAGTACCACTGCCTCGAAACCGTCGAATTCCTACTTGAAACCGAACGCTACCGTCGAATATACCGGCTCGAAGCACCCACCGACGAATCCGTCCGCAGGGTGCATCTGCTGGGACTCTGGCGACGCTTGATCCAGCATTACATCCAGCCACAGAGTCCACGGGAGATTAACATTCCCGCTGAGATCCGGGAGAGATTGATCAACGTTGAATCGCACGGGGATCCCCCTCCGCCGGATGTTCTCGACGCAGCCGTCGACCATATCAAAGACCTCCTCCGTGGATCGGTCCTCATTCCATTCCTGCGGCGATGCTCCGCCTCGGCGCATGTTCAGCCGCTCTCCATGCCGGATTTGAACGGGTTATCTGTCCCGGCTACCGTGCCTTGTGTGACTGATGATATCCGGGTTAGGAGTCCTCGTGGACAATACCCTTGGCCGTGCGGATACTCTTCTGATGATGCACAAGGCAAGATACACAGGTTTACAGCTGGGAGTAGTATCACACATGCGAAGACGGTGCCGGAGAGGGCTTCTCAGGTATCAGATGCTGCCAAAGGATGGAGGAGGAGAATCAAGGATGAGTTTTCGAGGCATTTCCGACGGTCGTCAGATTAGTCTTATTCTTTGACTAGATACCCTAATTTCATTCCTCCTTTGCAAACATAAAGTTGGTTGTCGTAACATATACAGAATGATTCACGTAAGACTCAGCAACAAGTGCTTAACACTTGGGGAGTTTTTCTATACCACATTAGCCCAGCTCACCAAATCAGAAAGATACCTACTGCTCGAGCAATTACTATCCGTAAAGTACCCATTGACATAACACGTCGTCTTCAAGTACGTGACTTGATCCCAAGTACTGCACAGAATACTCATCAGCCTCATCCTTGTCCAAGTACAGCACACTCACCAAACACCATTCACACAATCCCCCTTCTTATAGCACGAAAAGGTGAGTTTATCCCCCTTGGGGAAACCAAAGATCTCACCGGCCTTCAGGCTCGGCGCGTACCGACAGTTGACATAGTGACCGGGGTCGACATTAACGATCTTGCAGGTCTGCGCGGACCGTCTCTTCTCCAGGTATGATCCTTGCTCGAAGTCTAACAGTTCTGGATCTGTTTCAGGATCGACGGGGGCAGCTGTGGAGAGAAGAGGGAGGAAGCCTAGAAGGGTGATGGTGAGGTTGAGGAACTTCATTTTGAGACAGCAATAGTTAGATAGATAGTTCAATAGCAAGAAGTCGAGTTATATAGACGAGACCTCGTATTGACTGGCCTGGTTGCTCGTGTTGCTCATGGGATGTTACTCCTCGTATCCGTTTTTAGATGATCAACAAGCTCAGTCTGACTCGAATCACACAAGTTATCTGGCAAGGTGGCCGAGTGGTTAAGGCGATAGACTGTGCGCAACCCCTTGCCTATAATCCCCCAGTTATACTGACTCTCTCCAGTGAAACAATTGAAGGAATCTATTCCCCTAGGGGTCCAGGGTTCAAATCCCTGCCTTGTCGATTTCTTTTTCTTTTTTTCATTCTTTTTTCAAGTCTCCTGGTCGCTTTTGTCGTTCATCATGGAAGTCAGCATCAGTATCAACAAGGCACCCTGCATATCCAAGCTTCAATCAAAATGGCAATGCTATTCTTGACTATTCGAAGCTTTAAACAGACAGACCCACATATAACTTCATAACACGAGCTCTAATTTCTATCTCCCGTCTAGTTGGATGCGCAGTCACTTTGATATCGTATTCGCTCAATAGCTCGGGTTCTAATCAGAGAATACGACGGCATCACGAATCCTATTCCCAAGGCTGACTCGTACTTTGCCGAGTGGATCTCAAGTCAATATGGCCACGGGGTATAAGTAGTGCTCACCACTCACCAGTCACTCACTCATCAGCATCACTCCAAGTCTCCAACTCAGTCATCTCCCATACCATATACTCCTACACCATGTCCAACAGCGTTCCCATCCTCATCTACCTCACCGACGCCATCCGCGTCAACGACGTCGCTCTCGTCGACGAGAACGTCTCCTCCTTCGAGGAATTCGCCGCCATCCTCTACGCCGCCCTCCGTCCCGGCATCCCCGATTTCTACCTCGAGAGCGGCGAGCGCACAATCACCCAGGCCTATGTGACCTGGCGCTCCGCGGATAACTTCCCCATGGAGACGGAGATCCTTCCCAGTAACCTCCACGCCGTCCTGCGTCTGCTGGCTGCTCGTCGGGGTGTGGATACTGTTCGGGTCTGGCTGAATGAGATTTGAGTAGGATGAGTAGGTATTGATCTGTATTTGTTTATCCTTGGCGTTGCTGATTTCTTTCAAGTTGGGATGCATGAGAAAGGGTTGACAGAAGGGAGAATGCCATGACTGGCATTGTCTCGGTCTGCGTTAGAGCTTGACAGTGCTCGGTTTTGATTATCGAGCCTGAGGATCTGGTGGTATAATTTCACGAATGCAGGCTTCGTGTTTGTATATAATAGGCCACTAAACCATAGGAAACGGTAAATCCGTCTTATTCCTGAGTCAATTCACCTCCAGAAGAACAAATTTCCATATTTGATCGTAGTCAAGGACTGACCTCATCTTCGAGACCGACGTTCTGCAGTAAACCGCGTAAATTCTCTCCTGAAAGGGGATCAACATACCCCAGGACATCCGATACTCGTACCAAACACATCCCCCGAGATGCCCGCTATTTGCATCACGGCATTGATCACCCCTCCAATGCCCTCCCCAGCTATCCATCCAGCCGCGATAGCATAGCCATACCTCTCAAAAGTCTTCGGACTCCTTCTGGTCCAGTACCAGGTCAATAACGCACCCATCAGAATCGCAGATGCATAAATGGTAGCCGGGATCATGAACGCCATTGCCACCACCATGATATTCGGATGGTATGTCCTTATCCAACTCCACCGTCCCGTCCAAAGGAGGTGTCTGACCAAGACGCTGAGAACGCCAATGCTCGCCATGAACACTGCAAATACCAAGCTCGACCGGGGAAGGCTGGCAGCGGGGTCTGTCGCGGCTACAGCGATGGCGCGCCAGGCTGAGGCGGCGGGGGCATGGAATGAGCATTGCGCATCCTGGACGTCATTGACGCAGCTGTACGCAGAGGCGAAGAGAACATATACCCCTGGGGCTATGAAGCTTGCAAAGAAGGTGCCAATGCCCTGTGCTAGCCACTGTGTTTTTGGAGAAGTGCGGAGCAAGAAACCGACTCGAAAATCGCCTGTGAGATCTAGAACGAAGCCATCAGCTTGTAGTCCGTAGAAAAGGATGGGAACGTACCGGCAGCTTGACTCGCGCCGATTGCCGAAAGGGCTCCTCCAAGAAGATTGAGGCATTGGGCTTTCGTCAACGTCCAACCTTGACTGGAAGTATCCGTGCCTAGAATGACTTGCGAGGACGTGGAGGCCGCTGTCAAGGGTGTAATATCTGCCGAGTAAAAATCAGACATTGTACGCGTGTGCGAAGTAGAAATCTCACCAGTTGCTCCTGTAGCCTGGACAGCTAAGAATGAAAACAGAAATGAAAGCAAGAATGCAAGGCAAGTTTCATAAACAGGCATCCCGTATTGGTATTTCATGACCAATATGCCCAACAGAATCGTAGCCAGGAGACCAGGTAGCCATATCCAAACCCGGACCATTTCCTCAGGTGCTGCAGGGTCATGGACTCTCCGGGGGTCCTGCGAATCATCTGCTTGTATTCTCCTATATTGCCTTCTTGTGGATGGAAGTGTCACTGATAGCAAGTTCAAGCCAGATCTCCAAATTGCCTGTATGGCGATCCATAGCACATGCCACTGGCACGCAAGTTCTATGAAGGTTAGTCCAGTCACAACCAGTGAGAATCTTCCGTACTTGTCATTGAAACCGCCACGGCACAGGCAATTCCAGGCCACAGAAGCCAGTATCTAGGGCTTGGATGGCTAGCAGTGGTGAACTCATCGGACATGAGATGGTATGAGACAAACCCTTCCTCGGATGGTTCGCTGCCGAATGCAATACCATAGGATACCAAAAGCGGGCCAATCACACCCCTGCATGCCAGGATGTTACAAACCGTCTGTCTGGAAGGCGGTAGAAACTCACCAGGCAAGGATACAGCCGACAAAATAACAGATAGCAACATTGAGCCCAACTAGCATGCCTGTTCCCAAAAAGGCCGGGGTCCATTCCAGAAACCATCCCCAGTTCTCGAAACCCAATGCGATGCTACTAGACGGAACAAGATAGAGATACCAGGTGAATGGATGCCAATCCTAACACCAGTCAGCGGAGACCTAGAGGAGATTCCGCAGACATACCCATAAAATGCCAACGGCGTATTGAGATACAACGCGATGAATCACAGCCGACGCAAACGCAATACTCAGGGATCTCATTTGATCTCTCTGGTCGGAGAGCGTCGATCCCTCATCTCGATGCATATTGCGGATGGTAATTGCCGTGGCGGAGGGAGTTGGAAAAGTGAGATGTAGTTCGCGGGCAACCCAAATAATGAAGAGCTTCCTCACTATCGTCCATCAGAACGACGATACGCCTCTACTGAGGAAAAGAAAAAACTTACACGGCGTTCCAAAGAACAGTCCGAAATAACCGCCTACCGCAGTGAACGTCGCCAGTCGTCAAAAGTCCCTCTCCGGCGTGGTCAGCAAACCAAGCTGATACATGGCTGGGAAAGCCGATATAAAAACACAGCTCATTCCTCCAGCAGCAGTAGCTATGGTTTGCACGATGTTATTTTCTCGGGGCCCAAACGTTCCTCTGAGGAAAGGAATGTGCTTGAGATACCCTGGCGGGGATTTGAGCAATATAAAGCCTACCAGGGACTGTATTATTTGCGGCTTTATGAGCATAATTCAAGCCAGTAAACCATTAAGACAGTGATGCTTGTGTAGAAGACACTCACGGCAAATAGATTCGCAGATGCTGTCCATCCAGATCTCAGTCCCAGGTAGATGTTCGAAGCATTGACCAATAGTCCACATATCAGACCAACCGATACAGCCCGGATTGTGAGTATACTGTCATTATCTTCGGACAGTCCGTCCAGCGGCGTGAAGGGGTCCTTTGCGAACCCGTCAACAGGCTTCTCATCGGTTTCCAGTGCGCTTTCATCATCGTCCAGATCGTGGATAGTGTCGTCCTCACGCGGCCATGGATGTTGGAACGAGGACAGAAGAATCTGGCTGTCAGTTGGTCTCGCAGTATCGATGGACGTATCGTCGCTCTGAGTATCTTCAACATCACTCGTATAGTCACAGCGCATCTTTCCTGGACATGAAAATGGTGTTAAGATTTCAGAGACCACCTCATC
Source organism: Aspergillus cejpii (assembly GCA_004769165.1). NCBI lineage: Eukaryota > Fungi > Ascomycota > Eurotiomycetes > Eurotiales > Aspergillaceae > Aspergillus > Aspergillus cejpii. The sequence goes on along the minus strand of SMSW01000004.1, from coordinate 3,365,900 downwards.
AAATGGAAAAGGCGAGGGGGTGTTTCTCAATATGAGGGGACAAAGAAGAGTCGTGATGCCAAGGATTTCCTATTTCGGCCAGTGAACAAAGAACAGAACATGGCCGTATAGCAGAGTAGTTCCTGGCTGTAGATGACAATATACCCCGTAGGCATGGAATCCTCCGACTGTCCACACAGTCTAACTCCTTACGTACCTCAATGACTCTTCATTCCCGACCACGACCAGGACTCAGTACATAAAATTGGGATCAGAGGTGTCTACGAATGCAGCGGATATGGTTGAACTGTCTATGTTGTGCATTCACCTGAGTATAATGTTGTAGCCCTGGCCTCCCCAAAATCTGCCCACCGAGTAGAGTGGAATTGGTTGATACTTTTCCATCTGCTCTCAACAGAGCGCGTAATTCAGCGCGCGGTGTATATTGAGCGATGTCGTCAGATCCTGGATGAGAGGTCCCTCGTCCAGTCAAACTCTGGGAAGTGACAACGAAGATCTCGATGACAATGCTGCTGGGAACAGATTGGGGGTACCAAAGGATAAGTCAACGACAGAGGAAACCTGGGAAACCTAGAAAGGCAGACGATCCGGTCATATGCCGCCCTCTTCAATTTTAGGGACTTTTTTCAAATCTGTATTACAATGAGAGCACACAACAGCCTTCGCTGCTCGAAGCATAGAACAGATCACGTCAACATGTGAGGTGGTGAGGATTTCGATAAAAGTTCAACTGTCTGGCCGCAACGCGTAGGACCTGACTGGCAAGAGTTGAAAGCTCTTTGGAAAGCCCGTTTGGATCTCCGACAAGACCACAGTCATACCGGCCTCTTTGAAGATATTCCTGAACTTTTCCTCTGTGCGTGTGACGCTACTGTCCACATCGTCGTACATATCATCCCCGCTGAAATCCGTCGACTGATTCTCCTTGATCACCATGATCCCAGTATCCGTCAAGGCATCGCGACACCGCTTGACATATTCGAGAAATTGCACATCCGTCAGGTGTCCAACGCACCATTGTGTCCAGATCAAATCGTACTTCTTCTCGGGATTCCAATCCTCAATCCCGACGGTGTAAATATCCCCAACAACTCCCTTCTTCTTGAGCGGACTATTTCGCACAACCTCGGTGAATTTGGCGACCGGTTCAACCACATCGACAACCTCGCAGACCTGGCTGAGAAACCCTTCCGTTATGCGCCCGACGCCCGCGCCGCAATCCACTCCTAATTTGATCTTGCCTTCCGAGCTGCCAGACGCTAGCAACCGACGAGCTTTCGCGAGAAATGTTCGAGAGCCGCGTAGATCGATAGGGGAATACCATGGGTATTCACCGAGATCGGCTAGCATGCCACCGGCGGTGGCCGGGACACTGTTCCAGTATTTTAACGAGGCGGCTCGGTCGATCTTGGAGTCCGGAGCTGCCGTTGAATCGGACTTGTCTGTGGATGTAAAGAGCGACATGATTGATCAATTTGTGAAAAGTTGTGGTGATGGTTGTTGTGGTCCTTCGCGACGCGAAGTTGATGTGGGGTGTGTTTTCTGCCTGAGGATTGCAAGTCATGTGACTTATCAAAAAATACCCCGATCATGGAAGATGATCTCGTTCAGTTTACTGTCCTTCATGAGTATATTTTATGTCTCCCTGATAGAAGTGAGGATGAGATGGATGCACAGTTGCCTTCCATGAGATTCTCGCTGTCGATCGTGGTAGGCTACTCCGATATATCAAACACAGACGAGAACATGATCTAACTTGAATTTGAATCACAGTACATAATATAAACATTGCTACCATATGATGGCAGATTCTCACCGGAGGAAATGCCCTGGAGCCTTCTCAAAGATTGAGATTGCCATCTCCAACCGCTTCTCATACCCCTTCCACTCCTCGCTCTCCGGGTCCTCGACGATGCTCTCCTCGGATGCTTGATCATCCTTCAGTTCCAACTCCACGCCATCCTTTCCTGCGCCTCTGAATGTATTCACAGATAATATGTCCCGGTGCAGCTCCATGGACAGCGGCAGCTTCACAGCATCCGTCCCACCTTTCCCCAATTTGATGAACCGAGCATCAAGTAGGCGGTACTGAGCAGCCCAAACAAGTTGTTGCTCGGTCAGCTCCATCGTCATCTCCCACGATGTATCCTTCCGGAGACTCAGCGATCCACCGACAGGGACGCTCGATAGTGCCCCGACAATGGATCCCGAGAGACCCGTTGATACCCTGGTGGAGGCATGTCGGGAGACAATCGTCCGGGCGTCCTCGAGCAGGTACAGACCGGTGAGCATCCAGATTTTGGGCCGGCGGGCGAATTTAAAGTTAAGGACGTAAGCGCTTCGAGCGGCGGAAAGCCATAGTTTGAGCTTTTGCTGTGCCTTCGGGTTGCTTAGGACGGAGGTGGTTAGGAATTCCTCTGCGCTGTAGGAGGGATTAGTATCGCTTGCTGGTTCATGTGGTATTTTATGGTGGAAGGGTACTCTTTCAGGATCATTCGTCTTCCCTTATCAGCTATCACGACTCTCTCTGATTCCTTGTTCCAGGCGAGAGTGAGGTCGATGATATCGCCGCCGTTGAGGCTGATGGAGGGTGTAAGACGAGACCTCCCATGGAGGATGACGTTGGAGAGATTACTGCTATAGGCGTACTCTTGCAGGGCCTTCTGGCTGCTAAAACGTTAAAAAGAGTCTATGCCAGAGAACAGCATAACATACCTGAGCATTTCATGCGAGTAATGTCTCGCAATCAGCGGCTCCCAGTACTTCTCCAGGACCAAGGACCCCAGGGTAAGCGCCTCGGGCCTCTCACCCATACCATATAGGTAAAACGAAGAGTCGTCGCTCGCGTCCATGCTGAATCTTCGAACTTGCTCTGGGATGTGCTAATTGTAGATGTTTGAATGGGCAGCACAGGAACAAAGCTAACCGATCCTCAATGCGTTGTCCACCAAGGTAGCTATCAACGGATCAACATGTTCAACCAGAAAGTATCAATTTGACATTCTTATATCTGGTCGCTTAACAGGCGCGGGGGGCGGATTGCAACGACTGGTCGAGATTATTCGTGTGGCTGTGCCGGCGTCTCGCCCTCTTCCAAACTCCAAATACAGTAACCAATGGGTCTCACATAGTGAGACTACGTGAGACTACATGAGACCCCTTAGACTAGCAAAGGGGCTGGTTACAATTCGGACAGGCAGGAATATATAAGCATCAGCATCAGCCTGGTCAACGATGAATACACAAAAACCACTTGTATAATTCTGTTGTGATGGAGTTTCATCGATTTTTTGATCTCTGCGGACGATCGAACTTCCCCGAGCAGTATCGGGGCGACTTAGAGGCGGCCTGGGATGACCTGCAGCGACATCGACCGGGTGATTCCTCCAAGGTGGACTCCGAGTCAAACGCGGAGTATCTCCGGTGCTCAGCTCTGTACAGCATTTTGACTGGCAACCTGTCAGAGTGCTATCGAAATCTTGATGCTCTCCACGTCCTTCTTGACGGATTGCACCCAGAATGGGGCCTGCGATGCACCATACTTCATCTATTGACTGATTACACTCGCCGATATCCGCCGTCCCTTCGGTTCTATCATGAACAAGGCAAGCCAGAGAACGTCGCTACGCTGAGTGATATATCGGGGCCGAAAGACATCAGCTTTAGACTCATGGATAGTATTCGGAGATACTATCCCCGAGGCTCACCTCACGACCAAGTGCTATGTCAAGTTCTCAACGCAATTCTGTGGTTTCCAGTGCTCTCCAGGAAGTTGAATGCAGAACTTCATCCGCTCTTCCCGGGGGGCTTGCTTCATAATACACAGACAGACCCCAAATCAATAATTGCGAAGCATGCGGAGAGCCTCATCAGATACCGCGATCTGACTCGGAAAGCCGGGGCGATACGTATGGCAACCTATCTCTCTCGGCTGCTGGTGGAGCTTCGCATCTCATGTCAGTCCTCGGACTGGATGACATTAGTGAATGATTTGCGCACCCAATACAAGGAGCAAAGCGACCTGGTGGGGATGGCAAACTGTAAACTGATGGAAGGCGACGCTCTGTTTGGCCCCTCTTTCACCAGTCCCATCGCATTGAACATGACCATTGTTGATGCCACCTCGGCAATAGGGGAGGACTCTCTATGGGACCCAGTTGAGCTTGAACTAAAAGACGAGTATTCCCCTCGCGTCAACGATTGCTATGACGCTGCGCTGAAACTGTTCAAACAAGCCAACAGCAAACGGGGCCAAGCGGCTGTTCTCCTCCGTCAGGCGTGCTGCCTGCACACTGAAGTGCGTCGACTGAACCGTGGGGATCCAGCCCGAGCTGCTTTCATTTCCGAAGCGGATTACCTATTGGAACAAGCATTTGGCCTATTTGGAAAAGACCAGGCGAACTGTCAGATAGTAAAAGCGCACCAGATCTTGCTCAGCATAACCAAAGGCCACAGTAGCGGTCTCAAAGCCATAGCGAGAGGAATTGGAAAATGGGCAGTACAAGCCATGAATGAGAATGTTGGCCACTTTCTCGGCCTCCTTATGGCGCGTTTTGCACGACACGAATGGTGTCGCTTCTCCCGGATGGACAACGCCATGATCGCGTGGGAATGTGCCTATGAAGTCTTTGAGAGCATTGGAGACATCCTTCCCATGTTTCAAACTGTTGTCTCTCGCATCTGGACACAAAACGAAGTGTTCAATGTCTCAGCAGTCCGCGTCCAGCTGAAAAATGCGTTGGAAATGGTCGATATGGTCAGTGACTATTACGACAGGTTGGTCAGGAACGTCCCAGATAAGGAGGCCGATCGGATCATCCTCCTCGCCAGCAAATTCAAAACACTTCAGTCTTTCGAAGCGAAGGCATCCAGCATCTTTCTGCGGATAGACGACCAGCAGTTATTAGGTGCGTGGCGGTCGAAATTCGCATGCATCGTGGAGCACGATGAGAGCTTCCAACTATTCACGCAACGAACAAAGGAAAAATTGGATTTCCTCGACGCGTCCCCTGGTCTGGCTTTATCCCGCACGAGGGTGGAGGAATTATGGAAGCGTAAAGTTGCAAATGATGCTCTGGTATCAAAGTTCGGCCACTGTAGGTGGGCTTATTATCGAGCGCTGGACGAAGGCGACATTATAAAGGCCGAAGCCTCATATAGTCAGTTTCTCAAAGAAACAGAAAATTTTGAGAAGGGGTACGCTAGGGACGGGTACCGTCTCCTGGCATGCGAAAGTATAGGTCACTACTCCAAGGCTCGAGAGATCATTGACAGCATGGACGACAATGCGCTCTTTGAGGGACGTCTGGAGGAGTATCTCCGAGGCATTGAAGTTAAGCTCACGTTTCCGGGTGTAGCAGACAATGCGCTCCTGTTCTGCTTGTTGGGGAGCGATCGAAACAGAGCATATCGAATAGTGAGGCTAATCGAGGAGATTTCACCGGATTTCTTCGACGCCAGGGACGGCAGTTCCCTTGACTTCTCCTTCCGCCTCAGCTACTACGGCGCAATAATGTCGAGTAATTGTCGCCCCGAGGTTGCCTTCCGCCGTTTACTAGAGGCACGTCAACTGATCGAGCTCAGGCGTCAGCAGACTGTGGATGTTGACGCTCAAATGGGAGCCTTCGCCCCGGAATGGATGGGTGAGGTGTACCTCAATCTGGCAAGAGTTTGCCTGCAGTGTGCCGAGGCAGGTGTCCCTTTGGCCGTGTTGAATGGGTACAACCATGGCCATCCGCAAAGTATATCCTGGGAGGAGCATGCCTTGCTGTTCGTGGAGGAAAACAGGGCACGTGCAGTGCTTGAAGCCTTGCAGGCACAATTCAGCCACGACAACAAGGAGGATGACACAGTAATTTTACTGTCGGATATGATCCATAAAAGAAGGATGCTTAGGACACTCCTTGCTTTGAAAAATCCAACTTCGGAGCAAAGGAGGGAAATCCGCGACCTTGGGAAACAGATTAGCGAACTGGAAGCTGGCCCGATTTCATCGGCTGCAACTGCATTTATTGATAGAGCGAATTCAGTCGTCGCACCGAGCTTGTTATATCAGAGCATCGACGATGATTCCGTGGTGATTGAAGCAACGTTCAGCATTCGGGGCTGTATCGCTTTTGCAGTGACTCGAGATGGTATCCAACAGATCCACCAAACCTCCACGAGCAATATTTGCATACGGAGACCTGTCATGCAACTGATGAAGAATTTGAGCGAAATGACGGGGTATGTGAGGGAGGAAGAGGAGCAGCAAAAAAGGGAGTTCGGCATCCTCTCCGACCAAATATCCTCCATGCTGCTGGACCCATTCAAAGAGATCATCGAGCGGAAGAAGCATATCATCTTCTCCACCTCGGACCCTTTAACGGCGTTTCCATTCTCGGCGCTGAGCTTCAATGGCCAGCCTCTCATAATGCACGCTGCGGTGTCACAGATCCCCAGCTTAGCAGTAAAATATCACCTATCGCAGCGCGGGTCAGGGCCCATTTCCCCAACTGTGTCGGTCTTTGCCAAGTCACCCACTGGGGGGCCGTCCGAAGCGATGCGAGACAATGAGGAGACCAATCTGCACTTAGCCGGGATCGAAGCAGTAAACATTGCCAGGAGGTTCTCCACGTGGCCCATCGAGGCAAAGAATGTATCTCGCACCGATTTCCGCGAGCACATCAAGGGCAAATCCTCCATTTTACATGTTGGTGCGCACGGCGATGTGAATTATCGCTTCCCCCTTCTGTCGTCCATTTCGATTGGGGAAGACTTTCGTGTTCTGGATATGGCCATGATACGGAGCAAGACTAGTCTTCTGGTGTTCGCGGCGTGTCTGAGCGGCCTTGGAAGAGCTACGACTGGCAGCGAGGTTTTGGGATTCTCCCATGTTGTCCTGGGGAGCGGCTGCCAGGCGTATATCGGTACCCTGTGTAAAGTCAGCGACCTTGTTTCGATGCTACTGATGACTGCTTTTTATCGAACCTTGAAGGACAAGCCACACATGCCGCTGGCGCAGATTCTCCGAGAGGCACAGATGGAGATTCTCCAATTCGATGCTCAACGGGCCGAACAATATCTGGACCAGTTGCTAGACTATACGCTATTACCAGACGACGACCCCAAGGGCCCAGAGGAGTTCGTCTCCAATGCGCATTTTACGATTTGGACGGTGAAGGTGATGTTGGAGGAGCTGGACTGGGCCAGCCCCTTTTTCTGGGCTCCTTTTGTTCTTATGGGGGATGGAGGGTTTCGATTTTTGCCATCAGATATGTCAGAGTAGTGAAACTCATGACTGTTTATTTGCTGTGGAAAGATCGAAAATGTCAGGGAGAATGATACTCGATGATATGTGATGATCATAAATTGGAGACAAAGAAACTCCCAAGTCATGTGGCTGTATACTGCCTGAGGCAGCTCATCACTATAACGTTCATTTATCTATATATTCTGAGATCCTAGTTCTTCATGCTATCTGTGAATTGATTTATGTTATGATTTACTTGCTTGTTGGTTCCTGCAGCTCCAGGATGTATAGTTACATAGGAGCAATGGAGTCACCAACATATTCTATATACAGAAACATACATCAACCTGGACTAATGACTTCAGACTGATGAAAATCCACGTACCGAAGAAGTACATGCGTATCCTAAAGGCAATATTGGCAACAGCGGCATGGGCCATGTCTTCAGACACAGTCAAAAAATTATGATTGACGACCTACCTCAGGCTTGCATGGATCAATCCATGTGCCTGTTGAAGAAAAGAAAACATTGTATACTCTTCGCTCAATTCTACTCTTGAACATATTCTATTAAAATATCCTACTCTGACAATTGAATGGTGTGGAATGGAAAAGACTGGCAAATCAATAGAGATGCCTGGTTATGTATTTATTAACATCTGGCGGATATTGAGCCACCTATTGAGCATGACAAGTCGTGTCTGATCATCTGCTCATATTCCGAACTCCGAAGTCATAACATTTAAGGCTCCACCTCCTTCGCAGACATCCTCTGGGCCCGTCCAGGGATGCGAGTGCTCAGATCACCGACAGGAAGGGAGATGGGGAAGTCGACAGCCTCGAGGACCTGGGCGAAGAAGATCCACCAGACGGGAAGGTTCAAAGCAAAATTGAATGCTCCGGCAGCCTGTAGATCCAGGAATTAGCCATAGATTCTTTAAAAGCATGAAGGTAAACCTACCTCGAGCAACTTGGCGGCGAAGTCGGCGTTTCCATAGGAGATGGAGAAAAAGGTGCCGGCGAATAAGCCAAAGGTGATGACGAGGAGGAAAAGCGCCGAGAATAAGCAAATATTCGTGCGGACGGAGGCAATCATGTAAAAGAATGAGACGATGGTCAGGCCGATGAGGTAGAACCCTGTTGAACGTTAGATGCATGTTCCTCAGGTTCCTCTGGTATAACGTACCAAGACTAGCATTATACATGGGCGAGTGTCGGCCTTCTAAGAAGTTTTCGGTAGGCGAAAAGTGTATCCCGGTAGCGAAGAATGGCATCATTCCTGTTCCTTGCACGATCCAGAAGGTTCCTAGCGGACGGGGAGTTAGAATGACCAGTTTCAAGCGTTCTGGATGGCCGACATACCATAAGTGAAGAAGACTAAGCAAGCAAAAGTGTTTCCAATGATCCATTCACCGATACCACCGAGGAGCTGGACGAAACCACCGAAGAAGATAAAAACGGGACTATAAAGAGGTCAGAGCATGGACATGGGATATACTGAAAGGAATCCTCACATAATGGCAGCTCCATGGCCACCGGCTCCCCTCCATCCCAAAGTAATACACGCATTCGGAGTAGAGGCGATCAGGAAGCCCAACAGGGAGACGGGAGTCGGGTTACCGACTTTCCTGCGCAGGTCACTCGGGGCAGTCTTGGGGTTCAGATAGAGCTTCTCGAATTCCTGGCGCGAGATTGGGAGGAAGACGCTCTCCGCCGTTTGGATTCGGCGGAGATACTCGTCCGATTTTTCGTTGATGATGCCGTTTGACATGATGATAGGGAGTAGTTTTGAGTCGAGGGTTGAGAATGAAGAGGAAGAGTCAAGGGCTTGTTGAAGATAGGTATTGGGGACGGGGATTTATATAGATGTCTCAAACTGACAAAACTTGGCTTCCACTGGGCCGTGGGGTATTTCCTTTAGACTTTGTACTTGTGGTCCTGTGGATAGCTTCATCATTCTAAATTCCTTAGAGCATTTTCTGGGGGAATTGCGGGGGAAAGACACCAAGTGGGCCCCATATCATATCAAAAGATCAATATTCAATAGAGTACTCCGTAGACGATAGACAATAGACAAATACCGAGGAGTTCCTAATATCTATAGAGTCCTTCTATGTCGATTCTATGTCTATCATCTCCTGTACCTCTATCTTGCCTGTAAATGTCATGATTATGCCTCATTCTCCTTCCCATAGCATGAGTCCTACTTCTCAACTCTCAAGCCTCATCAAGGCATGAAGCCTCTGACTACTGACAGTAACTACTGATGAGATTTACCGAGGGCCAAGATGAGTTTTGGACAAAATCCCCACCTTAACATTCCATCGACTTGGCATGTTCTAATGATCCAATGGTTCCCGGGGAAGCTTATGTGAATTTCAGACTAAGGAAGTTATCCCCGGCAGTTGAATGAAGAAGAATTCAAGAAACTCTGTATCTGGCCATATCCATCCAATAACCAATTCCAATCGGACATGTCCTCCAGTGGGTATCCATCGTTGACTCGGAGATAACCATTCCAAGTATCTATCAAATAAGTACAAAAGTCAAAAGTCCTTTTGATTCTGGTAGCTCAAGTCTAAGTCCGAGCCTGATCATCCTGCCCAATTTCCAACCCTACTCCATCTCTTCGACCTTTGTAGTGAGGGCTCAGTAATAGTTGTTACAGAGCCTACGGAGTCTCCGTATGAATGTACTCCGTACTCCGTATTATCATATTATGTACCCCGTAGGTCAATCTCACCCCTTACTATTAAGAAGACCGCCAAGCTCACTAAGCCAATAGAGAGATTCTGATAGATTGCGGGTGAAAGGATATCACCGAGCTTGAATCAGCCCACAAGGCACGACACTAGAGACTAGACAAACTCAATGCCTCACTCTTCCAAATTTAGATAAAGCTGGCTTAACTTAATGTAACCTTGCTTGGGAGCCGTCCGAATCACGGCAGTTGCAGCACCTATTTACCTTTGGTAGTTGAGTCCAACAGTAGATACTAAGATAACACAGGTACGAAGGACGAAGGTTCAGCCCAGTTATGATCTCCTTCGAATCTCAAGTCTCAAGTTCACACTCTCAACATCAGACTCAGAGTCTTTGAGTTTGTCCAATGTCCACCGAGGCGAATTATCTTGGCGTCTCAGAAGTGATACAATCTAGGCACCAATCGAGATACTATCGCCGAACGGTCGAACCCCCAACAGAACGCAAACAGCACAGAGGGGCCTCTGCCAGTCTGACACAGGACATGCAAGACATGAGTTACCGAGGAATATGCCACATTGTCAGAGAGTATCTGGACGATGAAAACGGCTTAGTTGCTCTCTCCTCGATCTGGAGGCTCTTGGCCGTCCTCGTCGTCGTTTCTCTGCCCTGGACCGGGCCAAAGGAAGACTGAATCTCGATCACTGCAGCTGCAACTGCAAGCCAGCAAGCCTGAGCCAGCCATGAGGACGTTTCTTGAATCAATCATGTTCTCCGTGCCAATGTTTGTTCAACATTCGGCCGAAGTCTTGTCCTTCTAAGCCCCTGGACAAACTCGGACTATTAGCCAATGGTTCTGTTGGATTATGCTGATCGCCGAGCGGGACTAACGTTGGTAACTAATAGTCTTCAGGAGGCCATCTACCTGTTTTGTCCCATGCCACATGGTACGTTTCCTTGGTGAAGTCCGCATTCATACAAACTCGCTTAATGCAGATATGAAACATCTTGGAAGTTGGAATATGACTAGAACGCCAAAGTACGGACTCGTAGTCATGTCTTTCTTCTTCGACGCTTCGCAAGTGCAAACGCCGAATGAGTATCAGGCTACTCCGTAGTGTCAGGTTGTCAGCAGGATGACCCTTGTTCCTACTCTGAAGTTCGTAAGACATCATTGCAGAAAGCCACAAATGCGAGGTATACTTCTCCTGAGTCCTTAAGCAACGTGGACTTCAAACACATGGGTGTTTTAACTTCGAAACATCGCTAAAGGAAGTAGATAACTCTCCTTCAAGCATGGTTTACTCTGCTCCTATCCAAGCTGACGGATTCACATTCACGTGTTTGGTTACAAACGCCGAGCGCCAAGGAGCGGAAAGTTGGTTATTACCAATAGAATTGCATCAAGTAACTTAGTAAGACTAAGACTGTGGAGATTAAGAATTGGGGATTCCAGAAAGGGTTAGCTTCGGCCTCGGAGTTCCCCATTCTTCCGAGTCTGGATGCCTCAGGACTCTGGACTCTGAATGACTCCTTTGACCTTTTCCATTGAAATGACCAAGCTTCGGAGTACTTCTTCACAATTGAGCATACACGAGCAATCATATACAGCTTCCAACAATATGTGAAACCCAACTTTAAACCCTCAAACCGACTCTTGCTGACTACAGCCCGTTTTCCCTGCCAGCTTCTCACGACCATGTGTCTGCGTCTCCTCGAAGACAAACTTTGAGCTGTTCCACGGCTTCACCTTCATCACATACATAGTGTCGATCTGCTCGAGTGTCCGGCCCTGTCCCTCAATCACAGCAAAGTATACCAGCCCCGCAGCCAGAAACAGACACCCCGCGAACACATAACCATACCGGAAATCAATCGCACCGGTGATGAACGGGGTGAAGAAGGCCAGGAGGAAGTTCCAGAGCCAGTTCGACGCGGTCGCCAGGGACATTGCGCGCGCACGGAACTCGGATGGATATAGTTCTGCGATGATCGTCCACACCATCGGCCCCCATGTTGACGCGAACCCGAGAATAAAAAGACACGCGAACACCACCATGACTACACCTGCGCCGTGAGTCCGTTCAGGCGTTTCTCGATCGAGCGAGAAGTGGCCTACAGACGCGAACACCATGAAACACACGAACATCCACAGGGCCCCGACAATCAGGGACCGACGCCGTCCGTAGTTTTCGATTAGGTACAGACCCAGGAACGTCGTTCCAAAGTTCACCGCACCCAGGATCATCTGCGTGATATAACTGTTCTCGATTCCAGCACCCTTGAACACAGTGGTTCCCTGATTTCATTGTCAGATCATACTTGCGAAGGCTGAATATGTGGCTTACATAGTAAAAGAAGTAGTTGGCTCCGGTCAGTTGCTGAAGAGCCTGGAGAGCCACTCCTACACCCACGCGATATGCCATTCGGGGCGCGCGGAAGAGCCCGACCCAGGTGACCGGGCCACGGGCGACCTCCTCGTCGTGCTTCCGCTTGATCTCGTCGAATTCCTCCTTCAGTGCGCGGTGGTTCTTGGGGATACCGTACATTTTCGCCAGGGTGCTGACGGCCCGATCGACCTTGCCGTGACGGTAGTCGAAGCGAGGGCTTTCGGGGAACATGGAGATGCCGAGTCCGAGGATCAAGGCCCAAATGTATGTGATACCCATGGGGATACGCCAGGAGCCGGTACTGTTGTGGTCCTCGGTGCCGTAGTTGATGCAGTTGGCCACGAAGATGCCGAGCGTGATGAAAAGTTGGTAAGTACTGTGAAGTCAGCGTCATACGGCAAACCGGATCAGATCAGTCATACCTGATCAGGGACCCCCGAATATGTCGTGGACCAGACTCTGCTTGATACATGGGGACGAGTAGCGAAAGAGCGCCGACCCCTAGACCTGCAACCCATCGGCCGAGCGCGACCTGATACCACTTGCCGGTTGGGGAAGAGATCTGAACTGTGATTCCAACGCAGACCACCATCGCCCAGATCGTGATGGACCATTTCCGGCCGATGCGATCGGCAATGGGGGCCGCCGTCAGTGCTCCTATCAAGGTTCCAATCGACAGCTAACACCGTTAGTACCCTTCACCTGTCTGTTTGTATGATTCCATACCAAAGCAACAATCAGTCCGGAACGGACGTTGGAGAAATAATAGGTCCCATCGGCCTTTTGCTCGCCGTACCGTTGGAGGAAATCCTTCATCTCCAGGAATCCTGAGATCTGACCCGTATCATATCCGAAAAGGAATCCTCCCATGGACACAAAGATGCCCATGAGCAAGGACCGCCATGTCAGCAGCGGGATGTGTGTATTGACCAGTTCCCCTTCTGTGATGGCAGTCTGGGAATGCATATCCTCCACAACGGAGCCATCAGGCCGTGTCTGAGATGCCTTGGACTTGAACAGCATGGTACAATCGAGCTAGAATGATGAAGTCTGATGGAGTTGGCCAAGGTCGTTATTAAATATGGAGGTATACATCAAAAGTTTTTGCGCAGGTGGGCTCATTACCACGTGATTGTTAACCAATCATGTTTAACGTTGAGTTTGAGCATAGCACACTATTGGCCCCAGGTCACATGTCCATCCATCTGTTGCATCGACTCTACGCCAACACCAGAAATGAGGTCATCCAGAGCAGATCAGCATGCGAACAGACAAGCTGGCCTTCCATTCTGTCAGACGCGATGACTACTTTGATCCAATTCACGTGAGGTATTGGTATCACGCCGATCAATCCATCCCTGGGAAGACTTCTATCCAGTGGACAGATTATGGACCGATCCAGGAAAAGAGTGTCACCGCGTCATCATGTGGATTGGTGACATTTGAGAGGCTGAATGGCAGCGAATAAGGTTCCTGCAACAGGATAATGATCAAAGTCATCATCTCGGCTGCTGTCACTTCATCCTGGACTCTACGTAGTATGACGATTGATTGACGATTGTGTGAAACCACAAGACCTGTTGGGTAGTACGGTGAGGATTGACTTGATTGTACGGAGTACTCTGTGCAGTAATCGATTTCTAGATACATAGACACTATAGAGTCTGTTCCATAGATCAGGAGGAGTCTAATCAACAAGCTTTTCTGCCCTCAATGTCGTCAATGAGCAGGTGTATACCACGGCTATTAAAGAAACGCCCCCGGCAGATAACCCAACAACACATCCTTCCTCTCCAACTCATTCACCCTGATCAATGTATCAGAACTAGTCAAAACGCCCTGAATCCGACAATCCAGACCAATCCCCTCCATGAGCTCCTCCAAGGAGAGATACGCCACACTCCTCTCCCTGGTTAGCACAACAACCTCATCCCCGGCCACCTTGCGCGCACACTCATACATGGCCGAATACCGGATCAAGTCCGGAGACATACGGACTTCGGTCACATCACCAGAGAACTGTCGACAGGAGCGACACGCGGTGGTGGTTAGCGAGAAGCGGCAGCCATGCCGGGCGAGTTTTGTTCCCTGGATGGATGTGACGACGATCATCCGGATGCAGTGGATGCAGAGGACGAAGAGACTCTGCTCGGTGGATTTCTGATCTTTCGGCGTGGGTTCTGGGATGGAGATTGGTTGTGTCTCTTCTTTTACCGGGTCAGATATGGCCGGTCTAAGTTCAAGGAGCTGTTCTTTGAGTTCCCGTTTCTCCAGCTGAGACTTCGTCTCCCTTTCCACTGCCTGGGGAGTTGATTTCGGCTCAACTGCCTTGGCGCTGAGGAACTTCAACCGCCCATTAAACGCATCATCAGGCCTCTTAGGCGAACCCACGCTCGGCGTACTAGGACGACTCCCAGCCAGCGACGGACCAGACGACGCGCCACGGGAGAAAATCTCCCGCGCCGGGATCTTCGAGTTAAGAAACTCATCAGACACGAGGGTGCTGAACACCAGCTCACCTATATAGGGCAGGGGACTGAATTCCTGACGCGAGTTAGCAACCCCAATATACGAAGTGGAAATACATACCACGGTTCGATCCATGAGCAGCTGCCTGGCCAGGATAAGGAACGGCTCGTAGATATTGACCGTCGTCATGGCTGATATCTCGACATACCCGGTGGCCTTCTTCCGAGGGAAGGTGATTGTCGTCTGTGGCAATTTGCGCTCCGGGGGAGCGTCGACCTTATTGCCGCAAATGCAGATCGGGATGGGTTGGGCGAATCCCCCCCTGTCCTTCACGATGCTTTCTGATGCACATTAGTGCAAGAATTCAACCAGAGGGATATACATACGGTACCAATTGGGAACATTATTATAGGAGACGCGATTCGTCAAATCGAACATGATAATCGCCGCATTGGCATCATACTCATCCGAGTATAGGGTCGATATCTTCTGACTCCCGCTGACATCCCATATTTCAAAACAGACGGGACCTGCAGTCTTTTGATATCAGTTTCGTCCTCAGGGGGGGCATATATACCCACCGTGTTCAGATCGAGATGATGTTTCTCGACACCTGCTGTAGGCTCAATCGAGTGCTCAAACTCTCGTTTCAGATATCGGTTAAGAAAGGCTGTCTTGCCCACACCTGAGTTTCCAATCAGGAGGACTTTGAATGTTGTAGGATCTGCCATGAGAGTTGTTTAACAGAGCTACTCTGTATTCATAGTGCTGGGCATATTATCAGGAGGAACAAAGAAGTGGCCGGTAAGTGGGGTGTCGCTTAATTTTCCCCTTTTATTAACGAAGTTGAATGGCATAAATTCCATGGTTTATCTTTTAATATTTGTACTCTGCAGAGTATACTGGAAGATTTATCCAACATAGATTGACATCTATTAAGCGCTGATGGTGAACAACCAATGAATCAACCAAACTCGGCATCTACATATATAACCACAGTCAGATCCAAATCAGACATCCAACCAGCTCAAACATACTGAGGCGCCGTCGCTGGCATACCACCCATGTCGTTAACCGCCGGTAGATCCGCTAGAATGGCGATGGTGGACTTCCTACGCTGGTATTTGTCAAGGCAGAGGTGATGATAGTCATGTCAAGGTGAGAGAATTCATAAGATTTAAAGGTTGAGCTGAATATCCAGTCATACTTAAGAGACATGGATGCGTTGGCATTGCATTGCTGTTGATACTGTCTAATCACGGACGATTCTCCTTCTCTCTCGACCTCTAAGGCTATCCTAGAACCAACTATGTCGAGAAGATCGGCTTCCTCTGCATCGTCTGCTCAAACACCTGCAGCGCTAATTCCGGTTCTACATCAATCAGCACCACCCAGAAAGAACTCGGAGAAACTCACGATAATAAGGCACCTCATGGCCCGCAGCATACACCTTCAAGAAGGAAAAATTGCCGACACTCTTAAACACGCCCGTTTCATTGCCACGGACCGTATACGGCGTTAGATCCTTGGCCCTGAACTCGTCCGCGCCGGCAAAGTCAACTTTCTGAGCTACCTCGTAGTTCCCCAGCCAGTTACATATCCAGTCAGCATCACCGGCCCAGAGGAGCACGGTGATACCGGACTGGACGACCTGGGACAGGGTTGGTAGGAACGATCGCGGGTCTAACCATTAGCCTACACCTCTCCAGAGAAAGGAGGGGACTTACTATCCCCCGTCTCCGCAAAGTTCATAGCCGGCTCGATCCAACACTTGTGATACCGCGTCCGCGCCCCAATCGCCTTGAGCACATCCGGGTCCTCCAGATACTCCACGAACGTATTCGGCGGGAAGGGCGCATTCGCCGGTTGTCGGATATCATACACGTCCCAGTCCGCGGAGTCACAGATCACGGCGACGCCCTCGAGGCAGATATCCTGGGCGTATTTGCAGGCGGCGTCGGTGCCTGTCTCGGTGCAATTCTGGAGCGCGGGTTTGCAGTAGAAGTCATATGCTGCGAGATAACCGTCGTACTGTCTGGCGTTGATTAGCCGTCGGTAGGAGTTGTTGTAGCTGAACTCGACGTAGGCTTTATGCTGGATGGAGGCGTCGATCCAGCCGTTGTTGATGCCGAGGGCGACCAGGTTGATGGTTTCCCCGGAGACTGTGCCGGCGCGGATGCCGGCGTTTTGGCGCTGGATGTACGATGCGAATTCGGGGCCGTAGTGGCCGCCGTAGGACTGGGAGGTTAGCTCCGTTACCGTTTAAGATGAATGTGGCATACCTCTGTGAAGATAGCAAACTCCCGGCTCTCATACTCCGGAAACTGCGCGTAGAACGCCTGCAGCAGTTTCCAGACATACGGAGCCGCAGTCACCGTGCTGGTCACATTATCCGTGCCGTAGGAGAAGCCCACGCCGATGGGCTGGTCGACGTACAGCATATTGGCATAGTTATTCCAGCTATACTCATTCAGCGAGGGCGTATCCTCCCCATTGACAAAATGACAGGGTCCATTTTCCTGAAACAATCCGATCAGGGACGAACATCCGGGACCACCGTTGAACCAGGCCGCGAGGGGAGCCGTCTGGGGGTTATTGCGCGCCTCGAAGAACCTATTCATTCCGTCAGTGGGAGTCGACAGTGATGGGGGTGTCAACTTGCCAAAACCACATGTTCATATCCTCCCCCACGGACAGATATCCTGAGTACTGATTAACCCCCGGTGTAGTCTCGCAGATGCCCGAGTTCTTGACAAACTCCATCTTGGCCCCGGTGGCGGCATGTTCGAAGACGGTATACTTGATGCCATTCTTCGTGACGGACGAGATACTATCTTTGGCTATGCTAGGGGCGGCATTGATGCCAGCTACCAGCAGGGGGAGGAACCAGTGAGACCACATTCTGAAGACAGAGACTTGTCTTGTACTAGGTAGAGCCAGAAAGATCAACCCTTTTATACACCTTTCTGCTCCATCAGTCTCTGTCAAGTAACCCATGATCAGTACAGCAGAGTGATCAGTGATCAGACCCTGGGGTTGCATTCGGATCAGATGTGGAACATAAACGGGATTAAACTATATACAGCCGGCTTGACTGCAGATAACTGCCTAATTGGAGTCCTCAGGGATCTTCATAAAGTATCTCATGTACCACTTGGTTTGCCTTCCGTGTCCAGGTGAATAGCTTCATCCGCAGTGATATAGTGAATAGACATGAGATGTGTAACACAGATATCATTTGCCTATTCTATTTTAATCCTGAATGTCTACTTGGATTCTTACAGAGAGAGCTGGCTTCAGCAGAATTATCTGATGCTGTGCCGAGATTGTATTCCACTAAAGACCCTTCCCTTTCCTACAGAGCTAGGATCAAAAACCCTCTAACAACCCATCCACAAACCTCCACAATGCCGCCGAGTCATGAGCATGGAACGCTGCCCCGGCATAGTACGTCTTCCGATGCCCCTGAAGCCCATACAAGTCCCGATAGAACCCATTCGCGATCTTCTCCGCCGACACAAACATTTCGAACGGCGCATGGTCCGAATAGGCCAGGATGTCCGGGTCCGAGACATTAAACCCTGCCTTGCGGATAGCGAGCACGGCATCCTGGATACTCTGCCGGACTCCGTCCTCGGTCTTGCTCCCTCCGCCCCAGACCACCGAGTAGAGATCCGGGACAATGGTCGGGGTGAATGTGAGTATTGCGGGTAAGGGGGGGAGGTTGTATAGAGTATCGACGCCGCGATTCAGGACCTGTTTCCCCGGGGGGACACCGGATAGTCTGGTCACGGTGCTGTAGTAGTAGCTATTCTCGAACTGGCCGAATATATTTCTTTCAAGGTCGTCCAGGTTGAAGTTCTGTAGGATATCCAGCTTCGGAGGCACGGTGACGATGGTCCGATTCGCTCTGATGAGCCGGAGGCCAGACGGGGTCCGAACGAGAACCCGATGAGGCCGGGATTCCGAACGATCCATCGCCTGCACGGTACTGCTGTACAACACATCCCCAGCGAGCTCGTTAGCCGCCGCGGTATACAGCGCCCCGTTATTGCGGTCCTCCGTCACCAGGAACCCATCCTCGACACTCCGCACCACCGCCAGACTAAAGTACTTCATAATATACACAGTAGGAAAATGCAACCAATCCGGCAAACCCTGGACATAAAGCGTGAGGAACTCCATCGCCGGCGCCAGGTCATACTTCTCCACAAACTCGCCGAACGGAAGCAGCAGGTCCTCCGGCACGGGGTCCGGCAGATCCCACCCGTCGGAGAGATAGGGGTATTTGGCCAGCTGCTCGGCATACCGCATCATGGCCTCGGTCTGGTTCCCCTGCGGTGGCGGGACCCGTTCGCCGTTCCGGAGATCCACGCGCTCGTTCTCGATCAACCGTGAGAAGATCTGGAGGGTGGTGGGGATGTTGAAGCGGGCAAAGTAGTTGCGGCTCTCGGGGATGTCTTGGTAGACGAGCACGCCGTAGTCGATGTATTTGCCGCTGACGGGGTCGAAGTAGGTGTTGGTGTGCCCGCCCAGGAGAGGTTCTTTCTCGACCACCACGACGCTGTGGCCCATCTCTCGGAGTCGGATGGCGGCGTAGGTGCCTGATGATCCGCCTCCAATAATACAGACATCGCGAGTGATGATTCTGGAGTCGTCTTGGGAGAGGTCGAGGGGGCTCGCAGTGGTATATTGCAGCCAGAGACTGGCCAGAACAGATATCGTTATTTTCCTTGGGACATACATAGCTTGAATGATAGTTCTATGCCTTAAGAGGCCAAAAAGGGCCTATTTATACACAGCAGCCACATGTCCATCGGACTGTGTAACTCCTCTCGCATCACACATCGGCAATATCATACTGGTCATAATCACAATGGTATACTTTATATGACTACATTGACATGATTTATCTATCCATGGGCACCCTGGCGTCTTGTGCATTGATCAGCTAACCTTGCCATCCTACTTGATATCGAGATGCGGATTCTATACCCTGACGACTTGTCACACAGGTAGTCACCAGGCATCAAACCATTCCATGCAACCTTGACAGTTGCACTTGTCCTTGCTGACATTGAGGCATACCTTCTGGGTTATTCCTCTCTTCTTGTAGTAGTGTACTTAATCCAAAAAGGGAGCGGAGGTCTGATATCTCATATCCTAGGCTACCGTTGCTGGAGGAGCAATATCAAAGTCAACATGACGCAATGAGTGTTAGATGTAAAGAAGAGATTTTTCATGGATGTGTAAGATTGTAAAGAAACATTCTCCTTAGGAAAATGACGAGACAACGCGAAATGTATACCACGGAGAGCTGTTTTCTATGCAGCAACAAAATTCAGGATGCCCCCTCAGGCAAAGAGGAATGGCAAAGCATGTTTTGTATTGGTCAGGAGGAACTATTACTTTGAATCTAGCATGTTTCACTGACTATAAGTTAGTCTACAAGAACAGACGGGAGAAAGAGTCCGGAGTCTCCGGCATAGGATATCGGTCCGAGACAAGGAAAATCCTGTTTGTTCCTCATGCCGAGAACAGTCGCTGGGACACCAAGCCAAGCCCCGAGATGGTGAAGTTCGCCATAAACACGCCGTACTATCAGTCTTACAAGGCGGACGGGTTCGTGGTGCACGAGGTCTGCTGGTCACTCCTGGTCCGTGTCTATGACCCATCGCCCGTCCCGTGGCCCGGTTATAGAGGATGTGTAGCTTGCAGCAGGTGGTGTCTATCAATAAAGGCCGCGGTATCTGCTGGGGCCACTCCTATGGTGGGCTGTACATAAAGTCTTCCTGGAATTGCCCTTCTCACGGGCGGTCTCTTGATTATTATGCTCTGCCGTGGGACACCGATGCCCATGGTCTACTGGGCGAGTACCCGTACCCGGAAGGATACTCCGGCTTCAAACGGGATCTGTTCAGGAACAACCAAGAAACCCATCCTCCTCCGCGGGGTATTCAGGGGAAGCATTGGCTCCTAACGTCCGGGGGTGATTGCTTAGACCGATTGCCCTGGGATGTCTGGTACGAGATCTTTCCCTTGCTAACCACCCACGAATGTCTGCAACTGCGGTTCGTGTCTAGATATCTGAGCAGCATCTTCAACGACCAAACCTTCTGGTCGCAGCGTTTCCGCGTCGCCGAGGAGGTTGATTTCCTGTTTGAAGTGCACCAGATCGAACGGGATCAGCACTGGACTGGAGATGGCTGTACTGTCTCTCGTCGCGGCTGCGCGCAACGTCACTGCGTAATCGGGCCCGGATCTGGGACTTGGCCAAGTTTCTCAAACGCATCTCGGCCTTGACCGATCTGGAGCCCCTGGATTTAGGGGAGGAAGAAGACCCCAAGCGGATGAGTTTGGACTGGGAGGAGGTCGTGATGGGGGGGGGGGGGGGGGGGGGGGGGTAAAAGAGACCTAGCTCGGGAAACCCACCGCAGATCCTACAGACAGAGCGTGTCGCTGCGTCGTCGTCTTTGTGAAATCAATGTCTGGCATATATCAGAGCCTCCGCGCGCCCTCAGGAGGCATGGGCGCGCGGAGGCACTAATACAGCTCGAAGAGACGTATACGTGGTGGGTCTGGGGCTTTGTTTTGAGGATGGGACCAGTGTACGTCTCGGATATAAGTCACCGGAATCCAGCATTTCAGTAAAAGTTGGGGACTTCCGGGGGTTTGCAGTTGCCGTGGGACCAACCGGCATCCATGGACTCCAGGTGATTGATGGTGAGGGACCGTCGCCGTGGTTGGGTTCGAACGGACCGAGTCTCAAAACAAGGAGGTTGAAGGTGTACGGACAGCCTCTTGCCATCGAAGCCGGGTTCGATGTAAGCCCTCAACTCCCTCATCATTGTCCAACACACTGACAACAGATTAGGGCTTTAAGCTCATCAGCCTATCAATCGGACAGCCACACGACAGTGGGGGCTGGCGCCTACCAAAGGACGATCAACTCCTTGATACCGTTCGGTGGTACCCAGAGCTTCCCCCCGAGACCAGTTCTATCAATGCACAACGTTGTATTGGTCTGAATCCTAACAAAACCTCATCCACTGGCATGTACCACTGGGTCTGTTTCGGGGGGCCAGGAGGGAGCTATCTTTCCTGTCTGACGGGGATCTCAACGCCTCGATACCCAGCGACCTTGATGGGGATGGAATTTCATTTCTCATCAGATCAAATCCCGGAAACATCTCGCAAATTTGGGCGATGTACAAACAAGCAAACCCCGGACTTTGCCATCGATGGTGCTGCAGGGGAAAGACTGGAGACCGTGGAGGGGAATTTCACTATGGGCACATTTGACTATCTCAAGGTACGGACTTTCCAAGTTCCAGTCTACGAGAAGCTGACTGTCTGCCAGTTCACGACAAACTGGGATCGAAGCCATTCTCTCGGATATCCTAACTCGGCGGTAACGACGATGTTCTCACCCTCGACCAACAAGGGCTCAGTCCTCATTGGATTCTATACCATTGACTATCAAAGTGACCGTTGTCTTATGAGTCTGGGTTGTGTTACAGATAATGAATAAGGAAATAAAAAAAGAAAAAAAGAACTGCATCATCCGTGAATCGAACACGGGCCTCGTCGATGGCAACGACGAATTCTACCACTAGACCAATGATGCTTATGATTATTGCTCTATCAATTATTGAGGAATCCATGGCTCACACATCTCCTGCGGTATACTCGTAACACATACAGACTCACACAGCTTGACTCGTCGGGCTTGATTGTCCTGGTCAATCTGTAAGACTCCCAGATCCACCCGGAGCCAGATATCATCCCCAATGGCAGTCAGTTCCAGCGATCCAACAGCATAGTCCAGATCGATATTCACCGTCATCGAGGTCTGTGGGTTTCCAGTGAACGAACCAAGGCAGATTCCTCCGATATTCACTCCGAGGACGGTGTCGAAGCTGAGTCTGTTGACCAGTCCGGTGACCTATTCATAGAAGAACATTAGATAGAGTCTTCCAGACAGTGAAGAGGAGTACCTTGACAACTCCAACAGTAGTCGTGAAATCCGCCCAGTCATTCCCGCCGTTGAAGTCCAGAGACGAGGTTTGCTTGTTCTGTTGGACGTGGTAGCCTGCTTTGGTCTTTGTCGTGGTGAGAATGACACCTGCGTCGGGTCAGTATCTGACAAGATCCTATCCAGGAGGACATACCAGCGTGGAGGACTGGATCATGGAGTCTACTGGAGTAGTTTGCAACCATACTGACTAGTGAGCGTCTTAATCGACATGAAATTGGATTACTCTCTAATAAAGTGCTAGGGCTATCGTCTGTATATACAGTCAGTCGGATTTAATTGCAATTACCAATGTCAATGCCTCACAAATCAGCAATTGACGCCTCCAGAGCCGATCTACATCTTTGCTTTTTCGAGTTTCAGCTCGGTTCATGCAGCCTGAAGATCACCATATCAAATGCAGAACCGGACATTCCGAGGGCTGAAGGGCTGTATTATGACTAGTCGTGCATTCTATAATTATACGCGGACTCGACATTCCGGATGTTGTCCGAGGATAGGAATTGCTGTCTTGATCCTGTTATCCCATTTTGGCCATTATACGGAGACTCTGCTCTTGATCAGGAAGCATCAAGATACTGATTGACCTAACTATGCTTTCTATTGAGACATTGGTCTATAATCCTGGCCATTTGCAGACATTCTTCATCCCGCATCGTCGTGGTGAACACCTGGATCGAGCATGGTGCTCCTTCCAAGTGCTTGAAGTTATCTGAAAACTTATTAGATTGAAGAAACCCGAATACCAGGAGACTTACAAGGGGGCGCGACTTGACCAGCAGCGATGTCAAATGACTCCGCGGCATCCATCTCATTGACTCGACCGAATGGAATAATGCACGAAGGATACTACCCTGGTCAGCTTGACCACGCCGCAATACCAACACACTTACATCTAAACAGTTCAAGAACGTTGTATACGGAGGCAGGCCGAACAAATCATGCGGCACAGCCGTATTCTGGGCCGGCGGCGCCAGACAGATATCCAGATCATGCTGGATCCACATCTTCCTCCATATCTCACGGAACTCGGCTCTCTTGGCGTTGAGAAGGGCCAGTTTGCCTAACCGGTCCAGGTCTGTCATGTCGGGTAGGGAGGTTACGCCTGCTTGCTTTAGTGCCTCCACTTGTCCCTGGATATGCACGATCGAGGGAACGGGTGGCTCGCCGCCTGTGTGGATATGCTGGGCTGCTCCGCGGTCGAGACCGAAGATATTCCATGCCACCTCGTTGAGTTCCGTAACGAGACAGTTCTCCAGCGGTAATTCAATGATCTGATGGCCGTGGGATGCGAGTATCCGCGTTGCGTCCGCGAGTACTCTACGCACTGGCGGATGGAGAGGGAAAGTCGGACTTGCAGGGACAACGCCGATTCTCAATGGATGTCTGACTTTCGCCGTTCGCCAGGGGACATCGATGACGGAGGAATCATACAGACTCGGCTGGGCGTTGATCACGGCCGTGGAGAAGATCTCCAGCGCGTCGATGTCCAGCGCCAGTGGACCTGCGCAGGACAGGACGAACTTCATGCCTGGAGTGCCGCAAGAGCGTCCACCGCCGTTCGGGACGCGAGACGCACTGGGTCGGAAACCGTATGTTCCGCAGCATAGAGCAGGGATGCGGATTGAGCCTGGGTGGTCAGTTTATGTCCATACAAGAGATCATGATGCATACCCCCAATATCCGTCCCAACTCCTAATGGCGACCCCCGAAAGGCGATGAGAGCACCCTCGCCTCCGCTGGACCCCCCAGGTCCTAGCATAGTATTATGCGGGTTCAACGTACGGCCAAACACATTATTATGCGAATCAGCCGTCTAACACATCAGTACCGTTCAACCAGCAAAAAGAGAGAAAATACCATCATCGTCTGCGGGACATTCGTCTTGACATAAAGCACCGCCCCAAGGTCCATCAACATGTTTATTAAGGGGGAGTTCTCCGTCGATGTCTCATCCAGGAAAGACACCATCCCGATGGACGCCGGAGTCCCCTTGACATGGAACAGATCCTTGATGCTCACGGGTAGACCGTGCAGCGGTCCCGCTGATTTCCCTTGTGCTTTTAGCTCGTCGAGATATCTGGCTCGTTCTTGGGCTTCGGGGAACATGGTTTCCGTGAGACAGTTGGCCTAGAAATAAGCACAACGACAACAACGCGATGTTAAGATCTTACCAGTTGCTGCGCAACCGCCGCTCGTTTCGAGAACGCCAGTGTGACTTCTAGCGAGGTCAAACTACCATCTGCCAACGCTGATAGAAGGCTGGAGACGGTAAAGTCCTCTGTGATCTCCAGCTCGCGCGCGGTGAGGATACCGGATTTGCGAACCACGTCGCCTCGGATCAAGTCATTCTTGTTCTCTTCCAAGGGGAGCTGGAGGGGGGAGAGTAGGCTATCTGGGATCCTCCAGTCGTCTGGGATCTTTGCCAGGCAATCTTGTTGTTTCTTGGTTGCTTTCTGCTGCCAGTCTGATACATTTACGGTCATGTTGGAGTCGAGGGATATATCAAGGAAATGTATGCTCTTGGAAGCCAGGATCAAGGACCATGCTTCATATATACAGTATACACTACAGTATTCAACTCCCCATCCTCGGGTACTTCATATCGCAATGCCTCGGCCCCAGTAACCTATAGAAAGCTGTAAAGAGAGCTGGATTGAGGGGTAAATGTAGCTATAGTAAGAACTATCTTGGCTAGGTTCTTTATAGATAGGAATAATATCAACATGCTTGGACAAGATAGGATGATCAACCCACATTATCCAACCCAACATACCACACCGACGACACCACCAAAGTGGCCACCATAAAGCAGATAGAAGTCTCCTTCTCATGCATAAAGCTACCGACCAGATCAATCGAGTTGAACCAGACCGCACTGACAGCCAGAAGCACCTCGGTGACCATCTTGACCCATTTCGGCAACGGGTAGTAGGCATAGACGGCAGACATACAGGCACAGGCCATGGTCAGGGCGACGCAGCAGTACGACTGGCGCCAGGGGGACTCTGATTTCGGCGAGATGGGCAGGTCCGCACGCGAGACGATCTCGTCGCCGACGTATTGATACTTGACGATCTGCGTGGCGACGACGTACTCGATGAGGACGGCCATGATGGGCAGACGGAGGAAGCTTTCGACGACGGGGAGATATGCCGGGTTGTTTTCGCGGAGTAAGCGGACGACCAGACCGATCGGGGAGACACCACCAGCCAACCTTGCGAGATCTGATGTCGAGATCTCCAACGACTCCATGCCCACCAGATGCTGCGGGTACTGCTGCTTGTGCCAGATCCCGACTAGACGGCCCTTGCCTTGGTTCCGGAGCGTGAACAGCGCCCGCACGCACAGCGACAGTCCCACCACGATCGACAGCCAGAGCATCCCGTGTCCGACGACCCCGGACGGCGCCAGCCGGTCCGCTTTCAGACTGCCGTACAGCCACCCGGCGACGATGAGGGCCATTTCCACGGCCGGGACGGCGACGACCAGCGCCGCGGCAGACCACGGCAGGGAGTCGCCGAGGACATCGCCCGCGAGCAAGGGGGAGTTCTCGCCCGTCTCGTACTGGAACACAGTGCCATCCATGCCCAGCAGCGACTGCAGGATATCATTCCCGCTGACATGCTTCCCGCCCATCGTCGCCAGCGTCGGGCGCACCGTCATGAACCACACCGCGAGACCCCGCCCGGTAGCCGCAGCCATCAACCCAACCGCACAAGCAATCAGCAGATGCACAAGGAGATACATCCTGGTCGCGCAGAGCATGCTACAGCCACGGTCCGCACCAAAGACACCGGTCCACTTCCTCAGCTTCAAAAACGGCGAGATATGGTGCTCGACGCTCGTGAAGATCCAGCCCCAGGCGAGCTTGGCCGAGTTCATCTGCACCTCCTGCGGCTGCTCGGAGAGATACGAGCCTCGGGACGGGCGCTTGTCGCGCCGGGTCTCCATCTCTCGCACGATCTCGTCGGGCGTGGCTGGCGGTGTCCGTGAAAGCATCTCCACCGCGTGGTCGAGGTCCGCGCTACTCAGCGGGAAGAGGTACTCGTCCGTGGCCTTGACGCGGGCGCCGCAGAGGTTGTCGCCGCGTGGACACCGGATCCAGTGCACGGTGGGTTCCTTGGCCGCCACCTTGCAACCTAGCACGAGAACCTGCCATTCCCCCGCGGCCAGGGTCTCGATCTGCATCGCGACGCGACGGACCAATCCCGCCAGATCCTCCGGTGAATGCCAGCAGACGACAGCAATATCAGTGCGGAAGGTATTAGTGACCCAGCCGGAGTGCAGGAACCAGTTCCCGCGGGTGAGGGCGTTGGTTATGGCGCGGGAGCGCAGCGCCAGCCGGAGACTGGAGAAGAGAGCGGTTCCGGCGCTGGCGACCCGGCCGACCTGTGAGGCGATGATGATGGCGCCCCAGAAGGCGATGATCTGGGAGGACCAGGCGGCTGTAGATGAAACCACATTTTGTGCTGATACAGGGAGGGCATAGAGGAGGATGAGAAGGGGGAGTTTACTCGCCATACCTATACTCCATGATGTGTCAAGAGGTATGCATGGTTTATATTCGTATATCGACGAGGCTGAGCGGAGTAAGTTGGTTTAAACGGGGAAAAATAGCCGAACGGAGTAATCGAGATATCAGAAGACTGATTGATTTCAGCGCAAGGCTAACAGTGTCAGCAGTCAACCCTAGAGTTGACAACAAGGCACTCTTGACCTTGGCATGTTCAGGACCAAACTTCGTAACTATACCAGTGTCTAGTTGGGAAGATGAGATCACATTAATCTGATTAAATTGGACTAGTTATTAGATATAATACAGTTAAGACGTATCTCATACGGCAATAGCACATGTACCTGGGAATCAAGAGTACCAAAGTACTCCCAGACCTTCTCACTCTAAAACACAATTCGAGTCATCGGGGATTAGGGAATCCCTCGACTCTGGTATCGACAGGGGTATCCAACAGGAATCTAAACCTGAAGAGTAGGATCGTGACCGGCAGCAGTGGCCGAGGCAGCAGCTCTCTCCTCCTCCTTCTCGCGGTAGGCCCCCGACGAGAGTCTCTCCCGGTCACCACGGTCATAGAGACGGAGATCCAGCTGGGTAATATCGATGCGGGTGTGGACGAAGAGGATGATCCAGGCCAAGACGGGTTTGCTGAGCAGATCCAGAATACCGTAGAAGATCTGCTCCGAGTCCGGGGCGATGACGTTGCCGCCCTCGGAACAGGCCCAGCAGACCGGGTACAGGATCCAGAGGATGAAGACATAAGGGCCAATGAAGTTGTAGAAGGTTTTGATATTACCGCCCATGGCATTGGCGTGGGTGATGCCGGCCCAGACGATGTTCACCAGGGCAAGGAGAAGAGCCACGGTACCGATGGTGTAGTAACCCCAGCGATAGGTGTTGGGGACAAGGGTACCGACGAAGAACAGGATGACAAAGATGATTGCCATGACGATGGTGTATAGGATGGTGTGCCAGTAGATCCCGGCAGTGAGCAGCACATTCATGGCGATCAAGGGCATCGTGAAGAACCTGATACCTGTTAGTCACCTTCCCCATCAGGTTATCCTGGATCAGGGGAAAACACACCAGTCCAAGTACCGGATCCAAAACACCTGTCGAGTAGCTCCGGCGACTTGAGCACTGCTTCGCATGAATTCCGGAGCAACAGCCATCGAGCCGATATCGGAAGCCATGGTATAGTAACAGATGCCCGAGATGGTGACGATCAGGATACCAATGTAGTGGAAGATGCGGTCTCTCCTCGGGGTCCGGAACATGAGGGCCAGGAAGAGGGCCAGAGAGAAGTAGTTCACCGCGAAGACAGTCCATAGCCAGTCACTGCCACGAGTCGTGATATGGATCTCGGCAGGAGGGGGATTGGTCTTAAGCACATCATTGCGCTTAACAAAGGCAGATAATGCATCCATAGCTGAAGGCGTGACAGATTGACTTGGCCACTGAAAGAGGAAACCTTGGTGATTGACAATGCAGGGAAAAGAAAAAAAAAGGAATTCCCTAGGGAGACGAAGCTCAAATATAAGCATTTCAATTTGATCATCATTTCGTCAAGTTCTGCATATCAACTGATGTTCTATCACCCAACCTGTTTCCTCTCTGCTGTGGCTGCGGAACACGCCGGGTTGCAGTGGCAGGGTGGCATGAAGCATGAACCCATTCTGGAGTAGTCGGTTGAAGAATTTTCTCAGTCATCAAACTATTGAATTCTGTCGAGAAAGAGGAATAGGACCAGAAACCGGCAAATTCCGTTCAAATCGTCGAGTATTCAAGTTCTGTATACAGTTCACGAGTGGCGAGCCGCAGTGGCGTGACAAAAGAGTCATCATAATTTGACATCATCACTGCGTTCCAACTGCAATCCAGGCCTTCTTAGCCGGTGAAAATCATGGAAATCATGAAAATCTTCGGGATCAGTGTCATGATCATCATCAAGTTACCTGATTCCAGTTTGTAGCGACCCGGTCTTACGGGCCGCTACATAAATGACGGCTTCCCTAGAAATCCTTGCTAGTCCTTGACTCCTCGTACTCCGTAGGACTACTCCATAGACTACTCCATAGGCTTGCCGTGTGTTTTCCGGAGCATCCTGGGGATATTTGACAATGATCAGGCCATATAGTGGGGAAGAAGACCATCATATAATGATATACAAGTCGACAATCCATGGTTCCTCGTCCATCCGGCATAAATGTTGATGAATTCGACTGTTTCCGCATCAGGTGAGTCTATCAGAATCTCTGGTATATGAGTAATTCAGCCTGTTGTATTAGTTACTGAAACCCACTCCGTAGACAATAAGATGTTTGTATGTGATGCTTCAACTTACCAGTCAAGTACTAGACTCAGCAAGTAGGCTGAACCTCCGTACCACTGATTGAATATAGTTGATAGTATTGATCAGCCCAGTAGTTAGGATTAGATTCAAGTTGCAGCTTATATGGAGTAACTCCTCTACAGGTGAACAGTGACACTGAAGAGTGAAGACTGAAAAGTCATATGATGTCTCCACTAAAATAAGCTTACATTATGCACACTGCATAATTTGTCATATTAAGCATAACTTCTAACCTGTACTCTCATATGGTAATACCTTAGCTAATGTTTACTACAGACTACAGAGTACAGAGGCTCCTTTAAGCTCCAGAATACCATGGATATAGTCTTGTAGATGTAGAAGCCGAAGTAGGAAATAGTCGAAAAGAATTTAAATGGACCAATCAGATCACCGGATTTAAAGAATCGAAAGACTCCTATCAGATATTGGATCAGAGTAGTAGGCTGTAGGCATATCAGACAGTAAGCATCGAATAGTAGGCCTGTAGAATAGTAGAACATTGAATAGTAGAGGTATCTAATACTTCGCTGTGGACGTAAGTGATAGTATATCAACGTCCTGAGTACGGAGTATACGGAGTCCTAATATATATCTACACCTCATCACTGAAGCAAAATACCGGGAATAACTACCTGCCATCTCTCTAAAGTGGTGGCTTGATAGATGGAAAACTCATCTTATTACCCTATCTATTATGTCTCTTGAGTCATGTCACTTTCTATTGTGATCTAGATAGGCCTAAGCGTCAAAAATACTAGCTTAGTTGAACGCCTCGATTGATCTCCCCCTTTTGCCTGTTTAATCATGTCGAGAGCTTCTGTCTCATGCTGTCGGGTGTTCCCAGTCACCTCCCTCCTTGCTCACACGTCTTGAGAACAGTCAGAAGGGCCCAAAGAGATTTGGATAGGGGTGTTGTGGACTCTACGGATTGTAGATTTCGTCAGTCTGAAGTTCTTTTTCCCCGAAGTCACCTCAATGAGTAGTTGATCGCCCCCATAAACAGCATCAGGAATTCCCTTCGATCTTCACATTCCAAAAGATCAAATTCCCGCGACTGGTAGATCTCCAAGTGTTCAGCCACCGGCTTGTCCTGACATAGGGCTCGTATGTAAGAACCCGAGGCTACCAGTTTTGTGACTTGCAAAGAGGTGTGACGAAGGCTAATGACAAAGGATGCATATTCCTCACGATGAGGATTTCTATTGAAAGCAGCGCCTATGAGGAATAGACCATATGGTATCACACACTTGGTCTTATGCTCTTCTTCAGATCGTTTAACGTCCTGAATGGTTGTCAGTGGGTTCGATGGGACTGATGATAGTACCTGGAGTACTCACATTGTATATGATCAAAGGAGTAAAAGTGATCTCTGACTGGGGATTTGGGTCCTTGGGAATTTGGCCAATAGCACCATCGCAATATAGAGTCCCTTCGACACGGAATAGTGGCATGTAGAATGGGATTGACCAGCCATCGCACGAACTACACAAATATTAGGAGCGATGTAGTTATTAGTATGGGACACAGGGATACACACACGTCTTGGAGAACACAGCATGCCATGGTCAGCGCTTGCATAATTGTATTTATGCCTCCTGGAAAGGGTGGACTGTCCTTGGACTGCCAGGAGAGCTGGTGGGTTACATGGAAGACCCAGGCAAGGTGATTCCCTTCAACATCAATTCGACCAGCTTGATCGCATAGGATGTCTTCTTTCGTAGGTTCGGTAAACCGCCGACTCAGATCTTGGAAGACTGTCGCCGAGATTAGTTTTCTAAACTGATTGTCATGACAGAATAAGGACATACCTGGGTCTTGCTCGTCTGGAATGTTCTCACCAACCATCTCAAGTGTAGATACTGTGCCTTTCTCCTCAATGTTGAGAGCGCGTATGTGTTCTTTTGTCCATTTTGCTGGTCTCTGGAACAGAAACCCAATCATCGTGCGGGAGAATTCCATGTTGTCAAGTAGTAGTAGACTTAGAGTGACTACTACAGCAAGGTATACTCCCTAGATAGTGCCACATTTATGAAGTGCCCTCGCCATATATTGACTGCCTGATACAATAATTTGCAGAGCGTAGAGATCAATAGATATCTACTTGTACCTTAGGTAGGTAGGTAGGTAGATAGATACTGAGTACTATGGTGAAGGTGGAAGTATGAAATCTATTCTGCAATATGATTGGTTTATAAGCTCAGCTCCCATTGGTCAGTTTAAAGGGCCATAACGTGACTTTTTATCACGTGCAATATGCGCCAAGGCGACTCCCCCTTCCAGTTTAATAAGATATCAAATGATGGGCTTAGTTATTGAAGGAAATTAAATACTAGCAATATGTACGGAGTAGTGGTCGTATCCTTGTTTTCCCGTTAGTTACACTTGCTTATCTGTTTCTCTTTCCTGTTTCAGCCTAGTGCACCGCACCACGCTGGATATGTGTATCCTGCATGTCGCTCTTTCTTAGGCACACTCATATATTCATGTAATATAGGATTCAGTCTATATATCACTGTATCATTGCATTCTGACATGCTCTTATCTACCTGTATTAGGATTTCCATATTACAGTAGATATGACAATAATTAATTATGTGATTAATTAGTAAGCATTTTTTACGGAAAACTAAATCCTTTTTAGTTACCATAATCTTAGTCAGCCCCATTAACTTCCCTTGAATATTAACAAAGACGCAGGTCACCCAACTCTTTCTAGTCCTCAAAGCGCTGGTTCCCAAGTTCCCGGCCCTTGAGATCTATCTCGTCCAGGAAGATTGAAGTCACCAAGCCCAGTGCACTCAGGCCAGTCATCACATAGAATATCGTGCGGAAACATTTTAGATAGACACCTAGTACTTGATCCAGCGTTGAAATGGAGACTTGAAGTGATCGTAATGAATCAATGAACCTCACAGCGTTGGAGGCATTTTTCAAAGGCGCCAAGGCTCCCGTCAGCTGAACAGTAGTATCCGCAATAGCCCTGGAGAAAACATTGTTGAAAATTGACGAAGAGATTGTGAGGCCGACAAGACCACCGAACATGCGAATAGTGAGAAACTGCCCGATAGCCAAGCCTATGTCATCAACATTCTTGACACTTGCTTGCATAGGAAGAATGTTGAGACGCAGTAGCGCAACACCTTGACCCCATAGAATAGGAAGCCCGTAACGCATAGATGCTGAGGACCCTACATCAAAGAGGACCAGCAAGCCGGATCCTAGTGTCAGGATGACCCACGAGAGTCGTAGAAGCCACACATAGCCTCCGAATAACGGTACCATCATCATTGAGACGGCAGCCACTAGCACACTAATAGTAGTGGTAGGCAGTAGGGAGACCGCAGCTGCGATTGCGCTTTGGAGCCCCACAGCTTGGTAGAGTAAGGGCAAGTACAGTAAGAGGGAGACTAGCACCACACCGTGGATAAAGCCACCGGCCAGGGTCACATTTCCCGTCTTTGTATGGAAGATGCGATGCGGAACGATGGGACTGGAAGGCTTTGCCTCGTAGAAGCCAAAGGCGACGAGAACCACAACTCCTAAGAATAATGGAAGGAGAGTCTGCCAGGAGGGCCATGGATATAAGGAGCCTGCCCAGCTCATAGGAATCACAAAGATTGAAATTCCGACGATAAGAAGCGCCATTCCCACCCAGTCAAGACGCTTTATATTCATAGCTAGCGTGGCGTCGAGTGGGACAGGTCGAAGTTTGAGGAAGAAGATAACCAAAGGGGTCCCAATTCCGAGCCACGGCAGGTTAATCCATCCGATCCACCTCCAGGAGGCATACGTTGAAAACAGCGCCCCGACGGTAGGACCCATGATATTACCAATAGCCGATGGAACGGCCATCAAGCCAAGATATCTCGAGCGTTCCTCCAGAGTCGTCATATCCGCGAGGATCACCTCTGCCAGGACGTCAATTCCTCCTCCACCGAGACCCTGGAGGACCCGGCCAACAATGATGGTGGTCATATTTGGGGCTGTAGCAAAAACGATAGAACCGACAAAGAACAGGCCCATTGACACATAGAGAGGAGGTTTCCGACCGAACGCGTTGGAGATGCTCGCCCAAACTGGCTGCATTACCAGACCACAGAGAGTGTAGGCCAGATTCGCCCAGAATGACTCTAAACTCGTGGCTTTCAAGTCACCAGCAATGGTCTAGCAATGGGGATAAATATTTTGGTAGCACGTAAATCAGGATGAAGACTTACTGGGAGGGCGACACCCAGACATGTTGCATCCAACTGGAACACAAAAAGACTCGCTGCGAGCCCTATGAAGGCCAGCTTGAAGGAGAGCGACTTTTTGGTCGTTGGCTCAGCATCCTCTTGTTCGAATCGCTCTTCAGGGGACCGTGTCTCCCCAATCTCAGTTACTCTTTCCACGTCCTCAGGTTTCCAGGTCTCGGCACTTTGGCTGGAGATGGCCTCAGAATAGCCCATTGTGCTTCCCAAGCAGATTGGCTCTGAAGCGAGAAGACGAAGATGCGCGAGAAATGAGGACTATGATGCTGTGGTTAGAGATAAATGATAACTAAATTAGATAGCTTCATTGAGGTTGTTAACTTAGGCAGTTTGGTGGTCTGTGCAGCTCAGGTAAGGATATGCCAGTCATGGTCCTCCACCTCCATTGGTATCCATGGTGATACTAATAAGTATTTGGCATGGGGCCTTAGGTGTAAGAGTAAGGGAGGTTCAGAAGTCAGAACTACAGCCCTCACCCTACTACTGGCATAACTAAATGCCAAGTCATTGCGAAGCCTAGAAGCCTAGAAGCCTAGAAGGGCCTAAGAGGCTAATTAAGAATTCTAAATGGGCCAATCAGATCACTAGATTTTAATCAAAAAGGATTCAATCTGACTCTTTGATCTACTATTCAACATGCCTACTATTCGATATCCCTACTATTTGATCTCACTAGTCACTAGTATTCAATCTTACTAGTATTTAATCTTACTACTATGTTGGAGTACTCGTATCCTCGTTTTACCGATACACTCGCTTGTTTGTTTCCCTTTCCTGTTTGGGCCTAGTGCATCGCACCACACTGGATATTTGTTATCCTGTATGTCGCTCTTTCTTAGGCACTCCCATATATTCGTGTATATAGAGGATTCCATCTATATCATCACCGTATCATTGCATTTATGACATGCTCTTATCTCCTGTATGAGGATTACTATATTACAGTAGATTCGACATACTATTTGATATCCCTTGTCAAACTGGGGGGCTCCTATAGGTAAGCTCTGATATACAATAGCTGGGATTCACTGGTGATCACCTACCTAACTACTAACTAGCCAGCATGTGGCTTAAGTACAACTGAGCAGACAGGAAGCCCTATTCTCCACGCCCTGTATATACTAGCCCTTAGCAAAGGGAGAAATATATTTTAACCTCATTAATGTTAAAAGAAAGAATTCTGGGACCATCACTATATCCAACTCAAGTGAAATCCGCATATACGGCCCTTTCAAACATGCTTGTTAACTCCTCGAATCTGGCATCCGCCTGTGAGATCACCTGTGTAAAGGTCGTCCCAGCCACCCCCTTGGCCCGGTCAATCCACCAGAACAGATTCGGCCGGCCGGCCCATTGCAGAGTCCCCGCAGACCGCTTGCCGGGGATAGCGTCTACATACAGCGGACCACCAAGGGCGATTTCGATACGACCGGCTTCCATGTCGACGGTGGAACGGAGGGATGCTCGGAGCGGACCCGCCAGTAGCTCCTGAAGCTCGCCGGAGCCAACCGTCTGCGGCGTGAAGATCTCGTCAACGCTGGCCTTGGAGAGGATGGTTCTGCCGTCTGCGAGAATCATGCCGACGAACGTGGTCCAGTCGCGCGGCGTCGACCATAGACCGTGCCCGCCGCAGTCGTGGCGCGCTGGGATGCGCGAGAGCCATGCGCCGCGCTCCAGGTCGTGGTCCTCGGTGCGCTCGTAAAGCGGGACGAGGCGGTCCATCATTCCTGGGTGCAGTTCCGGGTGGAATGTGGTCGAGGTCATGCCTAGTGGTTCCCAGATGTTGGCTCGCATGAATTCCTCGAGCGTGGTGTTGTTGATTCGTGCAATGGCCTCGCCGGCCCAGTCGGTGCCGGATCCATACATCCAGCCTTCCCCGGGCTCGAAGAGGAGGGGATAGGTCTTCATTACTTCCTGTGAGGGGTTAGACATGCACATATCCGGGGGAAAAGAAACATACAAAATCACTATCGAAAACGCTGTTCGTCTTGCCATTCTGTCTGGCCCATCTCGCCAGCGGAGGACTTGAATGATAACCACAGCCGCTCTGATGGCTCATCAACAAGCGAAGAGTGATGGATTTGGTCCGCGGTTTTGTCAGACATCGGCCCTCAGCATCAACGCCATCAAGGACCGGGAGAGCACACAGGTCCGGCAGGATCCCGGCCACGTCGTCATCAAGGGAGATTTGTCCGCGCTCGACGCAGATCATGACCGCGACGGTGGTCATGAGCTTGGAAAGGGATGCCATTCCATAGACCGAGTCGAAGTCGACTTTGGTGCTGGAATCGTGGGATAGTGTCCCCTCGGACAGTGTGTAGAGCTGCTCGCCTGTGGATATGGTCAGTGAGTACTCCCTCTTATAAGGGGAGGCTTTGATATCTACACGTACCCTTGCTGTTGACGACAGAGCATACATAAGAGTGCATGACTGGTTTTGGATCGGCAATGGCTCTCCGAACCGCCTGAGAGAATTTTTCCATTTCACATTCAGCCGTGATGTCCCGAACGCCGTTGGATTCACGGACCCCGAGTGGTCTCTCGTTGGACGTGCCGTTTGTGACAGGCACTGCTGTCTCTGCTGCCGCGACCTTCGTTTTCATAAGACTGTCAAATACAGTCCCCGCCAGGGTCTTGGGAGTGCAAGATGGCGCCAGCAGCTGCAGGAAGGACATCCCCACTCCGAACTTCTGGCTCAGCCAGTGGATCAGCTCGCTGCCGGACATACTATCGAGACCAAAGTGTGAGAACGGGCGACTGATGTCGATTTCCTCGACGGAGATGAACATCAGCTTGGCCAGCCGCTGCGCGATCACGTCGGCCAGCACGATGACAGCCCTATCGCGGTCTTCGGGAATGTCGGACAACAGCAGGTCGTCGCCGTTGGCATCAGCTGCCGCACCGCCGCCGCCGCTGCTGGCAGCCTTGCGCGACTCGAGCGTCGTGACCAGCAACGCTGAGCGACGGTCCTGCTCTATGCGGGTGACCTGCACCATACTGAGATCGTGCTTTGAGTACTCGACGCCCGTCAGGATGTGGGCCTGCGTGAGGCTGTCGAAATGCCTCGACTTGTGCTGCGGGTGGGTGAAGCGTTCAAAGTGCCGGATGAACTCCGATTCCTC
Organism: Aspergillus cejpii; assembly: GCA_004769165.1. NCBI lineage: Eukaryota > Fungi > Ascomycota > Eurotiomycetes > Eurotiales > Aspergillaceae > Aspergillus > Aspergillus cejpii. Next base: position 3,328,831 of record SMSW01000004.1, on the reverse strand, counting down.
GGCTTCGATCAGGCCCGATCGTAGCAGGTTCTCGGCATACTCGGGTCTCCGGTTTAGCGTGCCCACGCCTTTGATGGGCCCCAGAGAGATTGTGGTCACCGGAAGACCTAGACGGGTGCGTTGCCGCGCCAGATTATCCAGCACCGCGTTGGAGGCCGCGTAGTTGGACTGCGAGATGTGGCCTACATACGTGACTGTCGAGCTGGTCATGAAGAAGAAGTTGAGGTCTGCGTTGGCGTTGATGGTGGCGTGGTGCAGGTTGAGGGCGCCGTGGACTTTGGGACGGACGGCTGTGTTGAACTGTTCTAGTGTCATGGAGTCAAAGAAGGCATCCTGTAAGACCATCGCTGCATGCACGACTCCCTTCAGCGGGCCCATTGAGATGGCCTGAGCCACGGCTCGCTCGACATCCTCCATCTTGGAAACGTCACCCTGGACGGTCACCACATTCACGCCCTTGCTGCGGGCTCTCTTGCAGAAGGCAGCAATCTCCGGCTTCGTCTCGCTCGATCTACCGAGGAAGACAAGGTTCCGCGCCCCTCGCTCGATCATGGAATCGGCCATGCTGTGGCCCAGCCCACCGTGGCATCCCGCCAGCACGTAGCTGTTTCTGCCATCGATGCCGCGAGGTTGGAGAGCGCCCTTGAGTGTGACCTGATTGGAGGTAGGACCGTAGGTAAGCACAACCTTGCCGATGTGCTGTCCCTGGCCAAAGTATCGAAGGGCCTTCTCCATCTCGGTGATGTGGAACGTGCTGTCGAGCCTGATGGGCCTTATCTTGCCCTCTCGGAGGATCTTCATCGTATCGGATAACAGCCTATCGTCACATCAGTAACCTTTCCTGTACACTTCAGGAATCAGGATACCTCTTACCGTGCTGCAATCCTCGGCTTCTCCTCCAATACAAAGTTCAGGTCAAAGGAGTGGAAGCTGATACTCTGGTCAAAGACGTGCAATCCCATATTCCCCTTGTCCAGGACATTTCCCCGTCCGACATCGATGAACCGCCCACAGGGCGCCAGGCAGTTCAAACTCTCGTGGAAACCGGGACCGGAGATGGTTGACAGGACGACATCAACACCGCGGCCCCGCGTTCTCTTCAGCAGGCTATCCTTAAACCCCAGGGTTCGGGACCAGAAGATGTGATCCGAAGGGATCCCCCACTCAGAGACGAGGTAGTCCTTCTTCCGCTGGGTCCCTACCGTGGCGAAGATCTCTGCTCCCACGTACTGGGCATACTGGATGGCCGCCAGCCCCAAACCGCCGGTGGCCGCCTGGATTAGCACGGTTTCGCCGACTTGGAGGTGCGCCAGGTAGTCCAGGGCATAGAGCGCAGTTCCGTGGGCGATGCCAACAGTGGCCATCTCCACCAGATCGGCGTCGTCGTCCAGCTTTATGCACTTCTGCGCCGGACTGCGGAGGAAGGTATCGTAGTATCCCCGTTCCAGGCAGATGACCTTGTCTCCGGGCTGGAGGTGGCTGACACCGTCTCCCACCCGAGAGATAATGCCGGTGCTTTCATTGCTGGACTTGACGCTTTCGAAATTGCCCATTGCAATGACATAGTCCTTCATATTCAGTCCTACCGCCTTCACCTCAATCTCAACCTCGTCGGTGTCGAGTGCAATATCACGCGTTGGTCTCTCCCGGAAGTACACCGTGTCCAAAAGACCGGGAGTCTCCAGCGCCAACTGGACGTTCCCGGAAGTCGGGAATTCCTGCTCGGTTCTCCCTTCTCCGGTGTCGAGAGTGAACTCCTCGTTTAGCTCCATATCGGGGACGACACGGCTGATATAGATGACACCGTCCTTGAGCATGAAGTCCGTCTCACATGTGGCTCGGGATACGGCCGTGGCAACCGTGGTCCAGACTTCGGTAACGATCTTTGCGAGACTAGGTGTCTTGGAAGGGCTAGCATCGTCGATATCAAGCGTGGCGAATCGGAGGTTCCGTGCCGAGTTCTCGTTCATGAGCACGGTGTTGATACCGTGAGCCATCGCCAGGGACGGGTCCTTTCCCACCGTCAAATCTCCCCCGGTCACCCACAAGATGCTCGATGCCGACGCCACCAGCCTCTTCAGGCCGTCGAACTGCTCCGGCCGCATGTCCATGAGCACGGGGGCTTGTAGCTCTTCGAGCACGATGTATGTAACGCTGCCTTTGCCGAGGATGTCCATTGCGGGTATGGACTGAAGGTCACAATGCATGATGGCATTTTTGGTAAGTCTTCCTTGTCCTGTGACCTCATCGTCGACGGCTCGTGCCAGTTCATATTGGGCTGTTGAATGGACCTGTGGTGATGTTAGTGATGCATCAATGGAAGTGGAGAGGAAGATAACGTACAATAACAACATGCTCAACACCCGCTGCGACATTACTTACTGATCCCCCAGTGCTGGCCACCATGACACTCTCCAGGGCCAATGGCTCCGGAAAGTCAGTCAGCACCATATCCAGACCCGTGAACCCGGACATTTGAAGCTGTCGCTCCCATGATGGGAGAGTACGAAAGGGCCCCAGCGGACGATCGGCGTCGACATCATCAAGACACTCCCAGAAACTCGGCAGCGTGCCAAAGGCAAACTGGACGGGAGTGAGGCTGCCGGTCTGGGTGATTTCCAACATCACAAGCTTCCCCCCGGGTTTGAGCAGCCGGCTGCAGTTCCGCAGTAGTTGGTCGGTATTGCCGGGAGCGTGCATGACATTGGACGCCAGGATGAGGTCATACTCGCCGAGTTCGAATCCCTGCGCGGCGGCATCGACGGTCAAGTCGAATGTCCTGTAGATCATGGGCGGGTAGGCGGCGAAGAGCTCCTCGGCCTTTTCGAAAAACGCCGGCGAGATGTCGGTGAAGGTGTAGTCGCGATACCGCTTGGCGTGATGGCCAGGCATGTCCCGGTCGTAGGCGTTGAGCACCTCGAGCGCGACGCTGGTGCAGCTCCCCGTGCCGGCGCCGACCTCCAACACTCGCATCGTGGGATTCTTGTGCGCCAGGATATCCACCACCGACGCCAGGTTCTTGCGTGCTGCGTCGTGGATCGACCCGTCCGCGTACACGCGCGCCAGGATCTCCGCCTGGACAGCCAAGTCGATACTCGCCACCGTGCCATGGAGGATCCCAACCATGTTCTCGTAGACGAGGGCGTTGAACTCCAGCTGTGGGAAGTCCTCGGGCAGCTCAGAGAGAAGCTCCGCGATCCGCCGCTCTCGCTGCGGACGATCAAGGCTCGCGGCGTGCCGCTCGCACAGGACCATGTGTCCTGCTGCCGCTTCGGCCTTGACATGTTGCATCCAGTTGTAGAATCCGTGGATCCACTTCAGTGACGGGTCAGTGGGGAGCTCGTCCTCGCGCACCATCTCCAGCGCTCCGCAGATGTACAGAACTGTGACTGTCTCTAGCCGGGTCCGGATATTGTACACTTCATCCAGGTATGCCGCCCCAGAAGGGGACTGGAAATCGCTGTGGTATAATCCTCGGGCCCCGTCCGTGTCCAGGAAAGCCACATCCGGCTTCCAGTGCAGACGATAGTATGGCTCGCGGACGGCCTCTCTGTTCATCTTCTCCTGGCTCCCTTGGTTCTCGAACCGTCGCCATTTCACATTCCGCGCGGAGATGATCTCGAAGCCGCTCTCCGTGGTCAGCGTTGAGTGGGATCCGCCGCTGCGAGCGCCTTCCGTCCACGCCACGCTGTCGATGATCCCCGTTTGATTCTTCGCCCACGACGACGGACTTATCGTCATCTCCTCAATGAATACGGGGATCTGCGTGGCCTCCTCTCTGTCCGCGCGGCTGGTGTAGACGGACGCTACGCGGCCCTGGAGGACGGCATCGATGGTCAGCGGGTGGATTGCATACCGGGACTCGAATGCCGTCGTTCTCTCCGCTGTTTTTAGAATGGGGGCTCTTGCACGGGCGCGCGAGGCGTGCGGCAGGACCTGGATCTCGTCGATCACGCGGAACAGAGGCCCAAAATCGAAGCCGCGGTACTTGAGTCGCTCATACCAGGCATCCTTGCCGAAGGTCTGTTCGAAGACCGGTTCCTCGGTCTCGTTGTTGAATGGCTGCTTTTTGGTCTTCTCCCCGTGCACCATCTCGAACGAGACAGTCCCCCGGGCGTGCTCGATCCATCGATCATCCGCCACGGAGCAGATCTTGAACTCAAATCTGTTGGATGTTGCGGATGCGTCCGTGGGCCGGAGGTTGATCATGATATCTGCGGTGCCGCTGGCGGGAAGAACCAGCGCTGCTTTGATGGTGACGGCGTGAAGATGGAACTTGGCATCCTCAAAGTCAAACGGCGGGCCGCCGAGCGAGGTATCTTCGGCAAATTGGGCTGCCGCTTCGACGGCCATGGCGAGGTATGCTGCGCCAGGTACGATGATGGCACTCCCAATCTACATCCCGGGCAAATATCAGCTCAGCAGCGGGCTTGCTGTCGTTCTGGATACATACCACATGATCTTTTATCCACGGGACATCTTCCAACCGGAGATAGTTCCTCCAGATGGGTTCCATGCGATTGCCTCCTGGGAGTCGACTCCCGATCAGATCATGCCGCGGATGAGATGCGAACTTGTAGTCCTTTGTGGCGCGGTTGACCAGCAAGGGGTGCGTGGTCTCATGGTTCCACGGATACATAGGGAGATCGATGATCACATTGGGACGGTAGGCAGTGTGGCCGTTGACATGAAGCAGATCAAGCGGATATCCTTTTATGAAGAGGCTTGTGGCGAGTCGCATCATGTCGTCTTCGGCGTCGTTCCCGCGCTCTAGGGTTTGTTCATACGTTACCTTGGCAGCGGTCCCCAGACTGGCGTTCCATATATCCTGAACTTCTGGTGATGCGATTACCTGCTTGATGGGGCCTTTGAGGGAACTGTGAGGCTATAGGAAGTGTTAGCCAGTGGAGAATTGAGAGATAACACCAGAGAACGGGAAAAACATACCCCTATTTCAACCAGGCAGTCGACGTGACGCTCCTCTAGACCAAACTTGAGGCCTAACAGGAGCTTCAGAGCAGGATCGAAAAGAACTGGACTCTCCAAGTTCCTCTGCCAGTAACTTCCATTGATATCCCCCGGCTGAAGATGCGCCAGGGTCACTGTCGAAATCATTACTGGCTTCGTCTCTGTGTGGTCCCCATTTGCAAGAGCCATGAAATTCTCACTGGAGCGAGTCATGGCTTCAATGATAGCCTCACTATACCCCGATCCCACTTCTTTCATACTGGGAGAATGGTACGCCTTCCCACCAGTCGACAGTTTCTTACACAGGATCGAACGCTGCTTTAACAGCTTGAGGATAGTATCCATGGCCTCGGACTTGCCACTCAGAGTGACGCTCTCGGGGGAGTTAATGCAAGCGACAACCGCATCGGCCGACGAGATCTCATGTTCGGCAAGGAAGCCCTCAGCCTGAGTGGCACCCAGGGCCACCGCAATCATGGTCCCCGGGGCCTGTGTGAGCGCCGCATGTACGCCTCTCAGGTAGGCTGCTATGATGGCGTCTTCGGCAGTGATGAGTCCCGCCGCATAGGCTGCGGCGAGTTCGCCGGAGGAGTGGCCGATTGTAGCGGCAGGCTGGACTTTCCACTCGCGTAGCAAATCGACGATGGCGATTTGGATGGCCGTGCAGATGGGCTGGGAGAAGGAGACTTCTCCTATCTTGCTGGTCTCTGCCGGTTCGAGCAGGATTTCTGGAAGAAGGGTCAGTATAAAACGCTTATGGGCGGGGGACAGAGACACCATACCTTCAAGAGTCCATGTTGGTCGTTGCTTCAATTGCGAGAGCGCCAAGTTCAGCTTCTTGAATGTTCGTTGTACAGATGGGTATCGATCCAACAGCTGACGGCCCATCCCAGCCCATTGAGCACCTTGTCCGGTAAAGACAAAGGCGACAATCGGGACACTATTATTAGTACGACCAGTTATTGACTCCCGGATCATCAGATCCCTCTCGCTACCAATTTCTACCGGGATAATCGCACGATGGGAGAACCGCGTCCGTCGCGCAACCATGGTATACAAGAGCTCGTGGAAGTCGTGGGTCTGGCATTGCAGCACCTGCATCAGATTGTCTAAGCTCTTGCGCATGGAGTACTCGTCATGTCCGGTGACTGGCAGCAGGAACTGTTTCTGGAGAATCGTGTCATACGGATCGACTTGTGGAGGCTTATTGTACGGATTGGGGATGCCGATGCTCCTGAAGTATTCATCCACACTGTCAATGACAACATGGCCGTTGGCTCCACCGTATCCGGATGAGTTGACTGATGCTCGCTTTGCTTTTCCTTCCGGCCAGGGTGTATTCTTCGTGATGACGGCCAGAGCGCCTCCTCTGAGATCCACTATCATCAGTGTCAGCCACCTGGCCTTGACTCTTGAGTAAAGAAAGCCAAAGGATAGAACTTACAAGCAGGATTTAGTTTCTTCACACCAATAGTCCCGGGGATGATCCCATTCTCCATCGACAAGACTACTTTCATAATACTCGTGATGGCCGAGCATGCCTCGCCGTGACCTACCTGTGGCTTGGTCGACCCGATATAGAGCGGATCGTGCCATTCACGATGGCTTCCAAACACATTTCCAATAGCCGTCGTCTCGATCGGGTCACCAGCAGGGGTCCCCGTGCCATGACACTCTACGTATCCGACTGAGCTGTAGTCCAGTGGTCCGGATTGCTCATAGGCTTTTCTGATCGACAATTCCTGGGCGAGGGCACTGGGGAGCGTGATACCATTGTTTTTGCCATTGCTTGTGTGACGGAATATCAGTATATTCAAATCCAAGACAAATACACAGGGGCAACTTACGCCGTCAACGATGATCCCCGAATGACTGCACGGATAGGATCACCGTCCCGAATCGCATCCGCGGCGCGCTTCAGATATAGGACGTTGATGGCTTCTCCTCGGGAATATCCGTCCGCAGACGCATCAAATGCATGACACTGCGCGGTTGGAGAAAGGGCGCCAATCTGCCCGATGGCGAAATGATACTCCAGCGTGAGGATCAGATTGACGCCCCCGACGAACGCGGCGGGGATTTCACCGTTGCGGAGCGCCTGGACGGCGAAATGGAGTGCATATAGGGTCGAGGAACAGGCCGTGTCCATGGTGACGCTGGATCAGTCAGCCTGGGCAGTGATCTGGAAGTAGGGGGGGGGTTGGGGAGACAAACCTCGGACCATGCAGATCATACACATAACTCACACGATTACTCACCGTTGTCCTACCCATACCCAGAACAGCCATGCCCTCGATCCGCTCGGGTTCCTTGAACGCCAGAGTCTCATAGTCACTGGCAAAGTTACCCACATACACACCGGTCATGGAACCGGCAACATCCTCAAGCGTGATACCTCCGGATTCCAGACACTCAAAGCAGCACTCGAGCAGCTGACGTTGCTGCGGATCAAGACACAGGATATCCGAGGCAGTCATGCCGAAGAATCCGCCGTCAAAGTGCTCCAGGTTATTGGAGATGCAGTAGCCTTCCGTGTACCGCATATTCCCCGGCCGTCCCTTCTGCGGGTGATAGAAGGCAGCGGCGTTGAAGCGGTTACTTGGGAACGGGCCGCGGGCGAGTTTCTGGCTCATCAGGAGATTCCAGAAGGAGGCGGGGTCTTGGACGTCGCCGGGAAGCCGACATGCTGGAGGAAGGGTCTTAGTTGGGTTGTGTTAAAGGGGGGGGGTAACTTGCCCATGCCAACGATGGCAATTCCATCTTGATGGTCCATTTGAATCTGATACAATCAATCGAAAGGCTATAAAGGTGAGGATGAACTGACTGTCCAACTGCTAGACTGCTGGAATTGCTCTGTTTATATACCTGGATCTGACTCTCATGCTCCGCGACAATGACAGTCTGGCAATCTCACCTACATCCAACATTCCGACCCCGGTTTCTGATATTGTTGGTTATATCTTTATGGCCCCAGTAGCCATTTGTTACAGATGAAGTGAGGGCCCCAATGACATGCTTGACAATGATATGACTGACATCTCTAAACAATCTCTCTGACTGCATGGAAAGGATTTGAATCCTTTTTCTTGGAAGCAATCTCATCTTCAAGAATTCACTACGGTATACAGTACCCTCGAGATTCTAGATCCTCATAATCATTCCTTTTCTCCGCTAGATGGAGTATATGTGGCTTTTTATACTCTGTACCAACTTGTCGATCCATTTAGCTATCCTTCCCGTCAGGTACGTTAGTACTTACTACTTAGTACGACAGGACCAGCATCCTGCGAGTCATTCAAGACAACCTCCGCTCTGGATTGGAGGACTGAGGGCTTGGTCATTTCTTCATCCGGAATCACTGCTGGCCTTTTAAATCCGGCACCTGGTGGTTATACTCCAGATGATTCGCTACGAGGATGGCCGGGGTATACCCCCTCTTTTATATAGATGCAGGTAAGACGAATATACGGAGTACTAAAGTGCAGATCACCGAGTTGAACCGGCTTAGGATTGGGGGCTGCGTCCTATGCATTTGCTATTGACAAATGGAAAACCTGATACAGTACTGACCAACTCACCGTTCCTCTCGTTCCTGTAATCCAAACTCTGTGTGTAGATTCTCACTCAGCACGAGTTGCTTAATCGGTATGCAGAGGAGGAGTCCGATCCCCCCAAACGGAATTGCAATCCACCAGACCCACCGCAAACTGTCCTGATAGACACGGAGGACTTCCGCCATGAGTCGCGGGGAGTCACTCAGAGTCCGCATCAGCCCTTCACTGGCCATGGCGTACGCACCGCCATTAGCAAGTTGCTCGCGCAAGGAGACATCGCTAACACCGCCTAACAACTGCTGAACCCGCGCATTGAAGATGGTCGTGGGGATGGCAATGCCCCATATACACCCGAAGCTGCGCATGAAGGCCCACGTGGCGGTGGCAGTGGCGACGTCGGATTGCGGCAGCGAGGCCTGGATCGGGGGCAAGGTGCTGGAGAAGATCATGCCCGAGCCGGCGCCGAAGAGGATCTGGAACCCGGCCCAGTCGCGGGCGGGCGAGTGTGAGTCTAGGAGCGAGAACAGCCCGCTGGAGACGGTAAGGAAGATGTAGCCGATGAAGTGGAAGGCGCGGTATTTGCCCGTGACGGCGATCAGGATACCGGTGATGATGCCGAAGGGGGCGATGGCGGCGGTGATGGGGAGGACGTAGAGGCCTGATTGAGTGGCGGTGGAGCTTCGGATGGCCTGGGAGAGTTAGGATAGGTGTTGAAAAGGGGGGTTTTATATACCTGAAAGTAGATTGGCAGGAAATAACCAACCCAGTAGAGCAGCACGGACTGGATAAAGGCAATCCACAGCGCACACATGGCGGTTCCGCTGGAGAAAAGCGGCAGAGGAATCGAGGGCTCGCTGCAGAACCGGGATCTCTGATGAGCGTAGAAGAGGAATAGCCCTACCAGCCCTAGGATCAAAGGGAGGAGAATCCGCCACGAAGACCAGGCATAAGTCGTCCCGGCCCAGGTAAGCGCCAGCAAAATGGCAACAACAGCAGCAGTTAAGATGGCATTCCCGACAAAATCCACACGCCGCAGTTGCTGCCACACCGTGCCGGTGCCGCGCGGGTGTGTAACACGTAGGAACAGCACCAGGAGTAACAATGACACGGCACACAGCGGGAGGTTGATATAAAACACCCAGCGCCAGGACACATACTCTGCGAAGGCGCCGCCGAGTACGGGGCCAACGACCGTCCCCACGGCCCATACGGCCGCCATGAGCGCCACATATATGCCTCGCTGGCGGAGGGGGACTAGGTCGCAGATGACCGTGTCTACGAGGGTGTTGATGCCGCCGCCGCCAATGCCCTGGATTGTTCGGCCGATGATGATGAGGTTTATTTCGTTGGCACCCCCGGCCATGCCGCTTCCTAGGGCGAAGATGACCACTGAGAGGATCATCATCCATCGTCGGCCGAAGATGTTGGCTGTCTGGCCGAAGAGCGGGAGCACCACGGTTGATGATAGAATGTATGAGTTGGTGATCCACATGTACAGCTCCCCGGCGTTGATATCAAGCGCGATCGTAGGAAGGGCAGTCGAGAGAATCGATGTATCAAGGGCCGAAAGAAACGTCGTCACACACAGAGCCGGGAATACAGCCCAGAAGCGCCATGTTTTCTTTGGGTTATCATTATGTGGTGGTACTTCTGGAGGAGTCTGTCCATCTGGACTTTTCTCCCTCGTCGACATGGTGTTTCTGCCTTGATATAAAGAGTAGACAGGAATTGGACTGGAATTGGCTGTCGATCCTTATATCAGTAGTCTCCTAGCTCCTAGTCTTATAGGTTATAGCAACTGTTTTATACGCCCAGTCTTGGCTGCAGATTGAAGCCTATTGGATTAAATAGGGGTACCTCCGTTATGCCTCAGGGTATAATATCTACCAGTTCATGGGCTGAGTCTCGTTCCCCAAACAAGTATAAGAAACCAAATAGATTGACTCAATAAGACAACCAACTAAGAACATAGGCACTATCATATCCCTTCCTAGGCTCTAGACCTCAATCACTCTCTGGACCCGGGCCAGGATTAGCCATCAGTCAAAACCTCCAGTAAGGCCATACATACCCGGAGCGCAGACTTTATCAATAACGCCGGCGACGATTTCCGCCTTCGCGGTACCACAGGTAATCTCAGCGCAGTCTAAGATATCTTCTCTGAAGTCATCTGAGTTGCAGAGACAGATGATATCTTTAACACCGCATTCCACGGCGTTTCTGGCGGCCGCGGCAATGCATTTCCACTAGAGAGATCAGCTCCTGTTAGGACAGACGGGGAAGAGGATATACCGAGCAAAAGGGGGCTCCCTTGAGGATGAAAGGCAAGAGTCCGTCAACGCCTGGAGTGAGATTGGTTTCAGGCAAATCAACCGGAGCGGTTTGGACCGGACTGGCGAGGACGCCAGCGGCGAGGATTGGGAGGGAGTAAAGAGTGAACTTCATTGTGGTCTGTTGAATCTTCCGTAGCTGTTAAGAGTTAAGTCGTCGAAGGGGGATAGACAGGCATATTTATATGTCGTTGTAGCATCATTCATGTGCATTCACATGTATCATATATAGTATCCTGATCAACTCGAGATACAACCTTGAGAACGTCTGTGTAACTGACGAGAACTAGGGCTTGATACAAGCCAATTCACATGTAGGTACTACAGAGGATATCCAGAATCATTGCCTTATAACATGTGCAATAGAGGCTGTTGCACAGGAAGAACAGCTCTACGATATCAATACTTGACTAGGATGCATAGAACATGTAGAGGAGCCTGATAGACTGACTACGTTTCTGTGAAGACAGACTGCTCTACATACGAAAGACATGGTTCAGCAGGCAATCTCAGTCTTACTGTGTTCGAGTTCGACTACAGCGATGGGACCTGCTACTGCGCTTCAATATCAAATGGCAGAGATGGAATCCGTCTCAAGCCTCACTACGATCCTCTCTACTAGTTTCTCTATAAGTTAAGTCTTCATATGCTCATTACCGGGAGCTCTTGGTATGGTAAATAGGTCTCCAATTCCCAGACATCTTATGATAGATGTAACCCATACAGAACGGCAATGAATCCTGGTAAGAGTATCTTCTTTACAGGCATTCGGACTTTTGTTTATAGGTATATCAGTCAACAGTCAACTGGCTTCGGACCTGACAAGCATGGGAAACTCATCGAGACCATCGTACAGCATCACAAGCAGACTCATTTCTGATAAAGAATGAGGCGTAGTGCTTGTGCCACAGATGTATGACAATTGAATCCACCGATCCCAGGAATTTACCTGTCGTTCTATATCTGATCAGTCCCAGGGATCCCTAAGGATACATGGCTTGCTCCCATGGAGACTGTAACACTCCGTAGTATATCCTGAATTGTATAATCCTATCTAATTCTAAACTATCCGACTAGCTACAGACAGGTTAGATAAGTCCACCGTTTTCGAAGGAATGAAGGATGAAGGATGAGGAATGCCAGATACCGCATTCAGACGGATATCAGTCTCCAGTTAGGGCTTCGTATATCTCCAGCCACACAATTATCTTTATCTTTATCTTTATCTTTATCAAGAATTGGAATTGGCTTGTATACTATTAAGAAGTGAAGAAGTGACGATAAATGAAGTCATAGACTCATGGATGTTTGCGGCAACCCCGGATCGACGACTCTATATAGAGTATATATTCACAATGTATATCCTATATTCATATCAAAGATATGTTAAATGCCAACACAATGCGCCAAACCCGTCGCCGACCCGTCATAATCACCCTCATCCTCCTATCCATCCTCTCCCTCCTCTGGCTCCTAAACCCCCCTTCTTTCTGGCGGGAGATACCCGCTAAACCCCCCTGCACCGCATCGCCAAGGTCTCAATGCTATACGGGAAACCCAACCGATTCTACGAACGAGCACTGCAGAGCCACCGTCGACACGCGAGGAGATGGGGATACCCCATGCATGTCCTGCGGGAGGATATATCCGTCGGATTCTGGAATAAACCTAGTTATCTGCTGGCGTTGGTGATTGACGAACTGGCGAAGACGCCGGGGAGGAGGGTGGAATGGTTGATGTATGTCCATGCCTTTCCTCTTGACAGAAAGAAAGACTGATGAGAATAGGTGGGTAGACGCCGACTCCATCATCCTCAACAGCGCCATCCCCGCCGAACTCTTCCTCCCCCCCTCCGATCTCCATGATATCCACCTCGTCGCGACAAAAGACCACAACGGCCTGAACACGGGGATTGTCTTTCTGCATGTCCATCCGTGGACTATCACCATGTTGCTCGAGAGTCTTGCGTACCCTTTATACCTACCGGACGAACCGCTCGGTCGATCCGCGGACCAGGAGAGTATGGCGCGCGTGCTGAATAAAACCACAGGGGGGCCGGATGGCGTCGGGTACAGGGATGGATTGATTTATGTGCCGCGGACGTGGATCAACACGTACGAGTGGAGGCATGCGTATGAAGGCGAGCGAGGCAATCTACTGGTGCATTTCCCCGGGCTCGAGGAGCATCGCTGGTCGCATATGGCGCGGTGGTTGGATATCGTCGAGACGACGCCGGAGAAATGGGAGGTTCCGCTGGAGGAGACTCTGTATCTGAACCAGACGACGGCGTTTTGGGCGAGGGTGCGAGCAGCCAGGGAGGCGATGGCGGCGATGGAGAAGAGAATTGAGGTAATGCCGAATGGAACGGAGAGAGAGGTCAAGGAAAAGGCGATCGGGGCGTTGAGGAGGGCTCTCCAGGAAGAGGCGGATAATGAACAGGTAGTGCAGGAACGGCTTGACGATCTCACTGCCCTGCTTTAGTCAATTGGAAGTCTTTATATCAAACGTTAATCTCCTTCGACTGGTAAATCGGCCCAACAACCCGACTCCGTAGCCAAGGACCATACACCATAAACGCCACCGGGATAGGCACCATAGCGGCCGCAATGCATCCCAGCATCGTGCCTGCCCATTGCACGCCGAGGTTCTCCATCATCTGTCGGGAGAAGAGGGGGAATACGCAGCCGACGGCGGAGCGGAGGATGGTATTTGCTGCGATGGTCGAGGCAGCTCTGTCGACGTTAGAGAAGTCCAGGGAGAAGAAAGGAAACGTACAAAGTCGGATAGCAGTCAATGAGATAGTTGAAGCATTGCAGGAAGATACAAAAGATGCCGAACCCGGTCAGGATGCCGGAGGACATGGGTACCATCCAGTGCATGGAAGAGGTGTATCCGGTCCAACCGAGCCTTTGCGGTCAGCAGCAGGTCAACAGTTTAATAGAAAGGCAGAGACGTACCAGAACATGCCAGCAGCAAAGGCAACACCTCCGACAATGGCCGGCGGAAGACGCCATTCCGGCACAGGGACGTCCCCATTCGCCGATAATTTCTTGATATACGAGCCCTGCAGGACCAGGATGAACACACCCCCAAGTAATTCCCCAACGATCAAGCCGATGAACGCCAATCCCCCGACGCCCACGTTCATGCCGTACACGCCCTGGAAGACGACAGGATACGCCCCGAGCAGGGCATAGATAAGCCCGTAGATCAAGGAGATGTACAGCGAGATGAGCAGCAGGATGGGCTCGGTGACGAGCATCCGCAGCGGACGGGCAAAGTTCTTCCGGAGAAGTTCATTAAAATCCACCTCAACCTCGTCCTGCTTCGCATGGATAGCCCAGTTATGCGTTTGGCGGCGCAGCACAGCCGCCTTCCGGACCAAGATCACCGGCGCATACGTCTCACGCAGAAAGAGCGCAACCAACACAAACGCCAAAAACACCATGATGGCCGAGACATACATAGTCCAGCGCCAGCTTAGACTCATCACGAGGAACCCACCAACAAACGGCGCCGCAAACGGTCCCACGAACACCGCCATGCAGAAGACGGACATGACGATACCGCGCTGCGCATGGCCGAACAAATCCGCCAGCACAGCAGGGACGACCGCAACAGGACTCGCGGCGAATAATCCCGCGAAGAAGCGGCAGAGCAGGACGGTCTGGATATCCTTGCCCGTGGCGCTGCCGAGGGTGAAGATCGCGCAGCCCAGGAGGCCGAGGGATAGCGGGCCACGACGTCCGATGAGCTCGGATGCCGGGGCCCAGATGGTTGGTCCGGCGGCGAACCCGAGTACGTACAGCGTTACGCCGAGAGAGGTGATTTCCTGGCTGGTGTGGAATTCGTGGCTGGAGGGGGTGATGGCGGCGGAGAAGATGGCGCTGGCGAAGGAGACGGCGAAGGTGCCGTAGCAGAGGATGCAGACAAGGATGATCCTATATTGATTAGTATGGACTGGGGGCTTGGGGGGGGGGGGGGGGGATGTACCTTTGTGTCATTGACCAGTTATACGGGTGTAGGGGATCCTCCGATCCATCGAATTCCACCACGTATGTCTCCGGATCGGGAAGTAGGAGGGGATACTCTTTTCCCGCACCCATAGGGAGCCATTCATCACGGGGGATAGGACCGCGGGTTGAACCCACGGTGGTCTTCTGTTGAAGCCGGTAGGTGTTGATCCGGGTGAGTTCAAGAGGTTCGAGGTCTATCGTATCGGAGAGGTCACTGGCGTAGGAGGGATAGCTAGACGTCTTTGACTGTTCCATATCTGAGTCCTAACTTGCTCTACTCCTACTCGACATGCCGGACCAGTCATTATATAAATTACCCTCGTCAGGCCATGTGGATCACATTTTCCTGCCAATATGATTCATAAAAGATCCATACTTTTCCGAGGTTTTATAGACAGTTATAAGAGTAGATCAGCCCTATCAGTTACAGGGATTCCCAAGAGGGAAATACACCAGAACAATTGATAGAGATATCGGTTATGAACGGCTGTGGCTGTGGCTTCTCTTCTCTGATAGTGAAGAATTTTCATCCAGCCACAGTGCGAGAATAGCCGAGTGGCCAGCCGACATTATCCAATAGATAGTAGTAGACTGTAGGTATCTACTGCTTTTATTCATTCGAATAAGGGCATGCTGATATCTATGCCATGGATCTGGTTACTTGAGTAGTCTCGCCAAAGCAGAGATCGACTCTACTCCGAAGATTGGAGTTGGAATTATACGAGACGACGATCAGGATGTCACGGTCAAGTATGATATCTTCATTCCGTTTGCCAGGATGGATAGTCAGGGAGTGAGAGTGTTGATCAGAGCCATAGCCATTGATAAGACAATTAACAAGTATCCAACATCCTCCCCAACGCACTCTTCTCCGCCGAGGTAATGGTCAGATCATACACGAACTTGACCCTCACCCACATCTTCGCATACGTACAGTGATACGAGACTACTTCTTAGCATGCGTCCATCCAGAGGGACATAAACTTACCAAGAGGAGGAACCCAATCCTCAGGCCCATCATCCCCCTTCGCCTGGTTAACATTATCCGTAACAGCCAACAACTGCGGATTCGTCAAGTCATTCGCAAACGCCTGACGTTGGGCGGTGGTCCATTTTGACGCTCCGGACTGCCACAATCAGTATTATATGTCTAGGGGGGAAGATGACACACCCTCCAAGCATTCGCCAGCGGAACAAGATGGTCGATGTCGAGATCACTTGGCTGGGTCCAAGTCGCGCCGTCATACGGAGAGATCCATGTCCCGCTGGGAGAGCAGTTTGCGTCTTTGGTGATGTTGGTGCCGTCGCGTGCGAGGACGATTTCGCGGGTGTTGCAGTTGCTACATAGAATTAGGACACGCTTGGGGCATGGGGCTTGGTAGGGGGAGTACGTACTTCCCCTGGTTTATCCAGTGAGGGAAGAGACTGCGCGAGTAGCCATTGTTGGATCCCTGAGGGGCGACAGTTAGAGAGGCTAATTCGGATTCTGCGGTGGTTGCGGGGGGGATTCCTGGTGGGGTTGGAAGGGCCCCGACGAGGGAGATCAGGAGGAGAGGGAGGTATATCATTATCTTCACCTGGGTACGGCCTGGGAGGAATAACAGTTGGAATATCTCACGGGGGGTGGTCAGTTATATACCCCTCGTAATCGTCAAACCAATGATTGGCTATCTGCATCTGCATCTGCATGCATCTGCACGCCTAGCATCTATCCATCCTGATTCGCAGATACTATATCAACGCCTTTAGAATCTCCCTACCCACTCCCGTCGCACTCGCCGGGTTCTGCCCCGTAATCACTATCCCCCCCATGACCATCTTCGAGACCACCACCTTCTCCCCCCACGGCTGCTCAGCTTTGACATAATTGCCCGATACCCTCTGCAGCTCATCCTCTAGCATATACGGCATCACCGTGGACATCTGCGCCTGGTCCTCTTCGGTATTGGAGAAGCCGGTGACGGTGGCGCCGGACAATAGCGGTTTGCCGGACGGGGCTTTGGCCTTGAGTAAGACGGCGGGGCCATGGCAGACGGCCGCAATGGGCTTCTTCAAGGCGGAAAAAGTCTCAATAAGAGCGATGGAGGTCTCGTCATGATGGAGGTCGAACATAGCTGTTGAATCAGCAGTATTCTATATGAATAAGGGGGGGTACATACGGCCATGACCACCGACGTAGAAAACAGCATCGAAGTCAGAAACCCTCGGAAGCACGGTAGACAGCTTAACGGTATTCATCCAGAGGGATTTCTGCTCAGCCAGGAATCTACTCGAGACGGGATCGTTGGAAAAGGCCTCCACCGAAGCAGGATCTAGAGGGGCTTCACCCCCTTTTGGAGATGCAATGACCAACTCGGTCTTCTCGTGTAGGATTTCCCATGGATGTGCGAATTCCGGCTTCTCTTGTTAGTATCTTAGATGTAGATGTATTGGGGGACGTACCAGGTACCAGCCGGTGGGATGGTTGTTGGCCGGGATGGATCCCTGGGAGGTGAGGACGACGAGAACCTTGGGAGTCATTGTGATTCAGTTGATTTGAGAGATTCAAGTTATAAGTGAAGATATATATGCTGTCTAGTTGTGACTATGAATTGCACCGAAGACCGATTGAAAGTCTCCATGCTTGGTCATCATGACATCTCTGCCTCGGCATCTTGATATGATTCTGCACGGATCAAGACCTCATATTGTCTTTAGTATTCGAAAACTGTGATTGTCCTTATCGAAACAAGCTATTGAACGTCCTTTCTTTCTTTAGCTGGAGAAGTTCTTATGTAGCGTAGCTTATATCATAAGGATCCGGTAATCCGCCACTTTCCTGTTGGATATACCTAGGGATAATTAGATTGGTTAATGCACGGATCAGACAACCGGAAGGTGACATTGTCAGGAACTTATCACCAGATTGAGGGTCATACCAGGAATATCCAGGATTGAGGCCATTTCGCTACTGATTTATGTTAAGAAAGTCGAGGACTACAGGTCTGCCTTTATAGGCATAACCTGCCGCCCTGATGTCTTAATGGCCTCCAAACAGTTTTCAGTTAAACACAGTATATACACACAGATTTATATACAGTGCATCACTTCTGTACCATAAAGCTGATGGGATGTATTGACCAGTAGCCATCAAAACACAATAACGTCTTCTCTAGACTTCAACCAATATCGGATCAATACTCCGTATAAATCACGGCTGTGTGATTTACAGGCACTAGACAAGTATGATGTATCAGCTCGATGTCCTCCACGTGTCCATAGAAGTACTCACCGTGTTCCGGCTCAAATCACATCTCCGGTTGTTGCAGCAGCGAAAGGTACCGTCATTGCAGTACTGACCGGGCTGGGAGCAGCCAGCTTTAATGTCAGCGTTGGTATCGACGGTAGCCATGGCGACAGTGGCCAGGAGGAGGAGAGTAGCAAAGATCTTCATTTTGATATGTGAATGGTCTGACTTGTTCTCAGATGTTCTCGGATGTTGTCGTTCTGACATTCTGGAGGGAGTCAACGACCCTTTATATAGACGATCAACCAGGCTGTGTACAGTCAGACCCCAATGTAGAATGTCGTACGGCATATCTTGGCTTGAAAATTGATGCTGATCAGTTGAATATCGTCGGCAAGACTCTTCAGATAACTGGTACATCCCCTCCGTGAAGGATCATGGTCACAGCAAGTGGCATGGTTTATGCTCCTTCATGTTGGTAAGATGATCATCATTGGCCTTCTGGGTGAGTCTTGAGGTAATAAGTAGGTAATGGTATTGCAATGCTTCAACTCATAGGTCATTGACAAACTGCAGTTTCGGCTCCGAAGGCAGCAGAATTACCTTGGTGGTTAGATCAACAGCAGTACTCTTTCGTGATGAGTGAGTCTTGAGTCTTGTTAGATTAGTTAGGCGGTCAGGGGCAGCAGAAAAGCCCTGCTGTAGATGAGCCCCTGAACGCGGCACACTCGACCCGAGAGACACAGATCAGCATCAATCTCATGCAATTTTTTCATCAAGAAATCAACCCTTCTTCATCAGTAGAGATCTAGAGAATCTAACAAGTCTTGAGAGAGGAGATTCTGACTAATCATCTGGATAGAGATAAGATAAGATAAGCTATCTTCACGTGATGTGGCAGAATTACACCGCCAGCTAGAAATATCCACAACAAAACAAGAAGAACAAGAAGATGACCTCGATCCACATCCTCGACGGAGGTCTAGGCACTTCCTCCAGGACCAACATGCCATCACCTTTGATTCATCCACCTCCTCTGGTCCTCCCATCTCCTGGTCTCCGACCCCACCACACTCCCCTGCCAACGCAACTTCATCAACGCCGGGGCCGATGTCCTCCTCACAGCCACCTACCAAGTCTCCATTGAGGGTTTCGCACATACCAGGATCGCGGAGTACCCGCACGGAATACCCCGCACCGCGATAGCGAAGTACCTACGCATCGCTCTAGATATCGCCGAGCAAGCCTGGGGCGGAGTGCCAAAGTCTCCCTGAGTCTGGGTCCGTATGGCGCGTGCATCGTTCCGGGGAGTATACGTGCCGCGGGGTTGCGTCTTCTGTTCTAACTTCTGGGTGTCTGGTGTGTCCACCGAGCGGGCTGCGTTGCCGGATGGGAGATCGGCTGGCGCTTGCTGACTGCTGAGATCGAGGGTGGAGCGGTACCGTGGGATTGGGGTCATTGTACCAAGGTTTACAAGCTGAGTGGTTTGGCGACGGAGTTCGGTAAGAAAATTGCCAGTCCTGGCTTCGGGGCAAGTCTTGGCTGTCCCGAGGTGCTATATCCTGATGGGACGAATGGGGAGGTTTACAACACGGTCACAGACCTGGGAGACAGACGGTTGCACCAGGGATTACCATGTGTGTTGTGAGTTCTAACAAAAGTAGCGCCCGTGGGAAGTCCAACTTGCACAGGTTGTCCACGAGTCCTGCGCAAATGGCCCTTTACCTCGTTTCTGGCTGGAGGCTGTTGCAAAGCTTCTCATGACGACATTAGAAAGCTGGCAGAGCATCTCAGTCAAGTCCATCAAGTGGATAATAACCACAAGCGAAGTTTATCAATGCATATCTACTGATATATACGTCTGACACTCAGATCAGTCAACGATACGGCCAATGACGGAACAATGAAGATGATGCTGATATAGAAGGCAACAAAACGATATCCGTTACCCTTGAAGAATACAAGAAGCTCAATAAGCATTATTATGGTGACCCGTCACCTTACAGAGTGCATCATTTATGCTATACAAACATAATTGGTTTGTCTGTTTCTCCCTCAAACTTGGTTCATTAAAACGTTCTATATATATCCTAGATATCAATCTTATTGTCAACAACCTTTACCGTATAATATCAATCTCACAAGTCCAGATGGTTACAGACGAACTCTTGGTCGCGGATTCATCAATCTTTCAACCAGCTCCCTCTTCCCTCCCATCCAATCATCCCAGCACATCGCCAACACCGCCGTGTCCCGTCCCGCATCCTTTGCCTCCATATACGGAGCCACGCTCTTCCCATTCCCCGCCTTTCCTTTCCCTTCTGCGTCTTTCGCAATCCGATTCCACCGGAGAATCCCTTCCTGCTGAAACCCCAGCCGCTTCCCCGCGTCAATCGATTTCGGGTTGCCCGCGTCTGCCTGCCACACCACCCGGCGCAGTCCCAACCCCCCTTTCTCCGGCGGATCCAATGCATACCGCACGAGCAACGCAACCGTGTGCGTGGAGACGTGCGTGCGCTGGAACGGTGGCAGGATGATGCCGAAGCCGAGCTCGACGACGAGGTGCTCGTCCGAAGCGGCCATGTAGGAGACCATTCCGGCGATGGCGCCGTCGAGGCCCGCCGTGGGCGGTTGCGTTCTGTCGATGATGGCGAAGGTCGTCATGGTCCGGGTGGGATAGACGATGTTGACGAGGAATTTGGAGATAAAGTCATCTGCGCTGGTGAAGGGGCCGATGGACACGTAGCGGTAGACTTCCGGGTGAAGGCGGCAGGCTTCGACGAAGGGTTGGGCATGTTGATTTGGCTGGATTGTCAGTTTGAGAACGTTTGAAGACGATGAAACTTACGTCGAATGGAACCAGCTTGACTTTGTCGGAGCTGAGTTCCTTGATGGGGAAGCAGAATCCGGTGTCCTCCATGTTGATGTGGGGATATGTTCAAGAGAGGAGAATAGGGGGGCAGAGGATTTATATCCTCGTTTTTACTGCAGGAAAGACCCGCTTTGTCTCTAGATATTTGCTAAACCTGATCCAGAATATCCGTCAATCGTCAAACTCCAAGACAAACGTCTCCTCAACTTCTCCCTCTACTGGCCTCCCGATTCTCACCACCGCCCGTTTCCTCTGCAAATCCATCACGATATTGAACAGAGTGGCCCCGCGACTCTTTCCATACTGCAACGCCCTACAAATCCCCATCGGATACCCGTCCTCGTCCTCCCAGATGCGCTCAAACGCCCGCATCCCATCCACGCGGCCCAGTAACTCCTGCGCCCTGCGCGCTCTACTCCACGAATCCGGTAGCGGATCCGTCTCTACGACCTGCGCCGCATGCTCCAGCAGACAGTGATTGGTATGGACGAGGTTCCCACACGCGTCCGGCTCCTGCACGCGGATATCACAGTACGTGAACTCGATCCCACGGGCGCCTGCCCCGTCGCCGACGAGGATAAACGCACTGGCGGCCATCCCGCCCTGCGCGGAGATCCTCTCCACCGCGTCGGCCGCAGAGACGCTCTCCAGCGCCATCCGCAGCGCCAGATGCGAGGGTAGACCCTCGGCGTTGAACCCGCGGACGTGCAGGGCGTTGTAGTTGACGGCTACGCCGGCGCTGTTGAGGCCGATTTTCCCGATCAGTCCGGCCTCGGTGATCATTTTGATGGTCGGGAGGCCTGGTTGCGAGATGGTGAGCTGGATGAGGTGGTGTTTGGCATCGAGGAGGAACTGTTTCGTTAGTTGCGACGAGGTGAGTGAATGAGGTACGTACGTCCCAGTTTTGGCCTTGGAGGACGGTAGAGCCGTCTTTGTGATAGGCAGTTGTGCAGCCGTCCCCGGCGAGTCCGTAGCCGAGTTCGGTTCTCGTGTTGAGCATGAGGATCTCAGCGAGCGAGCGCTGGGCCCCTGCTGCTAGGCCTGGGGTTGTTAGCCAGGAGTACTCTGTATATCGTCGATAGACTCGATGGCATACCGGAGAGTTCCTCGTAGTACCGGGGCCATTTTCGCTGGATGACCTCGCCCAATTGCAGCGCAATGGCTTCGATATCGGCCTGGGAGCGCTGTGTATTGCCCTGGATGAACCTGGAGGAAAAGTCGATATTCCTGGCCACAAGGTCCTTGGCTGTTTGACCATGGTGGTACCCGACCTACGGAGTACAGTCTCAGTCATGTCGACTCGCCACAAAAGGAGGACGTAAATACCTCAAAGGGAGTGCCGTGGCATTCGATGTGGAGCATGCTGAATACAATCGATGTTATCGTACCGTCGTACGACCTGCCGTTCCGCGGCGACTCTTATCAATCCTAGCCAAACAGGGAGTCCACGACGATGCTGGGACAATTATAGAGCCACTTTCGCGGAATGATTCCATTTCAGTATAGTCTAGGAGGCTAGCAGCACGCCAAGGAGAAGGACAATTATCAGGACAAATCAACGACAAGCTGCACTGCACTCTGCACTCTGCAGCTTACAACCAGTGGGGGGAGGGGCCTAAATAGTGGAGTTGCACTGCAGCTTTAGCCGTTTAGGCTCTTAGACTTCCCACTGGGCCACCAGAAGTATCCTGCCACTGGCCTATGAGGTTTACGGAATACTCTGCAGACAAGAGGATCAGGAATTCGAACGGCAGTTGATTGATTGGCTATTCTAATCTTCTATTTCCGACACTGAAACACTGCCGAGACGGAGATCCACAACGTCCAGACTCTCATTCGTTTGAATCACTACCTAGTTCCTACTACCTACGTCTGGCCATTCTTCTTGATCAGTCCAAGCAGTCCATTCTGCAGATACTCTCCATAGGTGAAGGTCTGCTTGGACTTGGACTCCGGATGCGCAGGATCCCACGGCACAATGGTATCCTCCCAGCCCAGATTCACAAAGAACGGCAGGGACTGGCGCTCAGCATTGACCCATTTCACGCGGTGGATCGGAGCCGGGTAATAGTTGTTGGTGATGTGGGCCATGTAGCTGCCACAGTTGACGAGATATCCGGTATCATCCGCTTCGATGTCCAGCCAGCCCTGGGGGGTTTGGACCTGGAGATTCTGCACGTTGGACTGGTACAGGACGGTGATGAGGGAGACGTCCTCGTGCCACTCGAAGCTGAGCTTGGTGCCGTCGTCAGCGATCTTGATGGCGGGCGCGGGATAGTCGGCCAGGAACGGGTATCGGATCAGAGCAACGGACGAGAGCGTGTCGTCGCGCTTGAAGTGGTCCGTGAAGAAATTCTCCGGCTTCTCCAGCGCCAAGGCGTACCCGCGCAGCAGCGCCTCGGATAGTCCAAAGACGTCCCAGTAGTACTTCTGCGCGAAGTCGCGGAAGCCCGGGTGTTTGGACTCGGCTGGCCACTCGTTGATCTCGTGCATGGGCGTCTGGTTCTGGATGTGTGGGTGGTTCTCGTCGAAGTTGGGGTTGAGGTAGCAGTACGACTCGACGGCCTTCTTGCCGGGGATGGGCAGGTAGTATCCTGCGCGGATCTTCTGGTGGTCTGGGTTGTAGGCATGGATGGCCAGCTGCGTTTTCTCCTCGTCGGTGATGCTCATGTGGAACTTCTCGGTTTCCTGGGAGAGCCAGCGCACGTCGATGCCATGGTTGACGGCGTAGAAGAAGCCGGTGTCACGGGTGGCGGCGTCAATGGCTTTGGCGACGGCCTTCTTCTTCTCGAGGTCGTTCCCATAAAGGGGGGAGACGTCGATACGGGGGACGTTGGCCACGGAAGGAGAGCTCATGATGACGATGTAGGTTGGAGTGTCACGTCGAGTCGAGATGTAGCTGTAGACGATGTCTCTTCAGCTGCTGAAGCCTGAACCACAGGCCGAATAAATAGTCCACCTATACAGCCTTACAATCATCCGACATGCCTATCACTCCGTCAATATACGGATACATACCCCTCATGGACTGACGCCAGCTACTCCTCGGCATGCTGTCCTTGCTGTGGATAGGAAGAGCCCTTGGCATGGCATGTTCGAAGTTCGAACAGACGCTCCGACACATGTCCCTTCTCCATTGGACATATCCATGCAGAAAAGAGGATCGTTCCAGAAATCGACAGGGGCGAAAGTGCAGCCGGCGAGATGGAGTCGCCGCATTAGCCATGCATGAATACGAACTATTCTGCAACGCACGTCCGTGCAGGACAATGTGGAGCCTATTGGTCCTTTACTGCAGCTACGAGCTGTATAGCGGATTATTCCTCGGCTGTGGACGGTAGTCGAGAATGTGCCAGTGTCCCTACTCCCTATACGGAGTACTCCGTACTCGACGGTCCTGCTGCGGCGAGAATGCTGTAAAGTGGCATATCCTATATAACCCGACTGTACCCAGAGCAACCGGGCAAATCAGCATCATCGGTGATTCAATTCGATATCTACAAGGCTACAATGGCCCCTTCTATTATTCTACAAGATCCAATTCCTAATGACACAACCAATCACAAACTCCCCGTGAATGGCAAATCCCATCCTTTCAATGGCGTGCTACCTGCATCCAACGGTGTCTCCCAGGAACCAGAGTCTCGGGCCGTCAACGAGGCTCTGGACGCATGGACGGCGGCTGTCCAGACGATCCCGGAACGTTGCGATCTGAGTGGATTGAGCCGTGATCGGCTGCAGTATCAGTTGGCCGCCACAGGCCGGGAAAAGGTCTCGTCGACACAGACAGGGAGATCGGTCGTCGTATCCCATGATTCTGAGAGTCTTCCTCGGTCTGTGGCTCTTTTCGCGGTACATCAGATGCTCAAGGGCTTTGGGAATGGCAGTCACACGGTCTCTGCGTCCCTGGCCCCGTCTGCCTGTGGAACGAAGTGGTCGGTATCCCACACCGTTGTATGCCATGAAAACCAGACTGTTGCGGATGCAATCGACAGTTTAGAGAAAGAGGCTCTTGAACCCAGCAAAGAATGCGCTGTCTCTCCCAGAGAGCTGGTGAAGAGAGAACTAGTGGATCTTCTGGTCGTGTTCGACCAGCCAGGGGAATACCCCCCTCTCGATGTCGAATTCCCTCTTATTGTTCGCATCTTCTCCCAGGACAAATCGTCACAAGTCGCAATCCACTATTCAGATCTCTTTGATGCTCTTGTCATCAACAGCATGCTGGATGCCCTGGAAATCCTGCTCACCACCGCCATCTCCCACCCATCCACCCCCATCAGCACCATCGAGCTCCTCTCCCTCGACCAGATTGCACAGCTGGAGAAGTGGAATGCCACCGACGGGGATTACCCGGCTGAGAAACGGCTGCACCACTTGATCGAGGAGTCTGCTGCCAGAGAACCCAACAGGATAGCCATTGTCCGTGGGGAGCAGACACTGACCTATACCGCGTTGAACGAGCGAGCCAACCGTCTTGCCTGGCATCTCAAGAGTACCGGCATCCAGCCCGAACAGCTCATCGCCCTCTTCCTCGACAAGAATGAGCAGCTCATCATCACGATCCTGGGAATCTGGAAGTCCGGGGCGGCATATGTCCCCATTGACCCGGCGTATCCTGACGCTCGTGTGGAATTCGTGTTGAAAGACACCCAGGCCGGCATCATCATCGCCAGCCAGAGACATCTGGAGCGCATTCGGATGCTTGCCAACGACCGCACCACCATTATCCCCCTGGAGCCCCTGCTGTTGTCGCTGGAGAACGACTCCAATATCGATAACACGACCAACCTCACTCACCTCCCTCTTACCAGCAGACAGCTGGCATACGTGACCTACACCTCGGGAACCACAGGCTATCCCAAAGGTATCTACAAGGAACACACCAGCGTGGTCAACAGCATCACCGACCTTTCCCAGCGCTACGGCGTCTCCTCAGGGATCGATGAAGGCATCCTGCTCTTCTCCGCGTACGTCTTCGAGCCCTTCGTGCGGCAGATGCTCATGGCGCTCGTCAACGGCCACCGTCTAATTATCATCGCCGACGACGAGAAGTTCGATCCCGCCGTCCTCATCTCCCTCATCCAGACCCACCGTGTCTCCTACCTCAACGGCACCGCCTCCGTCCTACAGGAGTACGACTTCCGCTCCTGCCCCTCACTCAAACGCATGATCCTCGTCGGCGAGAACCTCACCGCGGCGCGGTACGCCGCGCTCCGCACGCGCTTCCCCCACCGCATCCTCAACGAGTACGGCTTCACCGAGTCGGCCTTCGTCACCGCGCTCAATATCTTCGAACCGACGTCCGATCGCACGGATATGAGTCTCGGCCGCCCCGTGCGGAACGTCAAATGCTATATCCTCAACCCGGCGCTCCGGCGCGTCCCCGTCGGCGTCATCGGCGAGCTGTATATCGGCGGGCTGGGGATCTCCCGGGGCTACATGAACCGCCCGGAGCTGACCGCGGAGCGCTTCCTGCGGAATCCATTCCAGACAGACGCCGAGAAGAAGCTGGGGCGCAACCCGCTCATGTACAGAACAGGCGATCTGGCGCGGTGGCTGCCCAACGGCGAGGTCGAGTACCTCGGCCGTGCGGATTTCCAGATTAAGCTCCGCGGCATCCGGATCGAGCCGGGCGAGATCGAGGCCACCCTTGCGATGCATCCGAATGTGCGGACGAGTCTTGTGGTCTCGAAGCCGCTGCTGAGCGGGGGCCAGGAGACCAAGAATGATCATCTCGTCGGCTATGTGGTTAGCGAACAGGGCGAGCTGGATGAGTTTGAGCTGCTGGGGTTCCTTGAATCGAAACTCCCGCGGTATATGATCCCCACGCGGCTGGTGCAGCTGCCCCAGATCCCCGTCAACATCAACGGCAAGGCGGATCTGCGGGCATTGCCGGCGGTCGAGGTGGCTGTTCCCCGGCAGGCAAAGGCAGAGAATCGGGTAGATGCCGTGGAGAAGGTGCTTGCGGACATCTGGGCGGGTGTCTTGACCGTTCCTGAGCAGAGTCTGTCCCGTACCGACAGCTTCTTCCGTCTCGGGGGACACAGTATCACCTGTATCCAGTTGATTGCTCGTGTTCGGCAGCAGCTGGGCGTCGGCATCTCCTTGGAAGATGTGTTCACCACCAAGACTCTGGGCGCCATGGCCGATTTGATTCGATCAAAGCAGGAAGAGGGCCAGACTGTGTCGGATTCCGTGGCCGCCCGATCCGACCTTGTGGAAGGCCAGGCGGACAATGCATATCTGGCAAACAGCTTGCAGCAGGGTTTCGTCTATCACTATCTCAAGAACCCGCAGTCGGATGCGTATGTCATGCAGAATCTTCTGTTCTACAATCAGCCGATGGACATTGCTCGGTATCAAGCCGCATGGAAGATGATCCAACAGCAGCATCCGGCTCTGCGATTGAGATTCACCTGGGGGACTGAAGTCATGCAAGTGGTCGATCGTGAACATGAGCTCGACTGGCGAGTCCACACCTTGACTTCTTGTTCGGACGAAATGCGCCAGCAGGAGATCCAGAAGGTGCAGGAGAATGACCGTACGGAGCCGTACACTCTCGACAAAGGCCCTCTCTTCCGTCTCCATGTGTTCATCCTCCCGGACTCTCGTCTGGCCTGCCTTTTCAGCTGCCATCACTCCATCCTCGATGGCTGGAGTTTGCCTCTTCTGTGGGAATACCTCCATGAGGCCTATCTTGGTCTCCAGAGCTCCACCCCACTGCCTCCCTCGACAGACAAATCCTACGCCCTCAGCCAACGCTATCTCCAATCCCACCGCGACGACCACGTCCCCTACTGGGCCACTCTGGTCGACAGCATCGACGAGCGCTGCGACATGAACGCCCTCTTGAACGAGGCCAGTCGGTACAAGATCCCCCTGGGCGAATACGACCAGGTCCAGGATCAGCAGCAACAGACCATCTCTCTGCCATGGGACGACGCCTCCGTCTCGGAAGCGCGCCAGATTTGCGCCTCCAGAGGCATCACCCTGCATTCCATCCTGCAGTGCGTCTGGCATCTTGTCCTACATGCCTACGGAGGCGGCACACACACCGTCACCGGGACCACCGTGTCCGGCCGTCATCTCCCCGTCCCTGACATCGAACGGGCGCTGGGATTGTTCATCAACACGCTGCCGTTGGTGATTGATCATTCGTCATATGAGGGCCGGTCAGTCCTCGAGGCCTTTGAAGACGTGCAGAAGCGGGTCAACGCGATGAACTCCCGCGCGAATGTCGAACTCGGTCGCGTACGGAAGGACGATCTGAAGCACGGCTTGTTCGACACGCTCTTCGTCCTGGAGAACTACCCCAGCCGGGACCCGGCGCAGCGCATCCGCCACGAGAAGGAGCTGGGGTATACCGTGGTCAACGGGATGGAGAAGCTCGACTATCCCCTGGCGGTGATTGTCCGCGAGAACGAGGACGGCCGGGACTGTTTGTTTACCATCTGTTTTGCGCGGGAGCTGTTCGCCGAGGAGACCATCGATACGCTGCTGCATATGGTCTGCGACACCTTTGTGTATGTGTGCGGGCATCTGGACTCCCCGATCCAAGACGTCGAGTATCTCTCGTCTGGGCAACGCGCGCAGCTTGACGAGTGGAATGCCACGGAGGCTGAGTTCCCCAATTGCACGCTGCATGCGCTGTTCGAGATGGAGGCCTCGCTGCGTCCGTCCAAGACGGCCGTTATCTACGAGGACACCAAGCTCACGTACTACGAGCTCAATGATCGGGCGAACCGCATGGCGTATCACCTGCAGGCCACCGTGCCCATCCGTCCCAATGACCTCGTGGCGCTGGTGACCGATAAAAGCGAGCATATGATCACGAGCATCCTGGCAGTCTGGAAGACCGGCGGCGCCTACGTCCCCATCGACCCGGACTATCCTGACGACCGTATCCAGTATATCCTAGAGGACACGCGGGCGGTGGCGGTGATAGCGGACCGTTGCCATATCCATCGGCTGCAGGGCCGGATCCTCCGTTCAGAGATCCCGCTCGTTCCATCCGATATCTGCCTGAGTCTGCCCTCTAGCCCCATCCATCTGGCATCCCACGCCACCCCGTCCGACCTGGCCTATGTCATCTACACCTCAGGCACCACGGGCCGCCCCAAGGGCGTCCTGGTCGAGCACCACGGCGTCGTCAACCTGCAGGTCTCGCTCTCGCGGATCTTCGGCCTCCGCGACACCGACGATGAGGTGATCCTCTCGTTCTCCAACTACGTCTTCGACCACTTCGTGGAGCAGATGACCGACGCCCTGCTGAGCGGACAGACGCTGCTGGTGCTCAACGACGCCATGCGCGCCGACAAGGAGCGCCTGTACCGGTACATCTCCACGAACCGGGTGACGTACCTCTCGGGCACGCCGTCGGTGATCTCGAACTACGAGTTCGGCGCGTTCCGGGACCATCTCCGACGGATCGACTGCGTGGGCGAGGCCTTCAGCGAGCCCGTCTTCGACAAGATCCGGTCGACGTTCTCCGGCCTGATCATCAACGGCTACGGACCGACGGAGACGTCCATCACAACGCATAAACGGCTGTATCCGTTCCCGGAGCGGCGGAGCAACAAATCCATTGGCACGCAGGTCGCCAACTCCACCAGCTACGTGCTGGACAGCCGCATGAAGCGCGTCCCCATCGGCGCCGTAGGCGAGCTCTTCCTAGGCGGCGACGGCGTCACACGCGGGTACCACAACCGCGCAGACCTCACGGCGGACCGATTCCCGACGAACCCGTTCCAGACGGCGCAGGAGCGGGACGAGGGCCGCAACGCGCGGCTGTACAAGACTGGGGATCTGGTGCGGTGGATCCCCGGCTCGCGCGGCGAGGTCGAGTACCTCGGCCGCAACGACTTCCAGGTCAAGATTCGCGGCCTGCGCATCGAGCTGGGCGAGATCGAGGCCGTGCTGTCGTCGTTCCCGGAGATCAAGCAGTCCGTCGTCGTGGCGCGCGAGCGCCGCGAGGGCCAGAAGTTCCTCGTCGGATACTACGTGGCGCAGGGGGCGTTGGCGCCGCAGGCGATCCGCCGCTTCATGCAGACCCGGTTGCCCGACTATATGATCCCGTCGCGGCTGATTGCCATTGAGAAGTTCCCCGTGACGGTGAGCGGGAAGCTGGATACCAAGGCACTGCCGCCGGTTGAGGATGTCGAGGACGAGGAGGTGGTGGCTCCGCGAAATGAGGTGGAGCGCGTCCTGTGCGATATCTGGGCCGAGGCCTTGGAGATGCCCGTGGAGCAGATCGGCGTTTACAGCGACTTCTTCGGCCTGGGAGGCGACAGCCTGCGGAGCACCAAGGTGGCCTTTGCGGCGAGCCAGGCCTTGGGGGTGTCTCTCACCGTCGGCAAGCTGTTCCAGCATCGGACGATCGAGACATTGGCGCATCTGATTATGGCGGGAGACAACGAAATCGCGGAAGTGATTCCCGTCGAGAATGTGGATGGAGAACTGCCGGTATCGCCTGCCCAGGAACGGCTGCTGTTCATCAACGAGGTCGAGACGGCCAGCCATGCGTACAATATCGCATTCCATCTGAAGCTGGCCGTGCCGGTCGAGGATCTGGAAATGGCACTGAGAGCCGTGATCGTCAAACACGAAGCCCTGCGGACGCTGCTGCTCAAGTCGACAAGAACCGGCGGGTTTATACAACGGCTCCTGGAGCCGGAAGTCGCCCTCGGGTTGTTCCAAATCGAGACACAGCAGGCGAGGGACAAGAACGAGCTGGACAAACGCATGGAAGAGACCGAAAAGCTCCCCTTCTCTCTCGACTGCCAACTCCCTATCCGAGTGCGTCTGTTCCGTGTCGCCAATGACGACAATCTCTATGCCACGTTCCTCTTCCACCACGCCAGCTTCGACGCCTGGTCATGGCATGTCTTCAGGCAAGAGCTCACGGCCCTGCTTTCGAGCAGCCAGAAGAATGCCTCGACCCTTTCTCCCTTGCGCGTCCAGTACAAGGAGTATGCCATCGAGCACCGCAGATCTTTGTCCTCCCGGCGGGATACATTGCGAGACTTCTGGTCTCGGAAGCTGGGTGGTCTCGAACCGCTTCAACTTCCTCTGGACCACGCCCGTCCGCCTCAATTCGACTACGCAGGCGCAGATATCCAGCTTCCGATCCCGGCAGAGCTGACGCAGCAGCTGCGCAATGTTGCCAAAGCCCAGCGGACGAGTCTATACACCGTCCTGCTCGCGGCGTACTGCCTCCTTCTGAACGCCTACACCTGCGAAGCAGACATTTCCGTCGGCATCCCCGTGGCGCACCGCTCGCACCCGGAGTTCGAGTCCGTCATCGGCTTCTTCGTCAATCTCGTCGTGATGCGGGTGCAGATCTCCGACGGGAAACTCACGGATATCATCGCCGCCGTGCAGCGAGAACTGGTCGAGGCGCAGCTGCACCAGGACATGCCGTTCCAGGAGATCCCTAAACTGCTGCGTGCTGAGCACGATCCCAGCAGGCACCCTGTTGTGCAGACGGTGTTTAACTGGGAGAGTGTCGATGCGCAGGAGGGCAGTGCGGTCCGAGAGTACCAGCCGTGCTTTGAGCAAACGGTTGCCAAGTTCGATCTCAACGTTACTGTAAAGGAGACCGGGTCGGGGCTGCTGGTGAACTTCAATTATGCCACTAGTTTGTTTGGCAGAGAGACCGTGCTTGGGGTTATGGACACTTACCGCTATCTGGTCGAGCAGCTCGCGGGCGCTGCACGGGATAGTCTTCTATCCGACTTGTCTCTCACCGTCGAGCGTCCCCTGGAGGAGGAGACGAACGTGGTTTCCGAGGGCAACACTCTCTGTGGACTCTTTGAACAGGAGGCCGCTCGCGTGCCGGATTCTGTGGCCGTCGCCGAGGAGACGAGGACCATCACATACCACGAGCTGAACGGCCGAGCGAACCAGCTCGCCAATCTGCTTCGGACAACCTGCCCCATTGAACCTGACGACCGCATTGCCCTCGTCCTCGACAAAACCATCGACATGCTTGTTTGCATTCTTGCCGTGTGGAAGGCGGGTGCAGCGTATGTCCCCATGGATCCCAGCTCGCCATCGGACAGAATCCAGATGATGCTCGACGAGACGAAGCCCAAGGCTATTCTGATCAACAGCCGATACTCGAGTCTTGTCGGCAGCCCGGTTATGCCTGTGATGTCCATCGACAGTCCGTCAATCCAGAGCCAACTCGGCCAGCAGCAGCCCGATCACATCCAGTCTGCTGTCCAGCCGCATCATCTGGCGTATATCATCTTTACCTCCGGCACTACAGGCCGTCCCAAGGGTGTCCTTGTCGAGCACGACAGTGTAGTCCGTCTGCGCAACGCATTGGTTTCCCGGTACTTCGGACAGACACCAACCCAGCAGTCTATCCTCTTCCTCTCCAACTACGTCTTCGACTTTTCCGTCGAACAACTGGTGCTGTCCATCCTCAGCGGTAACAAGCTCATCATCCCGCCCGCAGACACCCTCATGCAGGATTCCTTCTACCACTTCGTCAACGGACATTACCTCTCCTACCTCAGCGGCACACCATCCCTGCTACAGCAGATCGACCTCTCGCGGCTCCCGCACCTGCAGATGGTCACGGCGGCCGGAGAAGAGCTCCACGGCACGCAGTACGACAAGATGCGCGCGCAGTTCCGCGGCCCGATCAACAACGCGTACGGCATCACAGAAACCACAGTCTACAACATCGTGAGCACCTTCGCCTCGGACGAGGAATTCCGCAACGAGCTCCGGGACGTGCTCCCCGGGACGCAGGCGTACGTGCTCAATGACCGCCTGCAGCCTGTCCCCGCCAACGCCGTCGGCGAGCTCTATCTCGCGGGCGAGTGTCTGACCCGCGGATACCTGGACCAGCCGGAGCAGACGAGACAGAGATTCCTGCCTAGTCCGTTCCGCGAGGGCGCCCGTATCTACAAGACGGGGGATATGGTGCGTTTGCGAGGACCCGGGCGACTGGAGTACCGCGGCCGACGGGATCAGCAGGTCAAGCTGCGCGGGTTCCGGATCGAGCTTGGCGATGTGCAGAATGCGTTGGCGTCGGTGCCGGGTGTACATGAAGCGGCTGTTATTCCGGTGTATGACGGCCGCCCCTCGGCCTCGCGGACGGTCACTGGACTACGCGGATACTATACCACTGATGATGGCGTGACTCTGTCCGAGTCGGATATCCTCGACGCCCTGTCTGCGGTTCTGCCCCGGTACATGATCCCAGGCCGGCTCCATCGGCTGCAGCACTTGCCGGTGACGGTCAACGGCAAGCTGGATCTGCGCGCGCTGGGAGACCTCGTCGATGATAATGACCAGATGGCCAGCGGGTACGCTCCTCCGCGGAATCAACTCGAAGTCAAACTGTGTCAGCTGTGGGCAACCCTTCTGAACCGCAGCCACTGCGGGATCGACGATGATCTCTTCGCCCTGGGCGGCGACAGTATCTCCTCGCTACAGCTGGCGGGTCAGATCCACCGTCTCCTGGGACAGAAGGTGACGGCCAAGGACCTGTTCGAGCAGCGTACCGTGCGTGGTCTGCATGATAATGTGCTTATGGGGCATGATCGTGCTGCTCTCCCTGCCCTGAGAGCCGAACAAGGCCTGGTGGATGGAGACGCTCCTCTACTGCCTATCCAGGACTGGTTTTTCTCGAAGCCACTGGAACAGCCTTCCTTCTGGAACCACTGCTTCGCCATTCGGACACCGGCTCTAGACATGTCGAGATTGCGAATGGCCCTGGATTCGCTGCTGCAACGACACGACGTGCTTCGGACACAGTTCGAGCGCCGTGATGGACAATACGTCCAGGTCTTCTCGGCGGATGTGGCTCCCGTCGCTGTGAACGAGGTGGACGTGGGAATGTTCGACACGCCTGCGGAGGTGAATACCGTGCTGCGCGAGTGGCAGTCATCCTTCGACTTGGAGAAAGGACCGATGTGGACAGTCGGCTACCTTCATGGATTTGCAGATGGCTCTGCACGGGTGTGGTTTGCGCTTCATCATCTGATCGTCGACACGGTCAGCTGGCAGATCATCCTCTCCGATCTCCAGGCCCTGTACCAAGGGGAGTCGCTGGGTATGAAGACGAGCAGTGTCAAGGAGTGGGCACTCGCCGTCCGTGACTATACGCTGTCGCCTGAGGAGCAGTCATACTGGGATGCCGTGCACGAGCAGGTCCTTGCGCAGCAATCGAAGTCCCCTTCATTGTCTCAAACCCAAACCCACGCCCAGGACCGTCTGTCCCGAGATCAAACAACCTCCCTCCTTCAGCAGTGCTGCGCCCGTCTCGACGCGACTGTCAACGATGTTCTCCTGGCCGCAGTCGGATTGGCGTTGCAGGAGACCATGGGAGATGGTCCGCAGGTCGTGACGATGGAAGGCCACGGCCGTGAGGATGTCATCGACCAGTCCCTAGATGTCAGTCGCACTGTGGGATGGTTCACCAGCATGTACCCATTCGCCATTCCCTCTGTTACCGAGCTCCTCCAGGGAGTTACCGCCGTGAAGCAGACCAGTCGTGAAGTCCCCAACCACGGCATCGGATACGGCGCCTGCTACGGCTACATTGCACGGCCCCTGCCTGCCGTCAGCTTCAACTATCTCGGCCAGCTGGACCAGCCCACCACCTCATCCCGAGACTGGACGCTCTCCCTCGACGACGGCCTCGACTACGGCCTCGTGACCAGCGCCGCAGACGCAAACCGCAGCTCCTCAGCCATCGACCTGACCTTCGCCGTAATCAACGGCCAGATGAGCATGACAGTCGCCAGCTTCCACCCGCAGAACACCACAGACAACATCCTCTCGCACATCCACACCAATCTGGTCAAACTCCTCGACCTCGCGCCGCAGCACATCCCGGAACAAACCGCCGACTTCACCCCCTACTTCACCTTCGACGGGCCCGACCGCCACGGGCCCATCCTCTTCCTCCTACCACCAGGCGAAGGCGGCGCCGAGAGCTACCTCCGGAACATCGTCGCCCACCTCCCCACACGACGGATGGTGGTATTCAACAACCTCTACCGGCAGCCGGGCAACACCCTACGCACCTTTGAGGAGCTAGCGGAGTACTACCTCTCACAGATCCACTCGATCCAAAGCTCAGGACCGTACCATCTTCTGGGTTGGAGTTTCGGCGGGATCCTGGCCCTGGAGATGGCGCGTCGATTGGCCGCACAAGGGGAGACGCTGGGCCTCCTGGCGCTGATTGACTCGTACTTCGACATCGCGGGGGCGACGTGCGCGATCGGTCGTGAGGGACAGAATCTACTCGATGATATCTACCACGTCTATCGGCCTGAGGGGTCGGCGTTTGCGATCGTCGCGGAACGGACTTCCCGGGTGCTTCTGTTCAAGCCGCGGGAGCTGAATGAGGTTGGGACAATGGAGCAGAGGGAGCTGTATAACTGGTATACGGCGTCGAGGTGGAATAATCTGGATCGGTTTGTGAGTTCGGAGAGGATCGAGGTGGTCCCGGTCGAAGGGAGTCATTTCACCTGGGTGCAGTATGAAGAGCAGATGGAGGAGATGTGTGCTTTGCTGTAGTGATGGTTGTTTTGTATAGATTATAGACTCCTGTTTTAGTATACTCGGGCACATTTAAGCTGTGCAAGAGTTCTGTGTATTATTTCTAGATGATAGAAAAGAGATATGTTTGTTGTTTGATTTATATCATTGTGTCTATAGTAAGAGTCCACAACAGCTAAAGGATACAGGAGATCCTCCCTCGGACAAGCACTCTTCTGATCCAGCCATTCGCAGACAAATGCTACCTCGCGACAGAGTCTTCGGGTATGTATAGCTGTCGAAGCTTGCCGGCAGTTTGAACAGAGCTTCGCGCATAGTGAAGCTATGCTGTTTCACGACTGATCATCTCCGGACGAATTGTCGAGTAGATGCCGTGGAGGATATCGATATGTATATCATTCCTGGACAACATGTCAATATTAACAGGATACCTTTGGTAGGATAGAACCTTTGCCAAAGCCATGGCCGCACGAGTCCGTGGTCCAGTCGACGATGCCGAGCAAGGACAAGACACTCCCAATAGACGAAGAATCTCCCTACAGTGGAACTATAGTTGACCACAACCAGTAGATCAATCCGCATCGACTGTAACAGGAACATCCCCCCTAACCGGCGCAAACCCCCTCCACGTCCTCCCCATCAAATGCCGCAGACACAGCAAACCCCCCTCCTCCGGATAATACAGCCAAGTAGCCCACTTCGCCCACTGTCCCTCCTTCATCTGCGCCCTCGCGCGCTGCCCAATCTTATCCTCGATGAACTCCCCACGGCGGATCGCCAGGCGCGTCGGGAAGACTCTGGCCAGGTAATGCGCGGTCGACGCGAGATGCGGTTTATCGAACCAGAAGAACAGCGGGGTGAGGGGGACAGTGACGCCGACGTCAACGGTGGGGGTCGCAGACGCAGAAACAGACGAGCCGACAACAAAGTCCGTCCGCAGCGAAGCCGTAAGGGCACGGAGGACGGGGTGATCCGTGACGAGCGGGGAGACAGCGTAGCGTTTCATACGCACAGACAGGAACGAGATGTACCTCACGGGAGCCGACGCATGCGAGTCCCGACCGCGCATGATCTCCAGTAAGTGCGACAGCGGGATATCCGCCACGAGGGCCCAGTCGTGCTGCTGGACCCAGACATATGGCGTTTCGACGAGTCTGAGGGCGGAGCGAACCGCTAGACCGAATCCGAGTCGCGCGGCGGGCTCGATAAATGTGACGCGTTGATCTGGGGTTCGTGAGACCCGTAAGGGCACTGCATCGTTGAAGCCGAATTCTGCGTCGCTGGGGGGAAGGGTCAGAGGGGTGTCTTTGTGGGTGTAGGTCTGTAGGATGAGCTGCTTGATGTTGGTCTTGTATTGTGTGTAGTTCGCGGCGAGTTCGGGGCTGGCATGGCCTTTTTTCAGACGCGGTTGGACGGTGATGCGCTCAAAGGTATCGAAGACGACGATCACGCGGGCATCGATCAGGGAGGGACAGTGTTGCTGGAAGGACTTGAGGACGGACGAGATGAGGTCTGTGGAAGGGTTAGAGGGGGTTGGAGATGTGGTGATGATGACAGTCAGTTGGTCTGGTATCATTATTGGGATGGGAGAGAGAGTCGAGATTATTCTCCGCTTTGGGAAGTTTTGAAGCCAAAGTGAGTCTTGGCATCATTTCTGATCTTGTATCTTCTCTATTCAGTTCAAAGTACTCGTATGATTTATT
This sequence comes from Aspergillus cejpii, assembly GCA_004769165.1. Taxonomy (NCBI): domain Eukaryota; kingdom Fungi; phylum Ascomycota; class Eurotiomycetes; order Eurotiales; family Aspergillaceae; genus Aspergillus; species Aspergillus cejpii. The sequence goes on along the minus strand of SMSW01000004.1, from coordinate 3,291,639 downwards.
GATTTCGTATCTGGTGCTCTTATTCTCTGATGACTCTGAATATCTTATGAGTCAACAATCAACATGGCTGCGCCACTGATTCCAGCAGTCAATACGAGTGACCATATAAGATAACCTACTTCACCTACATTAATCTACATCTACGCTCAAGCTCACACAAGCTCATTCAACTCATTCAGCTCGCTCAAATCACTTAAACAATATGACTCCCTATCGCCAAATCCGAGCCAAATACACCCCCACCACCATCACCGTCTACCAGGCCTACAACCACACCATCGCCGATGCCGCTCTCAAGGCCCAAACATTCGTTCCTCCTTTCTCCCGCACACGGATGACCTGGATCAAACCATCTTTCCTGTGGATGGCGTACCGATGTGGCTGGGGCACGAAACCGCAGCAGGAACGGGTCCTGGCGATCGAGATGACCCGCGAAGGGTTTGAATGGGCCCTGAGACATTCATGTCTCTCGCATCACTCGGGGGACGACGAGGAGGAGAAGATAAAGTGGCAGGAACGCATGAGGGCGAGTCCGGTCCGGGTGCAGTGGGATCCCGAGCGGGATTTCCAGTTCAGACCGGTAGGATACCGCTCGATCCAGGTGGGATTGTGTAGGGAGGCAGTCGAGAAGTATGTGGATGGGTGGATTGTGTCTATCACCGAGGTGACTGGGACGATGCAGGAGATTCAAAGGTGTCTGGAGGAGGGGAGGATGGACGAGGCGATGAGGCTGTTGCCGACAGAGGAAGAGTATCCATTGTCAGAGGAGTTGAAAGGGATTCTTGACGCTAGTTGATGGTGTGTCTGATCGATACTACTCTGTATGAGGAGGTCAAAGAAGAATGAGAGGCAATAGACAATGCATTCTTCTCTTTACCAGTCCCATCACAAATGACATTGAAGCAAAAAAGTCTTTCATCTCTTGTTTGTATCTGTCTCAAACTGCTAAAGGCTTCAACTGCAGTTGAACAACAGTAAAGATAGACAGAGGTATATAAGAGTCGACTTTCTACGATATCCTCCTCTCCATCATCATCATCATCATCCTCTCAATCACTGCATCCAACCTCAAACTTTCCCACGAGTTCAATTCCTACGACTTCAACATGTCTCCGCAATCCGCTCACACCAGTAACCTGCTCGATCTCCCTGCTGAGGTCATCCAGCAGGTCCTGTCCAATATGGACAATGACGAACTGCGCCGCTTAGTCCGGGAAGTTGAGGAGCTGGCTGGTCACGCACTCGAGATGATCAAAGTCCATTTCCGTAAAGGAAACACTTGGACGTTCCCTGATGCGGCAAGTTACCAAGAAAGCTTGCGGAAACCAATTGCCAACCACATGGACGGCTCCCACTACCCATCGGATGCGATTGAACCCGATGATTCGATATTTGGGGTTATCGAAAACAATGAGTCTCGCGTGCTGATGGCCCTTATTGATGCCGGACTTGACCCCCTGTCCATCTGCAAGGGCGGCTGGCGTCCACTGGGAGTGGCTCTCACGATGCGCAATGACAAGATGGCCGCCCTCTTCATCGACAGAATGGACCCAGTGAGCCTCCTGCAGAGTGCCCGTGTCTGCCCCGCCCCGTCTAATTTTCTGACTCTAGGAACTGGCTACAGCATCGATATCTTCCGCCAGATGTGGCTGCGCGTCCGCCACCTCAGCAACTGGGCGGATCATTTTGTCCCCAGCGCACGGTACGAACTATGCAAAATCTGCACGGCTGCCTTCGCCGACGAGCTTTTGGCCGATGGGGTCGACCTCTCGAAAGCCGTGCTACAGGAACAGGGGAAAACCGCCTGGCATGCCGCGGCTCAGGCGAATAACAACATAGACTTCTATGATTGGCTGTACGCCCGAATCCCTGGCCAGATCAACCAGGCCAGCAGGACAGATGGACGCACCCCGCTATTGCTCGTTGTCAACGAGCTATTCCGGAATCGCTATCGCGTCACCCAGTGGATGATTGCGCATGGCGCCGTGGACGAGGCCATGTAGGACCGCGGGGGGAATGGCAGGTGAGTTCCGTACGCATCTGCAGTACCTGAAGGCGGAGTCCACTAGAAGCTACCTAATTGCGTGCATGTCTGCAGGTTAAAAAAGGGCAAGTCGAAGAGAATTGGCAAATGGTATGTGGCTCCCCATTGACAATCGACGTCACTTTGGATACACTCACTTGAATTCAGATCACTTCCGACTGTTGGCTTTGGTTCTGTTTTGGTTTTGATAGATGGTTTATTCAATGCAATCTCATTATGCCGATTACTTTGCTTATGCTGGAGCATAGAACTACTTAACTCGTAAGTACTCCGTAGTCCTACAATGAGGTTTTCCACTTTCCATATTCGGAAATTCCCCTAAGTCTAAAGTGGTTAGACCTATTTTAACCTTAACTGCATTGACCAATCAGAAAACATGACTCAACATGAGTCATGCTCACTCATATCTTGGCAGGCTAACCGTTTTTGTATTTCGGGATGAAATCAGATTATCAGACAAGATGAATGAAGACTGTCTGGAGTAGAGGTCTGAGGACAGGGGGATAATGATAAGTCTGATGCTGGCTGCATCTGATTATGCGTGTGTTCTCATTTCGACTCATAGTGAGCCGATTCGTAGAGTACAAGATGAAACGGTGTATAAGTATAGGTACGAAGATATGTAGATTGTAGAGTCGTAGACCAGTACGGAGAAGACTAAGCTATGATAACCTTGAGACTTGGGATCGATTGCGGTGAGTATACGGAGTACAACTTCTATATTCTTTACTACTCAAAATCCATACAAACCGTTGGGAATGATTACACCTTAGAGCTGATATGCGATGAAGCTGAAGATGGAATAGGAAGACCATCTTCAAGACGAGTCGACATCTTCTGACTTGACATCTCTCTTATTCTTTCTCAGATTCTCAATTTCCGATATCTACTGACTGACTTTCTCTAATAATTCAAAAGGATCGACCATGTATGGGATTACTTAATCATGCATAGCCTGAGGCCATAATCAGCTGACCCCACTGGTTAAAACGGACTCTTCTCCCTTCATCTCATCTTCTCCTCTCTCTCTCTTCTTCCCATCTCCATCATCGTCGTTATCGACGATCCAGCGCTTTCTCCCATATTTACTTGAGTCTACCGGGTCCACGGACCCGGCTTAAAGCATAGAACAATGCCTGTCACCGTCGTATCTGCGCAGGTGGCCCGCCAGACCTCCCAATTCTTCTTCCAGCCTCAGTTATCCAACACTGCATGATTCCAGTCCCACTGGGCTCCAACCTCATCCTCGTCCCTTTCCATCTTCTCAGTTTTACGATCATACCGCCTCATTCTGTTCTGCGCCCTTTGTCTTTCCGGATCCCGATCCTGCTGCCTCGTTGGCTTCTATTGACGCCTTCTCCAATACCGATCCTTCGACCTTCCTTTCTGACCCAGACTTCGGTGAACTGGCTTTCACTTCGCCGTATGCCCTGCCGGTCGAGTCCGCTCCTGTTTCAGCTCCTCCGCCCGAGTCGTTTGATTTCAACCACGTTCCAGTCTCGGTTCCTGCCGCGGTTGATCTGAACGGATCGATACCCCTTTTCGATTCCCCTAGCACGGATTCCGATAACAATCAGCCCACTCCGCCTCGGCTCATGCCCGTGTCCATCACACCCACAAGCTCGGATGACAAGTCGCCCAAGGACACCCCCAACCGTATCTCGAAACGTCAGCTGAATACCCTGGCTGCGCGACGGTATCGCCAACGACGGGTGGATCGGATGAATCAGCTGGAAGCGGAGCTGGAGCAGGTGAAGCGCGAGCGGGATGAGTTGAAGATGCAGGTGTCCAAGTTGCAGGGGGAGACGGAGGCTCTGAGGGGGATGTTGAAGAACCAGGAGAAGTAGGTTTCAGCAATAATGAATTTTGATTTGACTATTCATGTTCAGAGATTATGAAAGTCCAAAATCACTTCATACGGATCCAGTTGACTTGCCCAAGTATAGTGACTTATGACACATCGACTTCTGTGTAGCTCAACTGTTCTCAGAGACAAACCAGATCAAACACTGAGGTAGGACCCTGGATGTTACAGACGACATGCGAGGATTTCCGAGAGTAGAGATCCATAAACCAGCGATAAACGAGGACAGCGCTATTCCAGCTTAGCTACAGGAAAGTCAACAATGTGCAACTTAGCCGCACCATACGGGATCAGCCGGATCTTGGTCGGTTTGCCTGTCACCACAGGGCCCACGGGGGGAAGACCCGCCGTGCCCTGGTCCTCTGGCCAGTCAACCTTCCACCCGTCTACCCAGAGGGCCACCGGCGTGGCATCGCGAGTCCAGATGGGATCCGGCAGCTTGGAGTCCGGGTTATACACCTCCTCCACGGTCACCGAGGCCGGGTCGATGGCGTATCTCCATTCGGAGGCCGGTTCCAAGACATAGTCGCGTGTTTCGGGGGTGATCTGGTCGCCGGGGAGAGGAGTCCGGTCTGCCCAGTTGAGGGGGGAGTGATAACTAGTCTTGGTCTCGATGTCCAAGGCGTACAGCAGGGGGCCGTAGTAGATGGCCACAGACCCGTTGCGAGCATCGGCAATGCGAACAGCCATGTCCAGGTGGATTGCAATCTCCGTCTTGCCTTTGCGGATGCTGAATGTCTGGAGACCCGAGTCTGGCGATAGAGGCTTCTTCTCGTCGATGAAGAAGTAGGAACGCTCGACTGCTGTCCAGGTGGGAATCCGAACCGAGAACTCAAAGTCCGTTCCAGAAACGATGTTGTATTTCAGCTTCCCAGAGAATGGGTAATTCGTCTGGCAGGATATCGTCACTTCCTTCCCCTTGATCTTGGTCTTCAGGGTGGTTGGCCCCAGCAGGCCGTGGATGACATGCTGCTCTCCCTCTCTGACATACGACGAGGCCACGTACTTGGGATATCCCTGGCCGTGGTTGACCGTGCAGCAGGGATAGTGAGGTTCGAGGCCAAACGTGTTCCCATACGGCACGACGTTGAAGTACGGCGAGCCGGTCAGATTCCTCGACCAGGGCTGATTTGTCTGCTGGACGTATTGATGTGCCCACCCTGTCATCGTTTAACATACGCACTTCCTTGAAGATGAGGGACCTACAATCAGGCGAGATGGCCCCCGGCAGCGCATTAAACGCTGCTCTCTCTGCCCTATCCGCCAGACGACTCAGTCCGTAAAACCGATACAGATAGCTCATCGAGAACATCACCTCGACAGCCATGCACGTTTCGGACCTGCTCGCTGTTAGCCGCGATACTCCCAGAAAACAAACAAACCCACCCCCTGAGCGGACTCAACCCGCCCAGATGCTCATCGGCGACGATACTCCCCGCGCGGGAAGAATGATACTCAAACGTCCACTTGACAGCATCCATCGTCTGCGCCCTCAACGACTCATCGCGAGTCACTCGGTACAGCACAGTCGGATACCGCAGGCCCTCTGCCAGATTAACCCCATGCGTGAATGAACTGGTCTCAATCCGCGGCGTGCCACGCGTCGGGAACACGCCATCCACAAAGAAAGCGGTCCAGTCGGCGCCCGCGCGGCGGCCACGCTCGAACATCCGCTCCATGGTCTCCCAGATGACACGGGCGTTGGAGCGCGGATGCATCTCGTACAACCACTGCAGGACGAGGGGGAGTTCGTGTGTCCTCACCAGCGCGAAACCATCATCTTCATCCTCGTCCTTGCCCGCGAGGATCGCATGTGCGAGGACCGTGAATCGATGCATGGCGGTGACTATGCGGTCGGTTTCTCTCGGGTCGGCCTCGGCATATTGCTACCCCCATCGCCATCAGCCCCCCCCTCTTAAAAAAAGCATGCAACATACCATTAATCCAAAAAACAATATACTCCTCGCCCAAATCCCCTTCGTCCGCCTTGGCTCCTCCGGTCCCAACCACCCATCCTCCGCCTGGTGCGCGAGCACATAATCCAGGAACCGCTTCGCCTGGGTCTGCAGCCTGGCATCGTCGAGTGTGTACGCCAGCGGAACAATATAATTGAACCAGTAGGGCGCGGACTCGTGTAGATCGCTGTACTCGACGTCCCCGCCGAGCCAGGCCGAGTTCGCGACGTAGCGGTAGAAATCGAATAGGTGGCCGGGTAGGCCGTGGGCTTGGAGGGTGAGTTGGTCGAGGAGCCAGCCGGTAGCTGTGATGGATGGGAGAGGGAAGGGGGTGTATTTTGGTTGGGGGAGGGGTTTTTTTCTTCGTAGGGACCACATTGTTGGATATGAAGTGAGTTGATTCGAGGTGGAGGTTGAGGTGGTGTATGTCATACAGAGTCATCCATGGTTAAAAAATATCCCGGATTACACTTGATAAATCCCCCCCGTAATCGAACATATACCCCCTTCCATATCCATCCTCCACCTGTGTCCCAACGCCCATGATCTGATTCTCCAGCGTCCCGACAGCCTCAAACCACTCCATCAGCTCCTGCGTCATCTGCGCCCCGTCCTGCGGCGTCTGACTCTGACTCTGGCTCTGGCTCTGGCTCTGCACAGGTTGACGCTCCACAGTCTCGACAGCGACATCCTGAACGACAGGACGTCTCTGCAGGCCCACCTGCGGCCCCAGCCTCCGCAAACTCCTAATCGACTTCCACAGCCTCCGGGAGATATACGACTGTGTAGAGAAACCCTTAACAAGCTCAAGGGCCATGTAGAACTCCTCTCTGCAGGGGGCGCTGAACTGGCCCGGGGACTGCGCGACGGCGAGGAAGAGCACGGCCAGCGCCGAGACCAGGAACCAGTTGAAGGCGACCTGCTGGAGCTGGTAGATGTCTGAGGTCTCGTGCAGGCGGGTGATGAAGCGGATGGTGTCCTGGGCTACGTCTACGGCGGTCTGGCACTCGGTTGGGTATCGGATGATGTGGGAAGCGGAGTGGAGGACTGGTCGGTGGATGAGCATGCGGAGCTGGTTGGCGCGGAGGTAGAGGAGGGAGCGGAGTCGGCGGACGCTGCGGGTTTCTGTGGCGTCGTCGATGCCGTTGTTGGAGTCGAGACGTAGTGAGTCCGGGATGGCCGCCGCCCATTGCAACACCTGCCAGTCCAGGTAGTTCATCTCGTCCTTCTTGATCTCGCCCGTGTTGTTGAACGCGGAGATGAACTTCCACACCTTGGCGGCGATGCGGCTGTACCGGATCATCACCCGCAGGTACGGGGTTTTCTCCTCCGGCTCCGGCAGCCACGGGTCGATGTCGCTGTCCTCCAGCGAGAAGGGCATTCCCGTGCCGAAGCTCCAGCGCATGTCTAGCGTGTAGATGGACCAGAAGAGCCGGAGAACGCGGTCTCGACCGGCTGCCACCACGGTAGGGTGGTTCAGCGTCTCGCGTCGGTGCAGGCCTTTCTCCAGACACATGCGCTCCACGATGCCGATTGTACGCCACGCCAGGGTTTCCTCATCCATCTGGAAGTAGAAGATCGCCTAGACCAATTAGCCTAGCCAGTCACGAAAAGGAGAAAGGAGACTCACCACCAACGTCAAAAAGATAATACTGCTGATATCCGGCGGTCCCCAGACACAATCATCCGCGACGTCACGCACACTCTCAAACAGCCGCATCGCCAACTCACTACTCCCACTGGCCTCCGCCGTCAACGCACACGCAAACACCAGCCGCAGGATATGCACGTCGTTGCCGTCGGGGCGGTCCGCATCCAGCCGCAGCTGCGGCCACGAACACCGCTCCATCGGCCCGTAGAGCACCTCCACCTGCCGCAGCAACTCATCGAGCTCCAGTACGGGGTACATAATCCCCATCTCCTCCTCATACACGCGACACAGACGGACGGCCTCGCCTTTGCGAATAGTCCACAGCGGGTCGCCACGCGCGGACCCGTCCAGAGCCGCAGCAGGGGAGGGCGGCGAGGGCAGCGGCGAGGGCTCGCGCGTCTCGTCGGCCTCGGCGCGCTCGACGATCCCGCGCTGCTGCAGACTGGACTTGGCCAGGTCGAGACTGAACGCCGAGGTAGTGGGGCCCTGGAAGGTCAGGTCCTTGGCGGTGGAAAGACGGCGGAAGGGCCGCGCGGGTTGACTGGTTTCCTGGCGCGGTGAGGCGCCGGTCCGGGTGAGGGAGTAGACGGCCGCGGAGAGCGAAGCGATCTGCTCCTGCATGGCGGTCATTTGGTCGATGAGGTGGGGTATATTCCTAGCCTGTCAGTATCGTCATGAGAGCGGTGGCCGCTAGGACGTCAGACTTACTGTTGATCATTCGCGGTCTCGCGTGGATTCTCGGCGTAGATGCAGTCGACGCGCTGGCGTCCGCATCGTTGACACGGCGATTGGCCGTTACATTTGATCTTGCGACGCTTGCATTCATTACTGTCGATCAAATCAGTTATTGACCTAAAGTCAAGGTAAACCGCTCACCATGCTTTGGCGATGTACTTCCGCCGTCGCTTCCGCGGACGAGAATCACCGTCTTCCGGGGGATTTTCCCACGTAGTTGGGGCGGGGGAACTGTGCAGAGGGTCCATCGATCAGCATAATCAAGTCAGGGATATTATTGACAAAGAAAGAGATGTTGAGACTGAAAAAGTGATGGAGTCTGGAAGAAGAAAAGACGAATATAAAATGCGGGGAATTCCGTAACCGAGGGAATGCCTTGGTGCCTGAGGCTACATATACTTAAATCATTAAGAAGATGAAAGATGATTATCTTGCAGAAATATTTTAAATCATAGATAATATATGCTAGAGATATATCTACAGCTACAGCTACAGATCCTTCGTCCTCTCATCACTCTCCACAATCCACCGCTGCAAGGCCTTCGTATCCCTCGGCTTGAATCCCACCTTGAACGATTTCGGTTCCGTCGTCAGCGCCGTGGGGAGTGAATTACACTTGACAGCATCCAGGATCGGCCGGTCCGCAGAATTCCTGGCCGGATGCATTGTGAAGGCCGTGATCAGACGGATGTACGCGGTGTAGAGCTCACGGTTGGCCAGGTGAGACCCGGCACACATCCGGGAACCAGCCCCGTAGCCATAATGGGGGGTGCCGGAGCCCTCGCTGACGTCGAGGTAGCGCTCGGGGATGAACTTGTCGGGCATTTTGAAGTGGTCGGCGTCGTAGTCGGCGGCCCAGGCGTTCTAGTCTTGTCAGTAATGATCCAAGGAAAAGGGCAGGAGACATACCATGAAGAAGGTCGTGCCGGCGGGGATAATAGCACCGTTATACTCGATATCCTTGGTACTCTCACGGGGCAGACAGATGGGAATAACAGTCCAGAATCGCAGGGTTTCCTTAACCAATGCCGTGATGTAGGGGACCTTCTCCTCGACGAGACATTTCTCCCATGCGTCGCCGTGCGGGTAGACCTTCTTGATCTCCTCGTAGGCCTTTTTCTGGATCCGCTGGCCGTCATCGGAGGCCAGATAGGCAATTCCCAGGACCAGGTTCACGGGGACAGTGTCCAAACCAGCCGAGACCATAGTCAGACAGATGGATTTCACCTCGGCTAGCATCCATTTAGCAACCTTTCATAACAACCAGAGAATAAAACTCACCCTCGTTCAACTTGGCTTCCGGATCCTTGAGAATATTACCAGTAATGCACGGCTTATCAGTCCCCTTGGCGATCCGATCCTTGAGAATATCCAACAGATACGTCAGGTACTTATCACGACGAACCCGGAACTCATCCGCCTCACGGTTCGTCCGGGGCAAGATGCGCAGCAGGGGGATATAATCCTGCCAATTATTGCTCGTACTGCGGAAATTAGAGACACCACGCTCGACGGTAACAATCTCCTTGAGCAGATCATCGTCCACATTCCCCTCAATCCGAAACCCATAGTTGAGCGTCAGACTGGTGTTCAGCGCAAACCGCTGGAAGTACGCCGCCGGGTTGATATCCACAGCGCCATTCTGGCAATTCTTCAACAACTCCTTGATACTCGCCGTCGACTCGAGATCGATGATCGGCATGTACGACTGCACAGCGGGACGGTTCAGGGCCGTCGCGGCAGCCTTCCTCCGTCGCTTGCACGATTCATCCCAGGGGGAGGTGCCGATGGTGAAACCCTGGGAGCTGGACACGACGCTGTGGAAGGTATGGAAGGTTGGACGCGAGATGAGGGCCGACTGGTCTTTGATCCAGAGCTGACGGACGGAATCGAAACTGTTGGCGAAGACAATACGCTGGTTTGATCAGACTTGCCCATATCCCCCGTCAGGAAGGGTCTACATACCCTATTCCCCATGCGCACTTGGAAGACAGGACCATATTTCTTCGCCCATTTGCCAGCGACCGTGGCATGCTGATCACCCAATTGTAATAAATTCCCAAAAAGAGGCACTCCAGGGATCTCAGGGAGGCCTTTGATCTTGGGGACGTCGGTGCGGTTCAAGTATCGGATGAAGAAGTAGACGACGGCGACAACGGCAATGGCCACGGTTTGCAGCGCCATCTTGACAGTTGAAACAAAGAATGAATATAATCAAGAATCAATATGCAGGACTCTCGAGGGAACGACATCTTATAAGCATGTCAACATGACCATCCAACGGTATCTTTCCGAGCCATACACTTTCCTCGTCTTGCTTCACATTTCCCCTCTTTCCTCCTCAAATGAACTGGGATTTTCTGAATAGACTGAATATCATTCGCATTCGCTTCCTTGACTTCCCTGTCAGCCGAGGACTGTCAGATGGGCGGCATTTCGGAATGTCGGTTCCGCTCTCTATCACAGCGCGGAATAGCTTCAAATCCGCCCAATGTGGATAACTGGATAATGGATATTCGGTTGATTCAAGCGGATTTAAACTCCCCGCTAGATGTTTCCCCAGAATTACCGAATCGCTAGACCCCGGTTGGACAATAAAATCGCGGAGATTGACTTAACCTCTGCCGGATTCAAGAAAGTAGTATCAACATACCCATGCATTGTCATCTATTGTACATTTAATCATAACAAAATGAAATCTTTGAAACGAATGTAGAGTGTGCAGAGTGCAGACCCAAATGAAAGGGGGGAAAATCCTACAATACATCAATCATCCTCGACCCGCGTAACTTATATGCAAAAACCAAATGCATCAACATGTTAAACGATAAAACCTATCGAGGTGGATGCGACTGGGGCAATTGACCAGAAAGTGATCCTGCACTTGACCCCTGGCTGTAAACCCGTCGATGTCCTGAAGAAGATACCGTTTCTGCCAGCGAGCCAGGTCCAGATGGCCTCGCCTGAAGTGGGTGCATGCCTCCCAACCCCGATGACGGTCCACTAGGTGCGTAGCCCATCCCCCCCGATGGGTTGGGTTGCAGGATGGCCGGAGGGGTGTAGGAGCGGCCTATGGCCACCGACTGAGACGGCTGGACAGAAAGGCTTGTGCGAGAAGTCTGTGGCGGCGGTGTGTTGTGGCCGTACCCTCCAACCAACCCCAGCGAAGACCGGTGCGAATGCTGTTGGTGTGCTCCACTAACCATAGTCTGGACGTGTTGCTGGTATGATTGATGACTCGACATATGCGATGGAGGAGCCGGCGTCCGCGACGCAAGGCCAAGCAGATTGGCGGGCGATTGAACAGGTGTGGGAGGTCCCTGCCGGGAGCCGTATGCGATGCTATTGCTGCGTGGGGTGGGTGATCCGACCGCCGAACGGAACATCTGGCTTTGGGAGCCCAACTCGCGCGTGCCACCAGTGGCAGACTGCGTATGCGATGACGGTGACTGTGCATAGATCGAGCTGGGGTACGAGGGCCGCTGAGTCGGCGCCGGTGAAGGAGTCGGGATGGGAGATGGGGCAGAAAGGTTCGGAAGGGAGGAATGGCCAGTGCCATAAGGAGAAAACGGCGGCTGAGGCGCCATGCCTACCGTCGGGCGAGAACTGGGCTGAGAGGGAGGTTGCTGTTGGGGTTGATGCTGGCCCCGCGGGTCAAACCGGGCCATCCAGTCATTGTTTGCTGGAGGGCCAGATCCTCCAGGCACCGTGCTGTAGGTCTGATAATCCGAGTAGGCACGCGACGGTGGCAGGTATGGGCTGTGTTGGCTGTAAACCGGTGTCTTCTGCGGGCCGGATGCCATGAAAGTCTCCTCCTGGCGTGGCGGAGGCGCCTGTTGAGACAGCGAATGAACCCCGGAGTATAAGGGACGGGACGGGGACCCCAGCCGCCCTGGCGCGTTGGACGGAGCTTGGTCGCTCGCGAACCGTTTCCGAGGCTGTGGCTCCTCAGGCTCGTCGTCGTTCAGAATATTCATAATGTTCGACCGTTTCGCTGGTACCTGCCGGGGCGCCTCTGGAGGCTCCGCTGGCGTGGAGCTCGGCCGCGGTGGTTCCTTAGGCGGGGACAAGATCAGCGGCGCCGGAGAAATTCCAACATGCGGACCGGGGAGTGGATAGAACGGCCTCTGGCTGACAGAATCGCGTCGGACAGGCGAGATATCCGCTTCCAACCTCTGCAAGGGCTGTACAGGCGAGCCAGGAGGTTTCGTCAGGCTAGGTTGGCGGGAATGTGTGGCCGGTGTCATATACCCATGCTGGGGCTGAGGTTGGGGCTGCATGTACGCCTGCTGCGAGGGAGGGATGGAGCCTTGGCCTGTGAGCAGAGGAGATCGGTGCACATCAACATTTCCCGTACGATACCCCTGCGTATGGAGTGGCTCCAACCGCGGCATTTCCGATACCGGCACAGGCACCTGGCGCGCAGAAAGCGGCGCCTCCTGGGGGCGAGTGTTGACATGTGGCATTAAAGTGGCCGGGGCCTCGCGTCTCTCCTCGGTGAAATAACCCAAGCGTGGGCCCTGTAGGCGCGACGGCAGACCCACCTGCTGCGGACGAATCGCCCGAGACGCATCCTCGCCGAGCATAGGGACGGGAGTTACCGGTACGCTACTTGCTTGCGCCAGCGGCGGGTACCTAGGTACAGTCCGTTCTTTCTCCGGTAGGGGCCGGGCATGTAGAGGGATCAACTGCGAAGGAGCGGCAGCATGCTTTGTCTTGGTGACGGTACGTGCCTCGTTCGTCTCAGGGGCAGCATCTGTATGCGGTGCGATGGGTCGGGGGACGACCGAGGATGGTGTCGCTTCATAACGCCGCTTGGAGGGCAAGGAGGGCACAGGTAGCGGGCCAGTGCGTTCACCACGAGCCTTCTTGGCCTCCGCATCTGTGGCAATTTCTTCGAAGTCCCTAAGGCCGGAGTCTAAGCGCCGTTGATAATAATTTTTGACCTGCGAGCCCAAACCAGTCAGTAATTAAAAAAAAAAAAGTTCGTAGAGAGAAGCCTACCATCACCGTAGTTTTTGTCTTCATGTAATTCGAAATACCCTCAAAATCTTTGCCGAAATGGGCCAGCAACAGGGGAAAGTCACGTTGCTCGGGCACAGACCAGTAACTTGTAGGCTGTAGTGATCCATAGCCGACCTCTGCTTGCCTGGAAGGCCCTGGGGTCTCCTGTTCTGCCGTATCGAAAACATACATCCCTTCCTTTTGACGGCCTCTCCCGGACTTCGCCCGTGGAGGTGCCTCGGTGGCATCCCTCTCCGTCCCTTGCTTAGTTCGTACGGTGGCGGTTTGAGCAGTAGTATCCACGGACGGGTCGAGTGCCTCTGCTTTGGGCGGCGGTGCGACGGATGCTGCAACTGCTGGCGCTGGCAACTTCTGCGCTGCTCGCTGGGGAGGAGCGGCTTGTGCTGCTTTCTGTGCCTGTTGCTGTTGTTGTTGAGCGGCTTTGCCTCGTCGGCTACCACGTGTACCTGTCCGACCACCTCGTCTACCGGTGGGTTTCTCTCCTGGCTCACCATCTTTATTGGCATGGCCCCGACGACCGGTTGGATGGTCGTTATCGGCAGTGGACGGGTCTCCAAAGGTAGGTGCAGCCGCACGGCGTGGGCGGCCAGTATCCGTGACCTGGACTGGCTCCTCCTCGCCATCGTAGTCGGGTTTTACCACCCCCAGATCCTTCATGAGGGCATTGGACTTGGGCCGAGTAGATCGTCGGGCGCGGCCACGACGGCTCCACCTCTTATTCAGCTTGGCCTTGTACTTGATTTCTTCCTTGGTGAGGTAATAGTGGATGATGCACTGCTGGAAGTCTCGCCCAGGCAATGCCTCGGCGATCTTCCACCACTTCTTGGGATGAGCCATAAAGGCATCTGTGAAAATCTCGTGTTCCTCGGGCGTGAAGTCGTTTGGAGGAGGGTGGAAGCCGAAAACATCCATCGCATCCGCAGGACCGACGACGTTGTTTGTATCCTTGTAGACTTGGGCTACCGCCTCCCCTGGCTCGAGCATGTCCGGAATGACGGCTTCCCGGGCCAGGTCTGGTTGAGCGGTGGCCCTATTTCCGCGGCGACGTTCCAGTTCTTCCTGCGCAGATATTTCGGACGCTCGGAGGGCATTTTGAAAATCGAGCTCGCTGTTACCCTTGTACCTCCTCGCCTCAACAGGCGGCGTTGACGCAATACGAGCAACCGGAGGCGTCCCTGAGCCTGGAGTGCCTGCTCGTTTGGCCTTGGCACGATCTAATTCCCAGACCTGAAGTCGCCAAGGTTTGTAATAGGACAAGAACTCTTCCCGAAGCTTGGCGTTTTTCCGTGCAATCTCCTTTCGCCGCTTGATTAATTCCTTGCTGAAGACATCTTTGAGATGGGCGTGCGCCGCCGCATTCTCCTGGTACACTTCAAGGTCGGATATAGGGGTAGGCGGGCCGGACTGAAGGAATGGTAAGTTCTCGATAGAGACCCCCTTCGCAGGTGGGACTGTATCAAGAATGAGCTTTGGCGGTGTCCTAGGCGCCTCAGCCTCCTCGTCTGTCTGGACCACAACAGGGGCTGGTTCCTGTTTTTCGTCTGTCGGTTTAGCAATATCGACCGGAGGCGCTGGTGGGGGCACGGGTTCTGCGGCAGTCTGCTCGCTGGCAATCACTCCAAGCAGCTGGATTTGCATCAGAAGTGAGACGATATGCGGATCCTCAAGGGGCGGAGGAGGCAGTTCGGCCCTGAGCGCCTTCATGTCCTTCTCGAAGATCTGTTTTCGTTCCTCGATGTACTCTTGTGTGAACACCACGTTCTCGTCCTCATCTTCATCGCTTGATCGGCCAAAGTCCGGAATGATTGTATCGCCACGGTCGGCGGGTCTGCTCTCTTCAAGAACCTTGCTCTCTGGGGTAATCTCGGCCACTGGCGCTCGAGGAGGACTCACCTCACGAAGTGGCTGAGGCTTCGCGGGCTCCGGTGACATTCTTATATCACCATCTGTGTCCCTATCGGGCAGAATCTCACCCGCCTCTAGTCCCAGAGCATGCTCCTCGGCCGACGGTACTGCATCCCGTTTCGACTCCTCGCTGATGGACAATCTCCGGTCTTTGCCGTCGATGGAGTCCCGCTTTGATGCGGCTGCCGATCCAGGTCCAGGAGGACGATTGTAACCAGGGCGAACCCATTGTACTTTACCCTTGGAAGGCCCTCTGTTTGGCGGTGGTCGCTGCTGAAGAGCGCGAGGTCCCGTGGGGATGCTAGAATAAGGCATGCGTGGAGATGTATGCCGGCTCGGGGACGTTGCTTTACCAGCGGGGGCGAGTCCTTTGTTGAGCTCGGGCGAAGTGATGGCGGGTCCTGCTTTGTGGGCCGAAAGCGCTTCGGGGTGATGTGCGGTTAGGTCTTTCCCGATCATCGCGGCAGGAGCGGTCGGTGGTGAGAGATCAGGTGTCTGCTTCCGTGCTTGAGCACCTGCCCCGGCATGCGGTTTTGGAGCCCGCGACACGACTTCTTCCCTGTCGAGGGTCTCTGAGCCTTCGTCACGTCGAACTCGTTGTTCTAGGGGCTGTTGCATGGAACTCCGATCTGCTTTGGGCCCGGTCGGAGGCTGTCCCGGAAGTCGCGATGGGGCTTCACCACGTTCTCTCTCGGCAGGTTGCAAGGTGGGATCCAGAGGGGCTGTATCGGCGGCCGGTTTGTCCATAGACGGATCCGTGATAGGTGCAGAGACAGAGCCGAAAGCTGGCACCTGAGGGACGGCAGGAGGGGGTGATCGCTTGATGGGAGGCGGGGGTTCTTTGGTATTATCTAGGCGCGGAGGAGGTAGCTCAGACCGCACTGAGTCACGATGAGTTTCCGCCATCGATGGCTTACGAGCGGGTTCCGGGGTCAGATGGTCCTGAATTCGGTCGGGTGCAGCGCCCACGGGAGCTGAGGCATAGGGGCCGGCGGAAGGGCCAAAATTGTTGTTGGTGATGCGAACGTCCACTCGAGCAGGCGGTTGATCCCGTTTCCACACCTCTGGAGGCCGGTCACGCTCATCACGATCCACACGTCGATCCAACTCATCGCGACGATCGAATCGATCTCGCCGATCTATATCGCGGTCCCTTTCACGGTCGCGTCTGTCCATGTCTCGGTCTCTGTCCCGTTCCAGAATGCGCTCCCTATCTCGCTCTCGTTCTCTCTCGCGATCTCGATCCATGACACGATCTCTGACTTCCCTTTCGCGCTCTCGCTCCCGTTCGCGATCCCACCTGCCATCACGAGAACGGCTACGGCGACGGAAAGAATCCCGATCGTCCAGATATGGAACCCGACCACGGCCACGGCCGATCTCCCGATCGCCCCGGCCTCGACCACGCATCAGGCCTCCGCGAGGGTGGTGAGCCGGCCCGAGAGACGGACCATCCGGAGCAGTTGAGGAAACCGATATTAAACTGTCTCGCGAGCCACGGCGCATCCTAATAATGTCCGGGTCCCGCCCCATGGGTTCTCTCATATCACGAAAGTCACGGGGAGGCATGGGAGGGGAGCGAGAGCGACCACGGCCGAAGCCGATGCGTGAATCTCGGGGGTCGAAGTCTCGATCGCGGCGGGGCCAGTCCCGATCGATGTCGCGGCGAAAAGGAGGAGGACCATCTCGAATATCACGGAAATCCCGATCCCGATCCCTGTCCCGATCTCGAGGGTCGCGGTCGCGATCACGAAAGTCTCCCCGACCGGGGAAACCACGACCCCGGCCACCAAAAGGCGCGCCCCTTGGATGGTCAATCAGGGCCTTGGGACCCCGTGGAGGCTCTCTACCTAGAGGAGGCAAATTCGCATCATCCAATCCACGAGGTCCAGCAGGAGGGCGACGGTCACCAAAACGTTGTGGAGAACGGTCACGGGAATTAAACCCAGATGGAGGATATCGTGAAGACATCACCAGCTCATGCTAGAAAGAGTGAAACAAAGTAACCTGGCAGGTAACCTGCAGCAGGTTCAGTTGAATGAGGGTGTATAGAAAACCAGACCACCTCTCTTTACTCTCTTTGTGTCTTAAGAGGGGATCTCGAAGGTAGATGAACAGGGTGTGGAGAACACGTGATCTTTAAAAGCGTAAATCAGCACAGACCACCTTGAAAGGGTTATGTAACCAGCACCAGACCGAATCGGGACCAATCCAGAAGAGGAACAATTCGAGATTGAATGCTTAGCGGCAGCCACTTGGCGTCTGGCGATGATGTTGAATGTTTCAGATGTTGCTTGGAGAACTCGATCGAGGCTGGGATGGCATGAGGAGTCGTCAAGAGGTGTCCTCGAGTCAACGGAATCTATTTAAGATGAATCCAGTTAACAATATCTTCTGTCTCTCTCCAGCCTGGTACTGATCAGATTAAGCCGTCACCATGACGAGACGGGATGATAGAAAGATCGAAGTCAAGGCAAAACAAACCAGAGCAGAGAGTACAGGGAAGTGTCGAGATGAGAATGAATGCTTGCCGTACGTTTCCGAGGGACGCAACGTGTCCAGCAATCACACTATGGACTGCAAGGAGTGGGCTGCCTCGATAGTACAGAGTAGATAATGATAACTTCCCAGACAGTTTTTTGAGTACGAGTATCTGATCAAAATGGAATGAAAGACCGGTAATGCATCGATTCGAAAGCAGAAAATGGATGGAAAGAGACAATCAAGAGTTCAAGACAGAAGGGAAATTAAGAAGCGCTGCTTAGCCATGGGGAAAATGCAAAAATAAAATATCCCCAATCGGGTAATATTCCTGCGTTAGTGCCTGAGGCCAGACCAAGGGTGAATGCATGCCTTAGGGCCTTAGGCAGTACACCGATGACGGGTCTAAGCTAGAAACGGTTAGATTGGAATCCTGAAGAAATGACACCTGAGGCACTCGTGTGTGCTGCCTGAGAAATTCATTTCTTCCCCCACCAAGAAAATTTCACTTTGCAAAACAACTTCACAACATTGATTGACATTCACCTTCGTCTCCAGAAATGACAAACAATCAGACAGCCTCGGTGGGGGATGCCCCTCCTTCGACCGCCACCAATGCCGTCCTCGTTGTCTCGGAGCCTGTACCGGAAGGGTCTCAAGAGGTTCGTGGTGTCGACTTTGATCGCTTCCAAGGACGAGATATCACCGTGGCTGAGATGGTCGACAACATGGTACATATGGGATTCCAGGGAAGTGCAGTGGCGGAGGCTACAAACATCATCAATGAGATGGTATGGTTTATTCTACCTGGCTAGTTATACATGTTCTCCACGATCGGTGCTGACTTGAGCAGCGAGCATATCGTCACCCTGAAACAGGAGAGAAGACGACAATATTCCTCGGATACACGTCGAATCTGATCTCGTCCGGGCTGCGAGACACCATCCGCTATCTCGTCCGTCATCGCCATGTCTCCGCCATAGTCTCGACAGCAGGTGGAGTGGAGGAGGATCTGATCAAGTGTCTGGCTCCGACATATATGGGCAGTTTCAGCACCCCCGGTGCGGGGCTCCGGGCCAAGGGACTCAACCGGATCGGCAACCTACTTGTTCCGAACAGCAACTACTGCGCTTTTGAAGACTGGGTGATCCCGATCCTGGACAAGATGCTGGAGGAGCAGGAAGCGGCGAAGAAGAAGGCTCTCGAGACGGGCAACGAGGAGGACGAACTACATTGGACACCTAGCCGCATCACCGAACGATTGGGCCACGAGATCAACAACGAAGACTCGGTCCTCTACTGGGCTGCCCGCAACAACATCCCCGTCTTCTGCCCCGCGCTCACGGACGGTTCGCTCGGAGACATGATGTACTTCCATACCTACCGGTCCTCCCCACAGCGGCTACGAGTGGATATCGTCGACGATTTGCGCCGGATCAACACGATGGCCGCCCGGGCCGCCCGAGCGGGGATGATCATCCTCGGAGGCGGCTTGGTCAAGCACCACATTGCGAATGCATGCTTGATGCGCAACGGTGCGGAGCACGCAGTGTACATCAACACCGCGCAGGAATTCGATGGGAGCGACGCCGGGGCCCGTCCGGACGAGGCCATCAGCTGGGGGAAGATCAAAACCAATGCAAAGGCGGTCAAAGTCTATGCGGAAGCGACGGTGGTCTTCCCGCTGATAGTCGCCGGATCGTTTGCACGGGCTAGCCCAACGCCGTCCGAATTGGCAGGCGATTCCCATAGTAACTGACAAGGCAAAAGTCAAGGGGATAAGCTTACATGAGTGTGAGGAATACAACGACACATTTTCCCTCCAGGTCCCATCCGGCAGTCCATTTGATTCACTTGGGACTCCGAGACCTCCTTCATGCTTTCATGCCCCTCCTGTTTGAAATATACCATCTGGGAAAAGGGAGGTTCTTCCGATAGGACGGATTGAAGACGACCCCACAGAAAGGAATATCCTTTCATGCATGTCTTCCAGAGAACCCCTGCAGTGGCGAGTTGTCAGTTAACCGCGGCTACACTCTACAGAGGCAACATCCGACCCGGAATGTCGGACAGTCGGACTATTTGGGGTTTGACAAATTGGAAATATGGAAAAAATTGAAACTTTTGAGGCGAATTTATGAGACAGTTTTGAATACTGGTGGACGAATGAAAGGAAGATGAGTATCAAAGGCCGATGGGCTGTCCCACAGATCGATCGTTACGACCCGTTTGGACCGTTCCAGTTCCTGGATTGCTCGGATTGATTCGCCACAGGAAGAAAGCAAGAAGAAGAAAAAAATCAATTTATCACAGTCATATGTGGTTCCTGAGTTTGGTTGTCTGAGTCTGACAGGGACAATATGGGGAGTAGACAGAGGCCCAATGATATATCTATATATCTTCGGAGTATGGACTATGAGTATGGAGTACATGGAACAACAAATAGGCTTAAGGAATCAATCAATCAATCAATAAAAAGCCTTAAATCAGACTGACAAACTCAGTGCTTGATCACCAGCTAATAACAATAGCAAGATAGCAATATAGCGGTGTGTCCAGAGAGTACTTTCTGTCTGTCTGTCTGCATTGCCGCCTCATTATTTCCTCCTCATTTCTGTTGGCTGCTTTTGCCTCGTCTTTTCCTCTTCCTTTCTTTTCTTTTCTTTTCCTTTCTTCACTTGTCTCTTTCTCTTCCTCTATTCTCTTCTTCCTCTCTATACAGAACTACAGAGTAAAGACTATAGACCACCTGATAAGCTCTCTTATCAGAAATCATTGCCTGAGGCCTCAATCTCCTACATCCCCCGCCTCCTCTTCTTCCTCTTCTTCTCATTTTCTCATCCTTTTCTTCTGTGTTTGTCCTTTTTTTGGCTTCTGATTTCTTTACTTCTTCCTATTATATCCTTCTTTCATCAAAAACTACCTCCAGAACAAGAGGGGTTGATAAAATCCCTCTCCGTTGCTGCCTTGTATACTCCTGGCACATATCAGCCTTGTGAGGCGCAGTTCTCCCTCAGTTTTGCTGTGTTTATATTCTGCTCTTCCTCCTTCATTTCCAGGAGTTTGACTTAGATCTCTCGTTTTCGTATCGCGTCTCTTTGCCGGTGTTTCTCGTCTAGCTCTTTCTCCTCTTGCCGGCCTCGACATATATACGCTTCTTCTTTTCGCCCTCAATGGATACTCCAATTGATAATACAGTCACTGGGGAGCAGCAGCCGCCCTCTACCACCCCAACTGTCGACTCTCTGCCGGCTGAAACAGTTACCGATTCGGTGGTGACCATCGACACCGTTGGAGAGCTTCCAACCCCTTCCACTAATGACAACGATAACGACAACGCGGCAGATCTCCCCACGAATCCTCCGTCCCAGAATGATGAGCAACCACCTCCACAATCAGATTCCACTCCATCACCTCAGCCCCCGCAACCGGAGCTTGAACATGCATACTGGGCCGAAATCGAGGAGGATACGTCGGTACCGGACGAGGCGGAGTTAAAGGAAATCGAGTCGACGGCGGAAGGGGATTACAGTGCATACGAGTGTAGGTTCCTGGAGATGCCTATGATTCGAAGATGAAGCCGATTGGAATGCTGACCCGTCACAGACGACTACTGGGAGAAGAACTTCCACCCAGATCTTGATGACCCGGAATACAAACCAGTTGAAAAAGCCCGTTTGACGTGGAAAATCAAGGGTGTCCGGGGTACCAAGGACCACCCCAACCGCAGCAAAATCATCCGTTCTCCCCCCACGTTCGTCGGTGGTTATTGGTGGACCATCAAGTTTTTCCCGCGTGGTAACAACGTGGGTTCTCTGAGCGTCTACATCGAATGCTCCCCGACCCTGCCACGGCCTGATAAGACCTTGCCTGAGACGGCGTTCAAGGTCTTGCGGGGACCAGCGGATTCGGTACTCAACGACGGCACGCCTGATGTGGACATCAAGTTTGCCCAAACTGAGGACTCGGGCAGTTGGCGGAAATATTACGAGGCGGAGTATCTCGAGGCTGCCGGTGATAGACCTGCAGACTTTACTATGAGCTCCTGGAGGGTATCAGCACAGATTGGTGTGATTCTGTACAATCCCGACGAACCTCGCACCGGATGGATGCAGTCGTCGTCTCACCAATTCAACCCCCATAACCTTGATTGGGGCTGGACTAATTTCCACGGCCCGTGGGACCAGATCCACCGCCGACAGCGGGGCCAGCGCCAGGCGCTACTCCGCAATGACACCTTGGCGTTCGATGCATACATCCGCATTATCGACGATCCCACCCGGTCGCTCTGGTGGCATGCCAGCGATTCGGAACCGACTTGGGACAGTCTGGGTTTGACTGGCTACCGGCCGCTGGGTGACTCTGTCATCAACCACAGCGCTCAAGTCGCGGGGCTCGCCTCATGGCTGCATATCGCCCCTTTCTGTGAAATCATTCAGAACGCCAAGGTCCTCGAGCACCTCTCCAACTGCGAAGTCAAGCCGAAGCCCCTCTGCGATGTGTTACAGAAATTCCTCTGGCGACTGCGGTCCCGCGGCCGGTCGCTGCAGTATGTTGACACCGACGAAATTACGTCTACTTTGCGCAATCTGCATGAATACTCGGGCGATGTGTGTGAGTTCTGGGAGCGCTTGCGCCGCACGATCGAGTTTGAATTGGCGGATACCGATGCGCCAAAAGAACTGGCTAAGCTCTTCGACAGCCCCGCGCTGGACTCGATGCCCGTCGACTCCCAAGGAGCGGATGCGGTGAACACCATTCCGAAAGATTTCAATTCTCGCATCTGTGTCCCTGCTGATCAGGCAAAGACTATGCGCGAGGCGCTGGATTGGTACCTAAGTAAGAAGCCTGGACGCTGGGCGCTGCCGCCTATTCTCCATGTCGAGTTGGGCCGGCACAAATTGGACAAAGTGGCGCGTCAATGGCGCTTGGCCTACAATCGTGTGGACTTGGATGAGGAGTTGGACTTGACGCCGTATCTGCTTGATGGTCAGTGTGGAAACTATGTCCTGTATGGCTACATTGTCCACCGCGGTCGGCGCACGTCGGGTAAATTCTTCAGCATCCTTCGCCCCGGCGGCCCTGGAACGAGATGGCTTGCCTTCGACGACGGTAGCGACAACCGGGTCGAATGCCTGACGCGCAAGACAGCTCTGGGGTTCCATCTTGGCCTGGACGATTCCCAGAAGGTAGACCACAAGACCGGCCACGATGTCGCAATCGCAGTGATGTACATTCGTAGCGATGTTGTGAAGGAATTCCTCCCTGGGCCCCAGGGTCCCTGGGATGTTTCGCCGTCGCTGAAGAAGTACTATAAGACCGGTGTTTATCCTCTTCCCAAGACGTCCGAAGGGGAGGTAGAACCGGAAATCCAGGTTGAGGTCCATGCTCCGCCGCAGTATGACCAATTGCCCAGCTTGTTCGACAGCTACGACTTGATGTCGCGGGCTAAATCAGCCAACCGAGTGATGTATATGACTGTACCCCGCTCCGAAAGCTTCGTTGGGCTCCGCAAGAAGATCGCTCTTTGGGCTGCTGGCAGCGAGAAGCAGATCTCTCCGGAGAATATTCGTCTGTGGCAAATTGGACACACTCGTGATCGATTCGGGCCTACGCTTGCATTTGACCGAATCTCAAACCTGAAGTCTACACTTGATCTTCCGGAACAGACTGTTCGTCTGTGGATGCAGGTTGTCTCGGATGGTAAGTTTGCGTCTTGGTTGGCAGGTTCGGTATAGTGACTAACGTTCTCATCGCAGATGAAGCAAAGTATTTCGCTATGAGGGACCCCCAGGAGACAGTCGTCTCCGAGAACAAGCCTGAGGAGGCGGTCGTCGAACATGCTGGCTCTGAATCTTCAGATGACCATCCGGTCGTTCCTGAAACTAGAAATGGAGAGGCCGAGGCCAGTTCGTCTGGAAACGTCACCGAACGGGATTTACGCAATGATGATAGTGTGCCTGCAGAGCAATTCCAGTCTCAAGCCAGCGCTTCCGAGGCCACTGCGGATTCGACCCAGGGCACGCTTTCTCCATCTGATTCTCCGGCTGAAACTCAGCCCAGCAATGCGTCCACGGAAAGCGCTGAGAACGATGCGGCCGTAGCACCAACCATTGCGGACGATAACCTGCAAGTCCTCACGCAAGCATCATGGGATGTTCAAGAAACCCCTGCTGCCGCGTATCAAGTTCCTGGCAGCTCAGTACCTGAAGAAGCAACAGAGAACCGGGGTTCCTCTCCGGCTCCCGAGGCTGTGCCTGCGGCTCCTGAGGAGCCCGAAATCCCGCTACCCGTTGAGCATGTCTACTATTTCATTCAGATCTTTGATATTGAGGCGCAAGCCCTGCGCACTGTGGGATCCTTCTTCTCTCGAAAGGAGGAGAACATCAAGGAGGCTCTGCGGAAGCACCTGAAGTGGCCGTCGACGAAGGATTTCTCTATTTGGCAGCGAGTAGATGGCACAACGGTGACAACCTTGTCTGCGGTGGGCACATTCGACATCTTCGTGCCAGACGGCACGTGTTTCATCGTTGGTGACAAATTGAACAAGGAGAGGTAAGTTTTACTTCCATTGAATTGTCAGTTGGACCAAAAACTAATCATTTCGTAGGCGGACCGAGCTCAGCGTTGCAGGCTTATTCTCCAGTCCTGATCGCCTGATCAACTACCTCTTTGCAGCGGAGCGCAAGCACCCGCTTCGGGCCTTTACTGGCACCAAAACCATCGACGCGTCCTTCACCAGCGAATACTACAGCGGCGATTTCATAAAGGGCTACTACCACGGCAAAGGCAAGCATATCTCCGATTCGGCGGCAACCTATGACGGGGATTTCGTTTTTGGCAAGCGCCACGGCAAAGGCTTCATGGAGTACCCCACAGGCGATACCTACGATGGAGACTGGTACGAGGACCAGTGCCACGGCCAGGGGACCTTCATCGAGAAGAAGACCGGCAACAAGTATGTCGGCGGCTACAAGGACGGCAAACGGCACGGCAAGGGTATCAGCTACTGGGAGGTCGCCGACGAAGAGATGG
This sequence comes from Aspergillus cejpii, assembly GCA_004769165.1. Lineage (NCBI taxonomy): Eukaryota > Fungi > Ascomycota > Eurotiomycetes > Eurotiales > Aspergillaceae > Aspergillus > Aspergillus cejpii. The sequence goes on along the minus strand of SMSW01000004.1, from coordinate 3,266,944 downwards.
ACCTGTGCCAAATCTGCTTCAGCGAAGAGCAGGATGCCCTATTCTATGACTGCGGCCACGTCTGTGCCTGCGTGGCCTGCGCCCGCCAGGTCGATATCTGTCCCATCTGCCGGAAGAACATCGTCAACGTGGTCAAGATCTACAGGACATAGCAGCAATATAGGATGATGTGCTTGGTTGGGCGTTGTGGTCGAGTCAACAGCTTTGATATATAATCTTTCCTTTGCTTTTAACTACAGCATACCCAGGATGTTATGGAGATCTGAATTTGGAATTTGGAATTACTGGACTGTTTGGTTTCAGAGAACTCACGATAGGATTTTATACACGAATATATGATATATCTACTTGGATCCCTTGCAAGAGCCATAAAAATGGTATCAATTATTCTACCACAGCCATCTACTTTCAACCCACAGTCAACAACAAAATAGACAGAAAAGATGAATGCGCCCATCCGTACCGGAAACATGACAAATGATGCTTTTTATAAAAAAAAAAAATCCAACCAAAGAAGGCGAATGAATCAAGCCAAGTGACTATTTACTGTCCCCCTTCTTGCCCGACTTCTTGGTCTTCGACTCCTTAGTCCGAGCGGTCTTTTTCTCTTGCTTAGGCGATTTCGTCTCTTCCTTCGCACTGGCCGACTTCTTCTCCTTCTTCTCCTTTTCCGGTTTAGTGGAGTCGGCCGATTTCCCCGTCTTAGACTTGTTCAGTATAGCCTTGGGGTTGAGGCCCTTCCGGCGGAGGCGATTACGTTCCGCGCGCGCGATACGTTCCTCGTCCTCGTCGTCGCTGAAGGGGCCGAAAGCGCCGCCCTCGAGATCGGGGACGGTGTCGTCTATGATCGGGGTCTTATCGACGGGTTCCTCGTCGTCATCGGCGCCGGCGGGGGCGTTCTTAGCGGTGGTGGAGGAGGTCGTGGTGGCGGCATCCGGGCCCGGTTTCGCGGTCGGGCTGGGGCCGGTTTTCTTGAGCTTGCAGACGAAGAAGCCGTCGACGTTTTCTCGGTGTGGGAAGTAGCGGCGGGTCATGGTCATTTTGGGGTCGAATTTCTTGCCCATGTAGGAAATGAAGCCGGGGGAGCCGAAGTCCGCGAGGCCAGTGTCGACGATCTTGACGTTGGGCCGTTTGCGGAGCACGTACTGCACGACGGCTTCGTTTTCCTCGACGGTGACGCTGCAGGTGGAGTAGACGATGTAGCCGCCGGTCTTGGAGGTGTGGTCGACGGAGTCGATGGCGGCGAGGAGCAGGTTGCGCTGCATGTGCGGGATGGCGAGGAAGTCGCGTTCATTCTTGGAGGTCTTGACGCTGGGGTCCTTGGCGATGACGCCCGTGCCGGTGCAGGGGGCGTCGAGGAGGACGCGGTCGAAGCCGCCGAGCGCCTTGGGGAAGGCGGTGCGCGCGTCCAGGTTCGTCACGATCGTGTTCTTGCAGCCCAGACGGTGGATGTTACCGATCAGACCCTTTGCACGGGGCTTGCTCGCGTCATTGGCCACCACGCAGCCCGTGTTGCGCATCAGCGCGGAGATGTACGTCGTCTTACCACCAGGGGCGGCGGCCATGTCGAGAACCCGCTCGTTGGGCTGCGGGGCCAGCGCCATCACGGGGAGGAAAGAGGACGCCGCCTGCAGGATGTAGTGGCCCGCCAGGTACTCGGGGGTGGCACCGAGGGGCACCGCCGATTCGAAGACCTGCAGACCGACCTTGGACCACTTACCGACGGGCTCGAGGACCACGCCTCGGTTGATCAGAGCCTGCGCCAGGGATCGTCGGTTGGTACGCAGGGTGTTGGTACGGATGACGACGGGACGCGGGGTTTCGTTGGCTTCGAAGAAGGCGAACGCCTCCATGGGAGTGAACAGGTTGAAGAGCTTCTCTGCGAGGAAAGGTGTGTATCCGTAGTATGTGCAGATGTCATCGAGGAGGAGTTGGAGGTAGTCGGCGCGGGACTTGCCTGGTTGTCCCAAGGTCTTCAGATCACCCAAGATCCGAATGGTATCTGTGATTCTTGTACGGAGTAATTGCAGGTCGGGGGCCAAGCCCGGCTTGCTCGCGGCGTCTGCAAAGACATCTGGCCGGTCGCCAGCGATGTTAGTCTGCATCGCGGATTCCTGTAATTCACGCTGTGCCTCTTCCTCCTCTGCCTGCCTGGTCGCATCTAGCTTTCGAGACAACCCCTCGATATTGGCTGCTGTGAGCTTCTCCTCTGCGTCGGAAAGATCCTCGTCGTCTGAGAACATGGCTTCCCGTGGGTGGTCTTCTTCATCCGAGTCCATGACCGAGTCGTCGTCGTCCTCCTCCTCCTCATCTGAATCCATTCCTTCCTGACTATCCATAGATCCATCACTGACGCCGTCCAAATCGCCAAACTCATCATCCACCATTTCATCCTCCTCAAGATCCGACATATCTTCGTCATCCGAGTCCATAAAGGTAGGCTTCTTCTTCTTCCCCGCCGGTTCGCTCTTGCTCTTCGCATCCTTCTTGGTAACCGTCGCGCCCTTCGCCTTATTCCCCTTTCCATTGGTCGCTCCGTTAACCTTCTTCTTAGGCAAAGCCTTCAGGACTTCCTCCTCCTCCTCTTCAGCTCTCCTCCGCTTCTTGCCCGACTCCGCTTTGGATTCGACATCGCCCGCCTTCCGCTTCTTGTACAGGGTGATTTTCGACTCGTCCAGCGGGGCCGGAGGGCCCTGCTTCTTCATACGACGACCCTTTCCCATTGCAACAAGGGATGTGGTGGTAGGTAGAACTCGGGTTGATTCTAGTATTTCTTCACTTGAAAAGTCCAAACTTTTTTTTTTCCTTTTCCGTTTCTTTTTGGCGGTCAGAAATAGCAGAATGGTTTCAAAGGCGGTGTAAATATTCTGGCCTGAGGCAGAGATATCCGACCTTGTTTCTGGCTTCAATAAGATCCCGATTGGGTAATGTCAATCATCTACTGCAACCCCTCCATACTACACACCCACATACCATAGACGATCTACCTCAACAAACATGACAGAAGTAACATTCATCAAATCCTTCCTCTCAGCGCTGGACTCGCGCCCCATCAAGCTTCGCGCCGACCATGTCTTCGACGCAGAGCAAGTCGGTCTACGTATCCCCGTTCGTCACCACTCCACCAACCCCAACCCCAACCCCCAACCCAAATCCCAACTAACAGAAAATCAAAACCAGTATACACTCCCCCGTCTCCAACCCCCTCACCCCACGATGCCCAAGAAAGTGCAAAAGGCGATAACACCGGGGTCATCCCGATCGATCACGATACACCTGAAAAGCGCGCGGAACCCAGCGCTGGAATTCACGCTCCGGAATGCTGCGATCTCCACGACCACGGTGCAGGACCTCAAGGATGCGGTGCGGGAGCGTGTCGTCGATGCCCGAGGAAACAAAGTTGCGCTTGAGAAGATCAAGATCTTGTATAAGCGGAAGCCGGTGGCGGGGAAGACGGTTGCTGAGGTGCTGGCTGATGAGCCGGATATGCTTGTTGGTGGGAAGGAGGTGGAGTTCGGTGTGATGATCATGGGGGGTGCGCGGGTGGTTGAGGGGGAGGTGCCGTCGGCTGAGCAGCAAGGGATGGAGAGGCCTACGCCGCCTGGGCCTGGGGAGAGTGTTGTGGAGGCTGAAGGGTTCTGGGATGATCTTCAGGATTTCTTGGAGCAGAGGCTGAAGGATTCTGATGAGGCGAAGAGGCTGAGGGTGCTTTTCAACGAGGCTTGGAAGTCCAGTCAATAGTCTTCGATTGTATTGTATGCCATAGATACTGCTAATGATACCTTTCCACGAATACAATAACAACAATCAGTCGACTCAAGATATTGACCGGTGACGGTTGGGGTTACCAGTCTTAGGCTGATTCTATTCCTCAATCAAGACATCATATCAATTCTAGGTTCAGAGTCCAGAGGCAAAAGTAGAAGTATAGGAATTAATTGTTGTACACAAACATATACGCATAAAAGTCGGAGGAAGGGTATGCTCCTTCTGAGTGTGAGAACAGTCGAAAACCAATAAGTGGTGACAGGACTGTTCCAATCCATCTCACTGCATCGGAAGGCAGAGTGGCTAGGCATCACTGGAAGCAAGTACTCGGGGCTGCGAGCTGCGGGTTGTCGAATTTGGACGTCGTGATAATATAACACCATCAAACCACATCATCAAAAAAGTCCCATATCCAGGGTAGGGAAAGGTAAAGAGTCGCAAAAATGATTATTGCATGCAAGAAGAGTCTTTCTGCAAGGACAGGGCTAAGGTCCAACGGGGATATCCAGTCGAGGGAATGGAAATGGAACAAGAAGGAGGGAGGGCTTATAACCACAAGAGTAGAAAGGAACACATGCCAGGTTAGTCTGACACCGTTGCAAATGCTCAAGAACTGGCCAATCGCTCATCCATGAATAGTGGCATCAAAGAATTGCCAACAGACAATACCAGAAAGGGGGGGGAAAGGGGAAAGGAAAGGAAGAAAACCTCATACATCAACAAGGGGAATCCATCGTTTATCTTGAGAAAACCTTGACAACTCCGTCTCCGCCACCGCTGACAACCCAGCGGCCGTCACGGCTCCAGGTGACGGCACAGACACCCTCACCACGCATCAACCGGTGACTTGTGATCTCTTGGGTGCAGCTGCGTTTTTCGAGGCTCCAGAACCGTAGACTGGCATCATGGCCAGCGGAGACTAGTTCACGCCCATCAGGGGACAGTGAAAGTGAAGCAATCGCCGCAGGATGGGCAAGCATTGTGTATGTGCATTGGCCTACAAGATAATAGACAGACGTCAGTCAGTTGGACTCTATGATCGTAAATGGGAATGGTACGTACCGCTGTTGGCATCAAAAAGACGGATATATCTGTCTTCGTATCCACTGATGATGACCCCCTCCACGGCGCTCGAACCAGTGGCCCCATGTACAACTTCCTCATCAGCCAAGGTGCGACTGGGGTCAAGGCCCGCTGACCCGTCGAAGCCAACGGTGGTTGCAACGACTGAGTTGACGCCTGTCGAAGGGGTGCCGTCGTAGGTTTCCAGGCTAGCCATACCCACAATCTCCTCACCGGTTCGGGTATCATAGACAAGGATCGAAGCATCTGAGTACGAAACAACGAAATTGACGCCGGCAAGAGACAGAGGACTGATGCAGGTCGGTGATGGGGAATCAGTGCGGAGGATATGATGAACAAGGGTATAATGGAAAGGTGTGGTGGTTGCCATGCTGCGTTGAGGCGAAGATGGGAAGTTAGATCCGGAGGATATCGAATTGGCCCTCCGACTGCCGCCGGCTCGCCTGGATCCGGCTTGTGGTGATGATAGCTGAGGAGGCGCGCTGACTGCCCATATCAATATCCGTCCGTCTGCAGCACCCGAAGCAAGTAAGATGCGATCGGGTCCTCCATATCGACTGCTCGAGTCCCCAAAAACAGATCCAGCCGTCCCGGGAAGAACGCACAGTCCCCAAACTGCATCGGTATGGCCATCTAACGTGGCCTTGGGATCAACCCGCCCGCGCTCCCAGACTCGCACACTGGCATCCTGACCACCTGAGAATACCCACCCATCACCCAAAGCCCGACCGCCATTGGAGATATTTTGAGACGGAGAGCACGCAGCTAGAGCGGTTACAGCTCCTACATGTCCGCGATGGGTGAAATAGCTTGTTATATCCAGATCATTGCTTGAGTTGACCGGGTGAGAGCCGTATGCACCATATGATGCTGGGATTATCCATCGTTTGATGGTTCCATCATCACTGCAAGTGCAGATTTCAGGTTCCGACGGACTGCCACCACCAGTGAAAATCACCGAGCGAATGACGTCCAGATGACCTCGAAGTGCGAATCGAACCTTGAAGATGGGATCTTGCTTCTGTGCCGCTCCTGCTCCAGAGTCAATGGCACCTTCACCCTTACGTCTGGAACCAGAGCTCTTCCTTCGGTGAGGAAGCGAGCCACCCCGTGATGGGGACCTCGACCCGGAGAAGTTCGCGTTGGGGAAGGCGTCAACGTCAGGACGGTGAGGTGGAATGTGTTCGGTCCGGGGCTCCTGGGCAGGCACGTCGTCAAAATTCCAACCATCCGTATCTTGCGATTGTTCCTCCAACCGCTGGGCTTTGGTCTCTTGCTTGGACACCGCCTGAGCACGATCGTACGCCTGTTTCGCAGAACCACCTCGATCATCTGCCAGAACAGGGTCAAACCCCTGTTTTCGGCTATCGTTAGGGGTGACATGTGTCTGTTGCGGCTGTGACGGTCTCCTGTCCAGTACATCTCGCGAAGCAGGTGGGTGGAATTGGTTAGGAGCACGGGGCAAGTTGCAGTGCTCGGCGTAGTTGGTCACAACGGGCTGGTGATTCTGTAGCGCTATCTCTCGAGCCATGAAATGGTTCGCCTGCTGTTGCTGCTGTTGTTGCTGCTTCTGGCGCTGCTGCTGAAGATACGCTTCCTCCATACTTTGTTGGGACATGTTGTTATTCGCGTAGATATGGTTGGAGAGCTCCAGGTCATTCAGATCGGGAAGTGGGTGCGATGTAGGGATAACATGAAAAGCGATTTCCTGGACGCATTTCGCCAGGTAGAGGCGCGACTTCTCTCGTTCATTCTCCTGCCGGACACCAGGCCGGTTGTCGGACTCGTTATCGGCAACGTTGAGATCGGCGAGGAGCGGAGACCGTTGCGCTGCAGGCAAGTCAGCGGAAAAGCACACACACAACAAGCAGAATCGCAGTCTCGCATACATTTCAAGGCGTTGATGCTCTCCCGAGCAATCTCCTTGGGATCCCTCATATCCTCGACGGATTCATTGTTGCTGAGCTTCTTGACTTTCTCGCGCTCCTTCTTCAATGCAGCCTCAAGCAACCTCACATGTTTACCCAATGACTCATGCAGTCGCTTGCTCGTTCGCACATCGCCTTCCAACTTGCCAATTCGGGACCTCATCTCCGCGCGCTCAATTTCCCAGGCATTGCGGTCTCGCTCGTGTCGATGCCATTCCGTCTGCAGGAAGCGCATCACACCTAAAAACCAAATCAAGAATGGTTAGTTTAGTCCCATCGTTAAAAAAAATCCCCCACCAGGTAGATCCCAGTTAAAACCCACCTTGCAAAGTATACTCCGTCCCCTGAGGCTGTCCGCCATTCGACGACGCATCACCCCCAGGCCCGATGTATCCTCCACCCCCAGCCATGGCCGAGGGAGACTGCCAAGCCATACAAAATCAGCAAAACGACAGGATTCACACAGCCTCTGATGTCGTGACAGAGGCTCTTCGACCTGTCAGCGTTCTCTGTTGGGACCAGTTTTCGTGGCCGCAAGTCCTGAAAGTTTGTTGATGTAAGCAACTCCGCTGGGGACGGATGACAGCGTAGCGGCAGGAAACAAACGTTTCTGGATGACAGCACTGGTTCGTGGGAAAAAATAACAATAGAATCCAACAATGGAGGGGGATTCGTTTCACTGAGAGGATAAAAGGAGGCAGTCAGAAAAATGCTGGACTGGAAGCTGGCATGTTGTTAGGTTAAGTCTTTCCCTTGAGTTTCGCTGTCGGGGAAAGTCACCCGCCGTAGACGCCCTCTGTCGTTCTAGCCGCCTTTAGCGCTGGTAACAAGTATATATGGAGTAGCAATAATGCAGAGGGATTGACTGTCGGTGTATCATCGAATCTCTGTCTTGATTAAAGCATTTTTTCCTGGACTGCCATGTGAATGGATTGGCATGCACAGCTTCTACATAGGGCTTGTCGATAGCTTTGTTCATAACCTCATTACCTATACAGAAGCATCAAAATTCCAGCTCTTCAACCTCCATACCACAATCAACACACTTCTTCACTCCAATGCCAGTTTCAGGATTCTCTACAGACCGGCCCCATTGATGTACATGTCGTCCACCCTTCCCTAGATCGTCGCCGAAATTCCCCCCAGCAGCGCCTTGTCGATTGCGTCGGTATGCCTCGACTCTGGTACGTTTCTTCAGATCTTGCAACTTGGTCTTGAATTTGGCCTCACGCCGCCGCTTTTTCTCGTCTTCTCGCCGCTCAAATTCCGCGTCCAACGCCTCCGTGGTGCCCCATTTCTTCGGAGAGAACGCATACTCCTCCACCTGGTAGCGTAGGTAAAGCATCATGTTGTTCCAGGTCGACTTGTGGGGATTCGGTCGCTCCAAGTGCGGTAGAAGCTCTTCATCGCGCAGTTCGGCTGGAAGCAGAATCACATCAGTAAGCATGCGGCGCGGACAGAGCCAATGGTTTACTCTTACGGTCTGTCAAGAGATAATCCTCCTTTACTTCCGTCTTGGTCAAAAGACTGTACTTCTCCGGATACTTCTCCTTGCAGGCATTGCACACACAACACCGCAATAATTCCTCCCATTTCCAGTCGATCTCAAGACTTCCACATTCTCGACATGTCTTCTGCTTGCTTTTGTCCTCCAGGACGCTCAACCCCGGTTCGAATGGCCCCGCTCGGTCGCGACGAAGAGAGTTGAGTAATTGCTGTCGCTCCCATTCCTTCTGTGTCATATGTGCTGGTTTCTGCTCCTCTTTGCCGTCACGGACATGCAATGCCTTGTTGTATGGGTCATCCTCTGCGGTTAAGAAGCCTCCCTTCGTATCCGTCATCTTGCTGAGATCGTACTCGACATACTTGGTAAAGTTGCGGGCGGGCCTGATCGCTTCAAGGGGACGGTTCGCAGAGGCATCTCGTATCGTTGCGGGTGTATCCGATGCTGTCAGAGAGGAATATGTTCTCTTGACTCCTTTCACGCTGCTGGAAGGGTTGGAGGCTGCGGCTCGGTTTTTTGCCTCTTCTGCTTCTCGCTGCTCTCGAATCGCCTTGGCTTTCATTCGGTTGAGTTCCTATAAGAGAGGAGACAGGTCAGCCTAAAGAAATCATGACTTCCCCTGGACACCGTCACCTACGATTCTTTGCAATTGTTCCGGAGTAAGCGGACCCCGTGGAGGCTCACCGGGCTTCGCAGCGCCCGGGTTTGGGGGCGTTGTTGAAGGTCGTTCTGCTTCCATATTGTCAAAAGGTTCAAGATGTCAGAGGACCGTGTTTGTCCAGATCGGTGAAGAGATAATGCAAGTCAAAAGGTGCTGTCGATTCTTGACACGAGGCGCGGATGGAAGGCTGACGCCACATCACGTGATGATAAGTGATCAGCAAAAGATTTATTTATGCTGTGCAGCCATGCCAGAACAGTGAGGAATTCAGTACGGACTTGGGTGATTCGTACAAGGATACACAAACCCTATCACAGTCGATCTGCTATGTCTCGCCTGCGCGGGTCGCAAACCCAGCGGGACCTCCGCAGAGTTCGTCATCAACCCTTTCTTGTCCATACAGTACCTCGCATACACCCCCCACTGGTATGTCCATGACAGCATCCGTGCCTTCGGACCATATCTCCTTCCAGTTGACCTTGCGATTCTGCGGGCCCATAACCTGGAAGGATGTTGCTCCCGGCTTCATCTTGGGAGCACCTCCAGGTCGCCGTCTCCCCTTGCCATCAATAACCGCTACATTTGCGACCTCGTCCACTATGTTCTCGATACTGTTCATCGGAAGCGTCAGGTAACCGGTGTTATACGATGCCAGAGCAATGTAGATGTAGATGATCAGCATGACCAACCACGCCGGCATGGCGAGCGACCACCACCGATTGGGGTAGTAATAAATCCCAAGCTGATGCAGGAACGGGGATGGCAGGTAGGACCAGAGGATGTAGATCACTGTTGCATGAGTAGGTTAGGGCGGCTATCAAGCTTGTGTGGAGCCTTTGATTCCACTCACGGAAAGCCAGCGAAGAAGCAAGATATAAGACGAATCCGTAATATTCGTATGTCGGGACCTTCGGGCTGGCACGTGGGACAGTCGTCGCACGACGTGCTGACTTTGCGACAGCCGCCTCAGTATCATTCGGCGTCTCCACGTCTGAGCTGTCAGGGGTCGTGGGTCGGGACGTTGTGGTCGAGAAGGGAGGCCGAAGAAGCGAGGTCAACGAAGGGGACGGCGGTAACGGTGTCGGAGGTCTGTTATAGAAGGGAGGAGCAAAGGCATTGGGCCCGTGGAGGGAACTGGAAGATTGCCGAAACGGACGATGCATGGCGATGCCATCTTTGGGGGATTCCTCATCCGATTCTGTGGAGGCGTCTGAAAAGGACTGGTTCTCGAGGGAATAGTTGGATTGGAAGTCGGCATCGTCCTCCGCAAGATCGCCATGTGTAGGCGACAGCATGACTTGGTCACCCTCTAGGTAGCTGCTGTTTTGGATATCATGGATTGTAGATGTCGTCGCGAGTTCATCTGCTGAGAGGGGCGGAAATGGTTGCTTCGGCTCTCGTGATGGAACGACATGCGTAGGACCATGACTTAGATTATTGATGCGATGGGGATTGTCATCCCCTATCTCTGAGAGAGGCATCTCCGGATATTGGGTTGTTGGAGAGAACAGTGAACTCGATCTTTCAGTCTCAAATTAACATACTGCCCCTCCTCACCGCTTATTATTGATAACAGCTTCTCCTTAAATGTTGTGATGGGGATTGTTATGGAATAGTACTCATTTCTAGGATGTATATCGTCTTGTAATCTAGAATTACCTTAGGAGACAGAGACCTTACCATTAATCATGGCTATACGGAGAGTGCTGAGGAGAGGACATGGGATGGTGGAACAACCATTATATACTCCGTACATCAACGCCTGGTTCAGCCTTCAGGTACAACCTCAATTGGATCATTGCTGAAGTAGTATGATCATGGAATGCTGGCACTGGGGTACTACTCCGTAGTCCGTACATCCAAGCTGTCCGTGTGGTCCAGGCATTGACGGACGCTCAGATCAGGCCTGCCTGCACCCTGCAGTCTTCACCCTGGGCGATCTTACAGATCTTTAAATATCTGACGACTTTTTGACCAGGCATGGCACATCCAAGATAACTTTAATTTCAAGGAATCTCCAGGCAGAAGGCACACTCGTTAGCAACCTCAGATGCCGGTCAGGTCGCATAAAGAGACGGCATGAGTCTGTCTTCTCTCTTTCAGACAGGGTCGGCCTCGAGATGGACTTAGAATACTCCGTACAGGAGTATTTACCCCTTGCTTGATGTGACATGTTGGCAATGACATCCTCGGCCAATGATGGGCACGGATGTCTACTCCAGGCTCCAGCGAAACAGTCGTGAAGTTGTCAACCCCAGCAGTCCAGCTGACTGCATCACTGCTGAGATGACCGGGAGATCGATGGATTGAATATTCACTAGTCCCAATTCCCAAGAGCCTAAGACTTTAGGTTTGGGTTCATTCATGTCCCTGTTGGCCAGTTGGTGTCTTGGTGGCACGGGTCGGGGGATGAGAACCTCGAGGAATCCACAGTCGACAGTCGATAATATCAGTATCACTCAGCATTGCATTGATCGTCTTTCCATCAGCATGATCTGAATTGAAACCCAGGAAGTGTACGGAGTATACGGAGTACTCCGTAGTCCGTACTGGTTGCTAGAGAGTCTTCCACAATGACATCCTGAAAGCTGAAAAAGGCAAAAACCGCAAGCATTCCCCGATGAGAATTTGTCAGAAATCATCAATAGCTTCATTGGCCAATTGAATGCAAGACCCTGGATTTGTGGCTGTTTAATTTCCAGATGAAATGGATACTTCCTCTCAGTCTCCACAGCCATGCAATGGCATCTCTAAGAGACGGAGACTCTGAGACTCTGCGACTCACTGGTGACTGGATGTTATCTCTGTACTTTTGTCGATTCAGATTGAAATCCTCTTGATCCTTCAAGCCATGATCGACAAATTACGAGATGAAGAGGAAGCATTCCAGATGCATCCCGATTCCCGAGTCCAAGACACTCCAAGACTCAAGAGCCCAAGTGCAAACTGCAAGTGGGAATTTCTGTCACACTAAAGATGACTACTTTGACTAGCGACGGCATGGTACACTAGTTGCAATTTTTTGCATCAGTCTTTGCTATTAATGCAGGATGACAGGTCAAGTCATTCAGTATTCAGCCTGTCGAAGACCCGGGCTGGATCCAGATTGATATATGTCCCTCCTTTCCCTTGCTTCGGTCTTGGAAGCTGTGAGTTATCCAAGCAAATAGTCGGATATTTGTGTCGTAAACGGTCAATTTGAAGCCCATCATGGCAGCATGGGTTGGATCATTGGTCAAACGGCAGAATCTCCTCGTACGTCTTCATGGCTGTGACCAAAACGAGAGATCATCTGGGGTGCCTGTGGGTTGACACTCAGCTTCGCGTCGCAGGATCCGAGCAATGATCCCAATATCGGCTCGTCTCGAGGCAATGCATCCTCGACGACCTCCGAAGTCATCAAAAGCCTGGGGGTCAACGAATCGACCTCGCTTTCAGCCCTTTTGACCACTCTTCTCCCTGCATTGGTGATTGCTGCCTTCTGGTTTGGCCTGTTCTTGATCTGTCGACGCACCCAACTTCGGTGGTATGCCCCCAGGTCTCACCTACCATGTTGGCATCAGCAGTATGTATCCCTTCCTGTCCTCCACTGCGCCCTCGCATGCTGAGACAGTATCCCAGTGAACGGACTCCCCAGTTGCCGACCGGATTTATCAACTGGTTCGGGCATTTTTTCAAGATATCCGATGCACATGTCCTTCATTCCTCCTCCATGGATGGGTATCTGTTTCTGAGATTTCTCAGGGTACTCTGCGCTACCTGTTTTACCGGTTGCCTCATTACATGGCCCATCCTGATCCCTATCCATGTCACTGGCGGTGCAGGAAATACCCAACTCGACGCTCTGAACTTCAGCAATGTCAAAAACCCGACCCGGTATTATGTCCACGCTATCATGGCATGTGTTTTATTCAGTGAGTCCGCCGGACCGTCGTTTTTCATACAGGACTTCTGACCATTGGCTAGCGTTCGTCTTCTACGTGATCACTCGGGAGAGCATCTTCTATGCGAATCTACGACAAGCATATCTCAACTCTCCTGCATATGTGCACCGCATATCATCCCGAACAGTGCTGTTCATGTCAGTCCCGGACGAGTACAAGAATGAGAAAAAGCTACGCCAGGTCTTTGGTGAATCCATTGAACGAATCTGGATCACATCCGACTGCAAAGAGCTGAGCCGGAAAGTCAGAAAAAGGGACAGATTGGCCGACCGCTTGGAAAGAGCAGAAACCAACCTGATCAGAGCAGCGAACTCGGCTCGTCTCAAGGCATTCAAGAAAGGGATTATTACCTCGGACACATGTCTCGACGGCGAAAGCGGAGCTCATGCATGGCGCAAGAAGATCCGCAGACCAACCCACCGACCGAAGCTGTTTGGACCTAAAGTCGACTCCATCCGGTGGCTGCGCGATGAGCTTGTGAAGGTCTCTCAGGAAGTCGACGACCTTCAGCAGAAACACAAGGATGGAGAGAGAAAGAACCTGTCCGCCCTCTTCATTGAGTTCAACACCCAATCCGATGCACAAATCGCTCTGCAGACGCTGTCCCATCACCAACCCCTTCACATGACGCCGCGTTTCATTGGGATCTCCCCGAAGGAGGTCGTCTGGTCGGCTCTGAATCTCAGCTGGTGGCAGCGCATCGTGCGCAAGTTCGCGATCCAAGGTGCAATCGCTGCCCTGATCGTCTTCTGGTCCATCCCATCTGCCGCCGTTGGCGCCATCTCGAACATCACCTACCTCACCCGCCTTCTCCCTTTCTTGAAGTTCATTGATAAGCTTCCCCAGTCCCTCAAAGGAGTGATAGCAGGACTGCTGCCGTCGGCCGCTCTTGTCCTCCTCATGTCGCTGGTTCCGATAATCTGTCGATGTATGTTCCCCATGCTTGCATGACACGGCTGGTATCACTAACGACTCCCCCCTTAGTCTGTGCCAGACGAGCGGGTTCCCCGTCAACCGCTCACGTAGAGCTCTTCACGCAAAGCGCGCACTTCTGCTTCCAGGTCGTCCAGGTATTCCTCGTGACAACTCTTACATCGGCCGCATCCGCCGCGACAGCCCAGATCATCAAGGATCCGCTGTCGGCCAAGGACCTTCTCGCCGAGAACCTGCCCAAGGCCACCAATTTCTACATCTCCTACTTCTTGCTCCAGGGGTTGACCATGAGCTCCATGGCCGTGGTGCAGGTGGCCGGTGTCGTCGTGTTCAAGTTCATGAGCACCTTCTTCGACCGATCACCGCGACACCTGTACCGACGCTGGGCGTCCCTCGGGGGGATTAGCTGGGGCAGCGCATTCCCCGTGTTCACCAACATGGGTGTCATCGGTATGTCTCTATCAAAACCCCCCGAAACAACCACTAACTCCCAACAGCCCTAACATACGCGTGCATCGCGCCTCTAATCCTCGGCTTCGCCTTCATCGGCCTCTACCTCGTCTACCAAGCCTACCGCTACAACTTCCTCTTCGTCTACGACATCCAAACCGACACCAAGGGACTCGTATACCCCCGGGCCCTCCAGCACCTCCTCACGGGGATCTACCTCGCAAACATCTGCCTAATCGGACTCTTCGCGATCCGCGCCGCAATCGGCCCACTCATCATCATGGTAATTTTCACAATCCTCACCGTCCTCGCACACATGTCTCTCAACGACGCCCTAGCCCCACTGTACAGCTTCCTCCCCCGCACCCTCGACACAGAGGAAGAGACCCAACGAGCCAAGGACGACTCAACAACAACAACAACAACAACAACAACAACAACACAGTCCCTCCTGGACCGCGGGGGCCGCTGGGCCGCCATCTGGAAATGGTTCCACCCGAACCTATACCGCGACTACGCGGCGCTGCGCCGCAAGGTCCGCCGCGGGCATATCCGCATCCAGTACTCGGAGGAGGAGGAGCGGAACGCCTACTTCGAGCCGTGGATTACGGCGTGTACGCCGACGTTGTGGATCCCCAGGGATAAATGGGGGTATAGTCACGGGGAGATCCTGGAGACGCATCCGGCCATCCCCATCACGGATGAGGGTGCCCATCTCGACGAGAGGAATAGGATCGTCTGGGATAAATATGATCCTAATCTTCCGCTGTGGGAGTTGAAGATTTTGTATTGAACTACTCCGTAGTTACTACGGATGATGATGACTCCGAGGGAGATGATGATTATATATAGCTTAATGAATCGAATGAACTTGCAATCAACTAGGTTTTGAATGAGCGAAAAGAGTTGTCTTGATCAAGTTACCAGGTGAAGTGACTCTCCAGCTCAAGTAAAAAGAAATACACATGAAGTCCAAAGAAATGAAATAGAAAAAACACATCGATTGAACGGTGTATACTATATTAAATTATCAATGATTGAAACAGCCTCCCCCGTGGTATCTATATAGAGTACATAGCGCATCGAATCATATCGTCGTAAAAGAGCCAGGCAGCAACTGTTCCCGGCAAAAAAAGTAGAAAAGTGAAATCGAGGGGCTAAGCCGTTCTACATGACGACGCAGTCCTTACTTCGATCCTTGGGCCGATCTGCTGGGCCTGATGGAACTGGGCCGGGGGGTACTCGTCGCCCGAAATGGTTCCTCTGATATCGGCCCTCCGGGGTGTCACGCGGAGAGTGTGCTGGGTTGGTGGCCGCCTGTTCATATGCTGGAGGAGGGACATCTCCGGCATGGCTACCGGTATGACGGACATTCTCGGAGTGGGACTGCGAGTATCGCCCAGGAGGTTGGTTCAGCCTTGATGAGCGATGGCCGGGAGTGTACCGGCCACTGCCGCCATTCGCTACACTCGCTGAATGTCGGAGACTCGAATCTGGGCCCCAAGAGGTCCCTGGGGGGGCTGAGGCCCGGTGATTGCGGGGATTATTTCCCTCTCGTTCCTGGCGCTCTTCCTCTTGGTATTGGAGGGAGAGCGCGTAAGCATAGTCTGCATCAGCTTGTTCTTGAGGCGATAGTGTACCGCTTTGCCGCTCGCTCGGGGTGGAAAGGTCGTTCACCCTATTGCCCGACGTACGCGGGACCGGTGGACCAGACGTTTCAGGCGGAGCGTGGCCAACTGGGCTGAAGTCGCCGGCGAAAAACTCTGCGTTCGATCCATTCACGTCGACGAGGCACTCCCAAACGACTTTCGCATGACTGGAATAACCAGCATCTGTAACTAATGTAAATAACTGTTGTCGCTGGGGGTGTTTATAAAGCGTGGAGAAATGATCATTGCGGAATAAGATTGCAAACGAGCCAGGTGGCATTCTCTCGGTGAGGTGGTTCAGGCCAAATGTGCTCAGCTGGGTGGCGTTTTCAATGTCAGTGAACCTTTCAATTGCTTGGATGTCCTTCATTGCCTGTTCCTCCTCCCAAGTAAGGGTCTTTCCTTGGAAAACACGGTCCTCGAGTTCTTGCTTGCGGAAGGGCAGCAACTGGATATCTTCATAGTATTGGGCCAGTCTCTTGAGAGCAGTGTCCTCCTCGCTTGCAGGTGTCGCAATCCAACCGTGTACTAGTGGTACACCAAAGGTACTGTAGAGTCGGATGTCGCTTGTTTCGAGAAAGGTGCCGAGAGCGTCATTTGATTCCTGATCGAATGTCAGTACCAGCTGTTCTAAGCAATGTAACAACGATGGTTATCCATACCAGAGTAAGTCGTGGGTTGACATTCATGCCAGTATGGAGCATCGTCAAGAAGCGACTAAGGGCTTCTATATCTGGGAGCTCCCCGTCGGGGCCCACTCGCGTTGTTAATTCATCAAACAACGCCTCGATTAAGAGCCCCAGAGAAATTTGTTCTTTGGTCTGTAGCGCTCGGACAATGGGCGACTGCGTATCCTGATCTGCGAGCACTAGCGTATTGACAAGGGCCAATAGGGGACACGGCCCGTTCTTGTTTTGAACCAGTACTGGTGATTCTCGCGACTTTCCTGCTTGGTCAGTCCAGTTGATATGTCGAATTGAATATGTCTCGGATCTTTGCTCCTTCTGCCGTAGTTCTTCCTCTTCAGCTAGGTGGGTGTCTCTTGATGGAACTGCCGCAGGTTGCCCTGGTAAGGATTCTGAAGGGTTTGTGCGCTGCGGCAACGGCGGTGCCGATCCAGTTGAGATGTTCTGCGATGCGCCGGAAGCGTGGGTATCGCTTGAGAAGGGGGTATGGCCCGACGAAGCTTGAAGTAGTGAAGTGGCTCCTGTGCTTGCCTGAGAGGGCTCGTCGAAGTCAATTAGGTCATGGGAAGACTGGGTCGCCATGGTGGAATCAGTTATATAAGTGTTTATGCCGCTTCCCGGGGCCAGCCCTCTACGGTCTATCTGTGGCGGATACTGCGCTGAGTTATCATATCCATCGAATATTGAGGATACGTGTGGTGGAGCCGAGTCATTCTCATGGGATGCTTGACCCGTGGAGGCGATACGTTGAGAGTTCATCTGACCGTCTTGCCAAGTTGAGAACTGTGTAGCAGGACCTGGGTGCTCTTCAGCCCACGGATCCGTTCCTGTCTGGTCTAAGAGTGACAAGCGCGCAGTCATCGGGATGTAACCTTCGCCTGAGGAAGCATGAGTATTTGGAACCATGAGAGAGAAATGACCGGCGAACTTACTCTGACTGAGTTTATCACTAGAGCCGTCGCCATGTGATGCCCGGCGGCTATTGGAATCCCAAGGATTGTCTTCAGCTTGCCTGGCTTTCAAAAACGGATTGTTGGACTGTAGTTGTATTGATGGCTCCCAGCTCTCCCGGCTATCGAATTCTTGCCATTCGTTGGCAGCCATCCTCCTCTGAGTGCCCGCAACGACAATAGATGGTACACGATCACCTTTCCTCCCAGTCCCATCTATTGATTGCTGGGGCTGTGATCCCGTCGCGGGTGGCGTTGTTTGCTCCAGGGCATAGTTGTTCGTATCAGGCCTTTCCACTCGATCATCCGCCCATGGATTGGGAGTGTCGCTGGGCGCCCCCACTGGGGATTTCTGTGCTTGTTCCAAAGGCATCAAGTCGAATGCTGGCGAGGTGTTCAAATCGGGGGAGTATATCGAGTCCTGCGAGGGAATGCGACGCGGGTGAGGAGAGCTTTTTGCCCGTCTCGGACGGGTCAAGCGCTTGGGTGATGGCGCGGAAACTGACTTCGAAGTCGGAGAAATAGGTGAGACTGGAGAACGAGGTTCCGAACGAGCATTTGTTTGGATAAGACTAGAGAGATGCGGCGGTGCGCGTTTTCGCAGTACCATGAAGGCAAATTTGTTCTGTAGCGACCATGATCAGCCTCCTAGGCATCAATTCAACGGTAAGCTCCTAGAGCCAACCAATGGTCCTAAACCCGCCTTGTTGGATGTAGGGCTTGCAGGGGGATCCAAATACCTAACTCTTGGGCTAAACCAGACAGAAAGTTGCTTGCTTTTGAATGCTTCTTTCACTAGAGAACCGTGGCAGTGTTGTTGGTGGCTTGGTAGTTGGTTCTATTGAAGCAGTTGGAGATGTATACGTAACCGGGTGAAGCGGAAACAGCGAAGATGCTAATTATCAGGATTCAGGATACAGATGAATCAACGCCATCCCGGTTACGCCATTGACAAATATGGTCTGAGATGGGAATGCATCAACATCCGAGCATAAGTTCAAGATGAATTGAATGTGAAGAAGGGATAGGAATAGGCATCCAGATTATCTTCTTCTTGACATTCTGGGGTTGGCCTTGTAGACTGTGGAGAACTGTTGGGTGGCTGATGCTCATGCACGGGATTGTATTTGCCACCAATTTTGCTGCCTGGAGGCTGTAAGAAAGGGTGTTTTTCTGGTATTGTATTGTAATTGCAGTTTCAGCCACAGCAGACGATGACGTACTGTGGATAATACCGGAGATTTATTACTCCGTTACCCCGCTTATTAAATTATTATGTAATCCAGTATCAATTGTAGAATCACATGGTCTGTGCGTTATGATGAAAAAAAGTAGATGGTGATATTGGTGCAGTTGGATCGATTATCATTAAAAGAACCAGCTTTTTACCATGCATTGCTGTTGAAATATTGATCTAGTTTCATACCCTGCCTGCAAAGCCATGAATTCCTACATTCGCCCTTACCAACATGTCGCTTTGCGATTGCCGTCTGAGTTGACGAAGATCGTTAGACTTGTGCCTGATACGTACGATATACTTCCATTGAACAAGGCATATTGATGCTTGGAATGTGTTCTAACTTGAGGCCTTAGAGTAGTATTTCTCGGGAAGTACGGGAGCTTCCCTGCGAATCAGATTATCGGGCGCCCATACTATCTGACCTTCGAGATCATTGACGCTTCGGGCGAGAATAATGAGAACTGCCTACGCATTATCCCACCGGCCGAATTGCACGCCGAAACGCTCATTGAGGAGGGTGAGGGTGATGGCGACGAGATAGATGAAAACGAGGACGGCACCCCCATGCGCACCAACCGTGACATTGTCGACGATGCATCGACGCAGAAAATGACATTGGAAGAGATCGAAGCTTTGAAAAAAGTATCTACCGGCGCGGGGCGAGAGATTATCGCGAAGCTTCTGGAATCGCATTCTGCGCTGGATCAAAAGTCAGCGTTCTCGCTCGCCAAATATACGTTACGGAAACGGAAGAAGTTTCTGAAGCGATTTACGGTCCTTCCCCTGGATGTCAGTCTTTTGGCGAATTACTTCTTGGAAGGAAAAGAGGCGCCAAAGACCATGGAACTTCGCGACGAGTTGATAGGTCTGGTCGGGTGTTGGGGCAATGTACACCACGGCGGACATACTTCGCTTGAGGGAGCCATCGGGTCGAAACCTAACGGTCGTTACCTTGTGATCGACGAAACGGGAGGCTTAATAGTCGCAGCGATGGCCGAGAGGATGGGTATTCTGTATCCCCATGACGAAGAGGAGGAGCAGGACCAAGAACCCACCAAGGAATCCGGCGACGACGGAGAGCAACAACTCACAAACTCCATGACCCATGCTCTGGCTCGACGCCGTCACATGTCTGCGTCAGGGAATACGATCACTGTGATCCATGCCAATAAGCAGCCTAGCCTAGCATTGCTGAGATACTTTGGCTATGACCAGGACAACCCCGACGAGTCGCATCCACTGTACACCCATATGAAAACAGTGTCGTGGATGCAACTCTTGGACCCGCAGGCGGATACCATCTACGCCACCGAGCCAGCACTGATCCCGGAAGAGACGCTAGCCACCTTCAAGACCAACAAACGCAGCGCATATTACAAAAAGCGGAGTCGATGGGAGCGGGTACAACGGGTCGTCAACGAGGCTCGAGCAGGTGACTTTGACGGCCTCATCGTCGCGACGCTGATGGAACCGGCCAGTGTGTTGAAGCACGCCGTGCCGTTACTTGCAGGCTCGGCCCCGGTTGTGGTTTACTCCCCAACCATCGAGCCCCTGACCGAACTGGTCGATCTGTACTCGACCCCAAGGAGGACAGCGTACATCACCCGGAAACGGGAAATCATCGCACAGCATAACCTGCAGCTTCAGCTGGCCAAGGAGCAGGACGCTAGCGAAGGCGATGGAAAGAAATCCCCAGAACCGGACTTCTCAGAACTGGATAAGGATTTCCCTCTCGATCCGTCTCTTTTACTTGCGCCGACCCTTGAGACATCTCGGGTGCGCACCTGGCAAGTCCTTCCTGGGCGCACGCATCCACTGATGTCGGGACGCGGTGGTGCTGAAGGTTACATCTTCCATGCCATTCGCGTATTCCCGTCTCATCAAAATATTCAAGCCGCTGGCAATCCGAGCCGGAAGAAGAGGAAACTCGCGGTCAAACAAGAAGCTGCAACTCCAGCGGACAGTGGCAGTGGTATGGACGTTGAAATGCAGTCATGATAAAAGTATGGGTATAAGGGATTTGTATAGTATAGAGTCTTGCATTTCTCATGCGACAAAAGGCGGTTTGTCTTCGAGAATTTAGAGTACAAGAGTTTTGGTTCCCGTAATGGACACCGACAGATTTCTTGAGCGACTGTAACTCTCAAATATCAGTCTCTAGACTTAGGTCTCAGTCGACTGTTCGCGTAGCAATATGCCACAAGGGACTGAAAAGCATTCCTATGTTCAAGAAAGAGACGGCAATGATTCAGAACACCGCTGTTATAGGAACTGATAATAAAACACGAACTATATCCATCTTGTAATCACCTAGAGGTTCTTTCCCATGAACTTCCTCTTCGCAAAGCTAAGCCACCACTGAAGAAGTCAGATTTTAAGTCCCCTATGATGAAAACGCAGCTTACCTTCGAAGGACCCACGCCACCTGGGTATAATCTTGCATGTAGACGAATGGCAATCTCCTGCCGTACTTGCGAAATATACCTAATATTGGGAAATATTAACCCATGATCCCCATACATCTCTACCCAGAGCAGGAATAACCTACGCTCTCAATGTCTCAGCATCTTGGCGATCTCGAGGAGGCTCAAACGCCTGGTTCAGCGGGAAGGACACATCACCGGGGAGAGCGAAATGTTCAAGCGAGACATTGATCAAGGCCTGGTATACACGATTAACGACCCTCTCTCTCTCTGCTTATGAAGCCCGCAGCAAAAACGTACCTTCTCGGCCTCACGCGAGGTCATACCGGGCTTGACCTTCCCCAAACAGTCACTAATGAACAAGGTGCCGTAGATGAGCATGCGGTCTGCGGGCCCATTGATCTCGAAGTTTCGGAAAAGCACATTGGCGCGGAACAGAGACAGGATCTCGTCTACGCAGTCGTACGACTCATTGTCGGGGGGTACATCGGTATCGGAGACGTCGGCGGACAGCGGGGGGAGTGTGTATGCGGGGCCGCGAGTGCGGGTGCGGAGGGGGAGAACAGGAAAGTTGCCTGGAAGGTAGAGAGCAGATGGTTAGCCATGGAGTCGTTGCGGCGATGTAAAGAGGGTCATGAATTGCAATGGCAAGTTGATTAGGCGCATGCGATCATACCTATTACGGGGACATCCCGGTCCTCGAGGAAGATGGAGTGGTATGCCTAAAACAGTGTCAGAGGAAAGAACAGATCAATGTATGATGTCGAAAATCAGAGTCCATACCGGCATTTTAGTTTGCGATGATGACTTAAACCCTCTTAGAGCCTGTCTAAAGAGGATTGTTTAAGTTGGACAGCTAGAGCAGGAGGTCGTTGTAAGGCGGTACTCCGTACTACTGCCAGTTTGCCAGACAAGTTCATGTCATCACTGGATCCACCAAGGCACCAAGGCACCAAGGCAGGCCCATGATTTTTCCGGCCGAACCTCTTTACGCGTTCAGAATATCGACGCGTCCAGCTATACTCCATATTCATCGTTTACAACTCGATTCCCAGTGATATTATTTCCCCTAGTATTGGCTAGTTTCTGTTTTTAAAACTTATCGCTGAAAATGTCTGATTACGAGGATGAAATGGACGTGGATGCGCCGCCATCCAAGAGCGCGATTCAATTCAGCTCCGATAATACCAGCAAGAGGGCTAAGAGACCTGCTGCAGATTTGCCAGTGGAAGCTCTAGACAATCTGCCTTGGTGAGTACCGGCATATATGAATGTTCCTTCCGTCATTAATTGGTCTGTTAGGGTCGAGAAGTACAGACCAAACACACTAGACGATGTCTCCGGTCATCAGGATATCTTAGCTACAATCAACAAATTTATCGAGGCAAAAGTATGCGTCGTCCAATCTGTGCTGGTGTCCGTACACTAATGATGTACAGCGATTGCCTCATCTTCTCCTCTATGGCCCCCCAGGAACCGGCAAAACATCTACAATTCTTGCCCTTGCACGACGAATCTACGGTCACAATAATATGCGGCAGATGGTGCTCGAACTCAACGCCAGTGACGACAGAGGCATTGATGTAGTGCGCGAGCAAATCAAAACATTCGCGAGTGTGTTTAATGCCTTGAAATGAACCCGCACAGACGAAGCTAACGCTGTACCTCGGTAGGCACGAAGCAAATCTTCTCCATGGCGCCGTCGTCGGCCTCGAGCGGCTCGTCACTCGCATCTTACAAATTGATTATACTGGACGAAGCAGATGCAATGACATCAACGGCCCAGATGGCATTGCGCCGGATTATGGAGAGATACACCGCAAACACACGATTCTGCATCATCGCCAACTACACACACAAGTTGTCGCCAGCTCTGCTTTCTCGGTGTACTCGGTTCCGCTTTAGTCCCTTGAAGGAACAAGATATCAGATGGTTGGTAGATCAGGTGATTGAGAAGGAGCAGGTACAGATTCAGCCGGAGGCCCTGAGCAGCTTGGTCAAGCTGAGCAAGGGTGATATGCGTCGGGCGTTGAATGTGCTGCAGGCCTGCCATGCAAGCAGTAAGACTAGGAACACTACCCGGAGCAGGACCATGGTGCTGATCTTGACAATCTAGGCAAGCCGCTTCCGATGAAGAATGCAATGAGGGGTGAACCTCAAGCCGAGCCCGAAATCATAACGAACGCAACGATTTACGACTGCATTGCTGCACCACATCCATCGGATATCCAGGAAATCATGACCACCCTTCTTTCTACAAGCGATGTCACCTCATGTTTAAATACTCTCAACACCCTCAAGGCCAATAAGGGTCTCGCTTTGGCCGACATACTTTCTGCTCTGGCGGAGCAGCTGCAACAGCTCGAAGTGCCACCGCAAACCATGATTACGTGGCTCGAGGGTCTGGCAGATATCGAATATCGACTCTCGGCGGGTGGATCGGAGACCATGCAGACTGGGGGGATGGTTGGTGTTATACGAAACGGGTGCGAGTTGATGGAGGCAAAGGCGCGATAATCCTTTGAACAAGATCTTCACCACGACCAACTCCTTCTTTCTCAGTGGAGCTTCGATACCCCTTGACAGGGGACCCTCTCGGATGGAGACATGCCGTAAAGAGATGTGGAGAGTAGAGCTGATATGCCCGAGTGATGGAGGAACAGACTACATAGTTGAGAGTTCTACGGAGTATGGAGGAGATAGAATAGATACCCACAGGCAGTCGAGCTGGATAGCCCAAACTTGACTTGAGAGTCATCACACTGTCACAATTCTGTATAGACCTGTTTATCTTGCTTAGGTAACTTTACGCACCTTACTAATCTACTAAAATAGAAGAATTAACTCCATTTGATTTGCATACAAATCTCGACATTTTAGGAAATACACAAACTACTCCATACTGAACATTTCTCGAGCCTTCAACTCTTTGTTTCTCGATAGCTTCATTGTTCCTAGATTACGCGACTCACTGTCGGAGAGGCGATGTCTACAGTACCGAGGAAATATGAGGATTCATGTTATCTTCCACTTCAATTGACTCGACGAAGTCATGATGATAACAGTCAAGTTTACCTTTGCTGGCTCCGCGGGGTTATTCGCTACGATAGCTTGGGCTGATAATGATAAATACCTCACAATGCCCACTCTAAAAATCCTAGATACTTGTTCCAGCTGATTAACCCTGATCAAGTTCTTGCAATGCGGACTTATCTAGAATCAACCGGTGTTGTGCTGGCCCTTATGGCCATGCCCCTCGCATCCGCCGAGAGAGTGCTTGGAGCCTACATCTTCGCCCGTCATGGTGATCGGACACCTAAGATCTTGGGCAACACTCAGTTGACCGATCTGGGATACCAGGAAGTGTTCCAGACGGGTATCTACTACCATGACCGATACATCGCCTCCAACTCTTCCCACCAGATTCAGGGTATTAGCGAGCAGATTGTCCAGCTCAGCCAGATCAGTGCTTCGGCACCGTCTGACGCCGTGCTTCAGAACTCGGCCACTGCGTTCCTCCAAGGTGTCTACCCTCCCGTGGGCTCCGTGGCTAGCCAGACCCTGGGTAATGGGACGACCGTAGAAGCGCCTCTAGGCGGCTACCAGCTGATTCCCCTCTCGCTCATCGACACAAACACCAACAGCGAGAGTAACATTTGGCTGCAGGATGCGACTGACTGCCAGAACGCCGAGGTCAGCAGCAACAACTACTACAGCTCAGCGCTCTATGAGGGTCTGCTCGCGTCCACCGGCGATCTATACAAGTCGCTCTCCCCTTACCTGAACAAGACCTTCAAGGACTCGCAGATGAGCTTCAAGTCCGCCTACACCATCTGGGACTATCTCAATGTCGCCTCCATCCACAACTCAAGCAGCGACTACCCCTCGGAGGAGGTGCGCCGGCAACTGTTCCTGCTCGCCAACATCGAGCAGTACAACCTGGCCTACAACGCCTCCGAGCCCATCCGCGCCGTCGCCGGCTCCACCCTGGCGGGGGAGATGCTGCAGGCTCTCAACAAGACCATCACCTCCAAGGGCAAGACCAAGTTGGGCATCCAGTTCGGATCATACGGTACCTTTCTCTCGTACTTTGGCCTCGCGCAGCTGCCCACTGTCACGGCCGATTTCGCCGGTGTCCCGGACTACGCCTCCTCCATGGCTTGGGAGCTCGTCACCAACTCCGACTCCGATAAATTCCCCTCCGTCTCGGAGATCAGCGTGCGCTTTATCTTCCACAACGGCACGATCAGCGGCTCAGCCACCCCGACCGAATACCCGCTGTACGGCCAGTCAAGCACCACCATCCCCTGGTCCGACTTTGTGAAACTGACCGACAAGATCGCCATCACGGACGATGAGCAGTGGTGCAAGGCGTGCGGGAATACGAACGGCCAGTGCGCGGCGTATACTGCTTCGACTTTGGGATCTTCATCTTCTGCTGCTACAGATGCCAAGGGCGGTGTTTCGCAGTCTGTGGCGGGAGTCATTGGTGCGATGGTCACCCTGGCCGTGATTCTGGGTCTGGAGGCCATCTTCTTGCTCATCGGCGGATTCCGAATCACCAAGAAGCGGAATGCCGTGCGTGGAGTTGAAACCACGAGTATTGAAGGAGGGAAGATGCCTTGATTTTTTGATCTGGGGAGACCGATGGAGCGACGTCGTGGTAACTTAGTATGTTCAACAGTAATGCAGCAACGATATCAATGAGTAATTTAATGCTGGTGCTGATAGATTCCGAGTTAATAACCAAATGGGTCCGCCAACTGGTAAACTCGACATGACGTGACCGCGACTGAAACTCCACAGAAAAGCTACAACTTTCCGCTTCATCTAGAGACATCAATCTACAATCCACGCTTTTGCTTCAATCCTTGGAAATATTTCAATTACCCTTGATGATTGGCTTATAAATTAACAACGGACTCATTCAAGACCAGATCGCTGCACGTCAGAACATTTCAGGCTGAGCCAGCGCTCACCTATCCGAATGATTCGCTGAAGACAACTCACCATCTCTACGAATACAGAGTACAGAATCCCTCGATCTTGACTCCCTACAATGTCCACACATTACACCACCGAACCCGCGCCCACCGCATCCGCCACCCTCAACACCACCTTCGGCCCGATCCACATCGCCCTCTTCGCGACCCAAACCCCCCTGACATGCAAGAACTTCCTCCAGCACTGCCTGGACAACTACTACGCAGGCACGATCTTCCACCGGATTGTGCCGGACTTCATCGTCCAGGGCGGGGATCCGACAGGCACAGGGTCCGGGGGGACCTCGATCTACGAGGACCCGGAATTCGAGTACGATCCGGAGGCACGGGATCCGAACGAGAAGGTGGTGCTGCGGGATGAGCTGCATAGCCGGCTGCGTTTCAACCGGCGCGGGCTGGTGGGGATGGCGAAGAGCGAGGACGGGAGCTACGGGAGCCAGTTCTTCATCACGCTGGCGAATACGGAGCGCGAGCTGAATGGCAAGTGTACGCTTTTCGGCCGCGTCGAGGCCGATAGTATCTACAATGTGCTGAAGATTGCCGAGGCCGAGCGTGTCGAGGGTACCGAGCGCCCTGTGTACCCGGTCAAGGTGACGTCGTGCGAGGTTGGGGAGTTGGGTCCTTTGGCGGGCAAGTTGAAGAAGAGGGAGAGGGTAGCGAGGGCGCCGGCGGAGAAGGAGAGGCCCGCGGCGGCAGCAGCGAAAAAGAAGAAAAAGGCCAAGGGGGGTAAGACATTGTTGAGTTTTGGCGGGGACGAAGGGGACGAGGACGTGGCTGTTCGACCAACGAAGCCCAAATTCAACCCGACACTCGTGACGG
Organism: Aspergillus cejpii; assembly: GCA_004769165.1. Classification (NCBI taxonomy): domain Eukaryota; kingdom Fungi; phylum Ascomycota; class Eurotiomycetes; order Eurotiales; family Aspergillaceae; genus Aspergillus; species Aspergillus cejpii. The sequence continues at coordinate 3,239,903 of SMSW01000004.1, read as the reverse complement.
ACACAAACATCGCGGCGAGGGAGGAAAGACCGAAGAAGACACCGGATAAGGAACCGACGCAGACGCGGAAACGCGCACGTTCACCATCGCCCACGAAATCCCCGTCCCTCGAGCGCAGAACCCGTCCTAAGACGCCCGATCCGCTGAGACAGCTACCTCTCCCTAACCCAGAAAGCCCGGCGCGGTCACCGCCACAGTCGCCCCCAGCGAGACAATCGATCCTATCACGGACGAACGCGGAGATCGAGAACCTCAAGGCCTCGATGCGGCGCACCGTCGCCCCCGTGCCAACCGACACAGGCCGCAAAAAGTCCGCACTGGAAGCCATGATCCCCGAGACCGCCATTCGCGGCCGCAAACGCCCACCGCCGGGGACATCCACAGTCAACACCACCGCCAACGGCGGCATGGGCCGCGGGAGCAGCACCAACGGTGTAACGGGGTTCAGCAGCGCCGAAGACGAAACCCTCCGGCTATTCAACGCATTCAAAGCGAAACTCGAGAGCGCGGACGCAAAGACGGCACCCACGCCCACACCACACGAGAAAGCGACCCATACCTCGGGAAGACCCGCCGCGGAACCCGAAGACGAAGAAGAAGCCCAACTCTGCGATCTCCACTTCATCGCCAACTGCCAGTCATGCAAATCCTGGGACGACGAGACCGGCGTCGCAGAACCCACGGGCGATGACCGGGGCTGGCTGACGCATGAACTGCGCTTCGGCAAGGATACGCTCGGCAAGGATCTACAGTGGAAGCGGGAGCATCCGGAGGACGTGGACTCGCTTGTTGTGATTGACCCGCGGGAGCGCGAGAAGGAGATAACGGGCGGTCGACGGAGGGGGTTGGAGCGGGATCGGGAGCGGGATCGAAAGAGGGAGCGTGGGGATCGAGAATGGGATCGACGGAGAGATGTAAAGTAGACAGGCTGACCTATCTAATTCACTATTGGTACTGGTAACCTTACATTCTACGCTCTGGGTAGTGTAAGTCATCCATGAGTACTTACTATGGGGCAGCCGAAGGAGACGGGTATTACACAAACAGAATTGGCAAGGACTGCAGAGTATGGCAAATGGGCTATGTACTCGAATCACATCAAAGCCGTACTCCATACAGATAGGGGACATGACATGGACAAGAATTGCTCCCAGGAATTTTTTCAAATCCAGATCCAGATCCAGATCCCATCATCCAACCATATTTCTGAGATGGAATTCGCCGAAGAAGAAAAAAAATACCTAGTAGAATTGTCTAGGGACAAAACCCCCCCGGCATCATAGGATAATAAACCATTTTCCTTGAAGCGAAAGCAGTTGTAGAAGAGGAAGGGAAGACGAGGAGGGAAAAAAGGAAAGAGAAGGAATAATAGTCGTTATTATGTACCGTTATCGAGCGCAAAGTATTTCTGTAGTTGCTACCTTGTTGTCACAAAGCGAAAAAGATATGACTTGATTTCCATGTCTCAAGTCGTTGGATGTTCCATGTCTCAGTAATTTTTTGTTTCTTCGTTCGTGTTGGTATTTCTGGCTCATAGTATCACCTCCTTGCCTTTTTTTGACCCAGAACCAAGTTAGTAGATGCCTTGAGACATCAAGCCTTCCTGCGTCGTTTTGCATTGCCGTTTCCCTTACCTCCATGAGAGTCAATGGACCCGCTGGGGCCATTGTACTGAGATACCTCATCCGTAGTACCGCTAGGACTGGTTGCTTCGCTATCAGTGAGTGTTTCGACAATCCGGCCAGAATCCATGTTGTGATTCTTGTTGCCAATGGGGAGCTGCGAGTTCGCGCCAGCAGCAGGATTGTATCCAGCGCCGTCGTAACTATTGAAGAAACCGGTGCTCTGCTGTGGAGCGGTCGATGCATCAAAAAGATCGCCGTCGGTAGGGATCTGGTCGAAATCGAACAGGTCGTTTGCATCTTTGAGGTCTTCCGCACCGGCAGGAACAGATGGTTCAGCTGGGGCGGGCGCTGGAACGGAGGTTGTCGAGCCACCAAAGTCCAGGTTACTTCTATTGTGCTCAAGGTCTCCAATGTCGGTGAAGTAGTCGTTATTGAAGATGGTGTCAAGATCAAGTGGGGGAGGAGGTACGCTTCCATTTTCTGCTCCGAGGCCAGGGATGCTCCCAGTGGGACTGAGCGGCTGGAGGAGATTGGTCAAATTTTGCACGGACCGATCTTGCTCTGCTTGCATCTTCATGAGGTTGTCTATCTGGGCACGGGTATTTGCAAGACGGCCGTTATAGTTCTGCGGCATTGGGGGAGGTGTTGGCGTGATCAGAGCATTGTTGGCAGGCACTGGAATATTTGGATCCGTGTGAGTCTCATTGGCCATAAGTCGGAGCATATCTGCGCGCTGATTTGGGGTGAGTGGAGAATTACCGCCAGATGTTTCAAGGGAGGAAAGGACGTTGGGGAAATCGGCAAAAGTCGTCGGGATGCCATTCCGCGCATTCGAGTTCTGAATCACGGACATGATATCGCGCTGGGGATATTGCTGGGTTTGCGATGGAGGAGTATCCTTCGGTCTGGGGCTAGCCTCAAAAACCTCCTCAATATGGCCAGGCTGGGAAGCACTGGGCTGCCGACTATGATTTCGAGACTGTGAACGGTCATATGCACTAGCAGCAGGGGAGAGCGTTGAAGCCCGGCCATGGCGTTCAAATCCGGGAGGCGCCTTCAGCAGCAACGGTGGCTTCTTCAAGGCCCGTTGCCCGCCAGGACTATTCAAATTGGCAGCACCTAGCGCGCTCAGCGAAAAGCCATCGCTCATGTCAACCACGTTACCTTGATCCTGCGAAATGGCACCTGCAAAGGAGTTGGAGAGATTCTGGGGTCCGTCTTGTCCCTGGAGACTGCGATTGTACATATTCGCCAAGAAAGTAAGGATTGCATTGATGGAGTTTTCGTGGCGATTATGTTGTTCTTGGAAGTTGGCCGCCTGCTTGTAGAGTTGCTCATGCTCGCTCCTTAACTTGCTGATGGTGTTGGAGATGATCTGCTGCTGCTGACGGATTGCCTGCAACTCCCGATAGACACCCGCGAGTTGGTCTTTAGGCATCAGACTGCCGGGGACTAGAGAGAGTTGGCGACTGCGGTTACGATCATTCCGGGACGCACCATCTTCACCATATTCGTCATTCTCGTTCTCATCCACCTCCTCCGCCTTCACCCGCACGTTCCCTTTCCCTGACTTACTCCCTTGCCCTGCTGTATTCTTGGGCTTCTGAATCAACCACAGTAGATCAGGGTGCCCGCGCTTAAAGTAGGGATTCGCATATTCGCTAGGACTCTTGTTCTTTCGCTCGCTGGCTCGCATCGAATTGTCGGACAACCCAACTTTCTTATGGAATCCGTACATATTCAGTTGGCGAACGAAAGACGCATAATTGTTGTGCTTGAAGAGTTCGGGAATCAAGGTTTTGGCAAATTCGTCTTCGTCCAACACAATGAAGGAGTTTCCGTCCTCAGACCACTGTATAAGATCGGTATTCTTGGACTCGTCTAGAAAACTAAATGGCTGCAGTTAGCACCTCGTTAGATAATCTCGATAGGTGTCAATCATCCCACCTGCTCAACTTTTGTACGAAAGGGGGAATCTGTTTTCTCTTGGCCTGCGCCTCCCTCTTCGCGACCAATGCGCGCCGGTACAGTTCATCCAGGCTCTCTCCCCATCCTCCCGGTTCGCCACTGCCGGTATTGCGATCGGGGTAAGAGGACGGTGTTTGTTCGTATCCACGGGCCCTATTGACTAACTGGTTCGGTAACTGTCCGTTCGGTAACTGTCTGCGAGCGAGCTGATTAGATACAGTGGCCGGAGCTCCAGGTCCGACCTCCTGGTTTGTCGTGTAGGCTGGAACATTGTAGGAGCTCGCATCAGTATAGGGGGGTGTGATGACATTGGGAGGGTTCTGGCCCCATTGTAAGAACTGGTCGTTCGAAAGCTGGGAGCCCGGATTCGCCACGGGGTAGTTGGAGATCGGCGTTCCGAGTTGCGGATGGCCGGCAGGAGATGTGCCAGGAGCAGGTCTTTTGCGGTTAACGCCTTGGGGACTCATCACAGATGACGACCTCCACTCGGTCGGTCGGGTTGCGTGAGTTCGAACTGGTGTAGAACGATCCTCCACTCCTTTTGAGCCCAGTACACCGCAGGCGATGGTGAAGATACCTCAAGTGAATGCGAAAAGAGATGGAGCGCCTAACCTGTCGACCAGGCACGATAGCGGGGAGGGGTCGAAGGATGGCGGACGGTGGCACAGATGGTCGGGGATAATGACAATAACGAGCAGTCGTAAACGTTCGTGTGAATGGAAGATGCAAGGCGATATTGCCCAGAAAGAACCAAGGAACGCGAGGCGGCGGGAGGAGAGCGGCGACGCTGACAGTTATATCGATGGCGGAGACGCGACAAACGCGACAGACGCTATCGCAAGAATCGACACAATGAGATGGGATAGGCAAATAGTTCCGGATAGCAATTCCGCAGCGAGCAAGAACGGTAGTTTGATAGCTGAAGACAGCAGCTGTAGTCAATTCCGTGTATGAGGGTCGAGGTTGGCGAGGCGGGTAGGTGAAAGAGCATGCAATGTCTTTGATATAGAGACAGACCTTCGTGAATCGAGTCTGACGGGCGCTGTGTAAGGGAGAACAGCGGGGCTATTCCACAACTAAACGAGAGCGTCAGAAAGGTTGATCCAAGGCAGGGGAAATTTTCCAGGACGACTTTTGCCTCAGAGGAAAAGAAGAACACAGACAAACTGGCAAATCCCTCTTGTCAAGATTGGCTTGGCGATGGGTGAGGTCAATTCTGTTCTGGCGCCCAAATGATTGGTGGGGTGCTGAGTCAGCAGTCTTGATATCGAAAACACGTGCCGCTTCACTGGGACTGAACACCAGAGATAGCCTGATTCTATGGAGTATACGGAGTAGATTTAATATTTAGATTGAGTCCAACATATATGTGAAAGGACTTGGTTTTATGGCCGAGAAAGATTGTTGTCCTTAGATTGCCATTCACTCCTCGGAGGCTCGGAGCACTACCTCCGTTCATCTATTTCATCCTTAGGTGTCTTCAGGCTACCAACAGGAAATTAACCAATCACATTGCAGAATTCCAGACCGCATTATCTTTTCTCTTTCTGGCCTTACTAGGCAGGCATAACATTGAATCGAGATCTTTTCCACTCCTCCCTTGATCATCGGGTCTCGATACTTCAGTCCGCTTCCATCAGTTTCCATTCCGTCTATACATGCTCTCCTTATCACGGAGCAAAGACGGAAATGAATGGTGCAGCAAGAGAGATGGACTCCTAGTCACAGAGTAGCATGATCTCCTATAAGTCTCTTGAAGTGCGCCAGTATCCTCTGCCACGACTCTGGATTGTTCTGGGTAAACCGCTCGACCTTCTTGACCGCTGCGAGGTCCTCCTCCATCCGACTTCTGTTGGTCGTTCCGTTCAAGACAGTCGTTTTCTCCAGCCCCAGGATAAGGCAGTACAGTGCTGCGGCGGGGCTGATGCTTGCATAACTCGCGAGCGACTGAACCGCTTCTGATCGAACTAACTCCGGATTGCCCGTCAAGGTCCAGAAGCTCTGATAAACGATATCCTGACCGCGGCAGAAGGCGCGCAGTGGGACGTCGAATCGCGTATCCAGATAGAAACGATTCTGTACCACGGCAGGTTTGACTTTCACCTGGGTGTAAAGCTCCTTCAGGATGGGCAAGGTGCAGTTTGATATACCCAGGTTGCGGATGCGATGCGGAACGTAGGTTTCGAGGGTCGACCAGGCCTCCAGGGTCTCCGCCATTGTAGGTAAAGGAGAATGAAGAATCAGCGTATCGATGTAGGCATCTTCGGCGCTCGACGGCGCATCTGACGGGCGAAGATTATGAAGAGATGACCTAACCGAGGCGTGGACTTGCTCTGTCACTGAAGCCTTGGGGTCATAAGGCATATTACCAGGGCTCTGTCCATGGATGGACGTAAACTTGGTTTGAATCTGGCCAGTTTTTAGTATTCGTCATGAAACGATCGCAAATTAATGTTCAAACTCACATATAGATCCTCTCGTCGAACTACTCCCTCATGAATTGCTCTGCGAATGCCTTCTCCTACAAGATCCTCCTGGTAATGCTTTGGCTGAGCGGCCGTATCCACTGCTCTAAACCCCGCGTTCAGTGCCTGATACACCAAATCCGCAGTCCGCTCTTTCTTCCATGCTGTGCCATATATGAAGACTGGAAGGTGAGTGGGTGGTGCGTTTTGTACCGGACGCAACAGGTATTTATCCCAAGACATCTTACCAATGGCAACTCGGGCCATGGGTTGATGGAATTGATGAATGAAGGTAAATTCTTTGGCCTTGATTTGCTTTGATCAGATAACTGATGAAGTTGGATAGGTTGAAGTCGGTTAAATGATTCCGAGTAAATCATCCAATCAATACCCTTGACTTCATAATGACCTACTGTCGGAGTAGATCCAGATAGTCCATTCAATTCTTCAAGTTGGAAAGGCCTCTTAGTCTGATTATCCTGGATATGACTGCTTCTCTTCCCTATGTAGATATCCAGTCTTGACCGGATCTTCAAATGCCCGTTAATATGTTGTGGAACACTCCATTACTCCATACCAGATATGAGGTCACCCAAGAGAATACAGGCAGCATGGTTTTCTTCCCTATCACTGGCAGTCATATCTGTGTGGTCAAGATAACCATATTCCAGGCCAGTCTATATATAGCGGGAGGCTGTGCGATAACATATCCATGACTCCATTATGGACACTGGACTGCAAGAGCAGAAAACCTTTCCCTGTTGTGATGACCCTGACAGCCACACTCATCGACCCATTCTATGCGACTTCCCCAGTTCCACAAATCAACTGGTTCCTGGCTTCAAGTGTCCATCTGGACTGAATGGCGGTCACCCGCCTTGTCTGGCTGTATGGCCACACTCTTGGCAGACATGAACATCATGAATCAACTGATCATCATCAACATCCTTTCAAAATCTAGGCAGCTTTTTCTTCATCTGAATGAGTACGGGAATATCCTGTCTCGATCTACGAGTTCATCACTTTACTGTGGGATGTAGCCTGGAGAGGCTTAGCAGCTTTGTTGCTGTATCGCAGCTGGAGCTTGCAGCGATGTTCTATTTCGAACTTCTCGGCATTCAATGTGGAAAACAGTTCGCTGGGCAATAGAGATCATCTCCTTGGCTTCGGGGACAATCAAGGAAGACATGCCAAGAAGTGATGGGCAGCAACGATATATAAATGTACCGAGATCGCCAGATATCCAGTCCTTCAATCTTCAAAGCCATTTTCACCCTATTCATTCAGATTAATTCCCTTTCGCCTCTTAAACATCAATAAGAAAACAAAATGCGCATCTTTCAGTTTTTCGCTCTGTCCGGCCTCATGCTCGCAAGCCATGTCGCCCTCGCAGCTGAGCTCGAGAATGACGATGTCCCGAGTCGGTGCTGGGACGTCTGCAGCCCGGTGGTAGACATCGCAGACAGATGCGAAAAGATGTATCGCGACGACGACGAAGCCGAGATGAAGTGCATCTGTAACTGGAGTCGGGCGCCTACCTCGATCCCTCTGTGTGAAGCGTGCATCGCTAAGTACAGAAATGACCGTGACGATGACGACCGTGATGATATCCACGACAATGGTATGTTGATCTTGTGTAACCCGCACTCTTAAATAAGGTGATCTAATCTAACCTCTACCTCCCTGACAGACGCATATGATATCCTCACCTCCTGCTCCTTGTCCACTACCACCTACAACTCGGCCGCCGCAACCTCGATTCTCAACAATGCTACTAGCCCAGCCAGCACAGTTGCAACGACCAGTGCCAGCACTACCCAGGGCGGTTCCGGCAGCTCGACTGGCTCCAGCGCTGCTACCGGTACTACCAGCAACTCGCAGTCGTCCAGAACCAGCACCCCAAGCGGTACTCAGCCAACTGGCAATGCGGCACCTGGATCCGCAGTCCCTCAGGTTGCGTCCATAGCAGCTGTCGTGGGTCTGTTTGGCCTTGCCTGGCTGTAAAGACTCCACTATGACGAATCCTTTCATGCAGGAATAAGTGCACAGTTAGAGATGTTGGTAAGATAGAATCCAGGGATGGATACTGGTTGATTGTGATGATTACATTGATTATTGATTGAAGCGACGATGTATCCTATATCCATTGATTTTGCAATGACGCTATGAGATGTTGCAATCCATATATATAGTCAGCAAACCTTCAATATCTAGGTACTCAACTATATGAGTACTAATTGAATAGCTCCTGGCCAGGAAAGAACCCCCTTACTTCACACATGTATATCTCAACATCAACGTTTGACAGCTACTTTATGCTTAATCTTAATCCAACAGCATCGCATTTAGATGTAAGAACTTCCAGATAATACTACAACTCCGTAGAGCACCTGGGGTACTCCGTACTCAAGGCAGGATTCTACCAATGTCTCAGCCTCTCAGTGCTTCGACGATAGCAATTCAAGGGACAGCTGTCTCCGAAATTGGCCAGGGATCTACATCTCTACGGAGTACGGAGTAAGGTACTCAGCTTGTCGGTCCATTGTACCAATCACGCTGCAGTCTACAGTCTGCAGTCTGCACAGACTGATATCTCCGTCGAACATCTTCGTCAAAAGTCAACACGCATCGATGCAAACTGCAAAGAAGAAAGTAATCACAAGTATACGACTTAGGCAGAAGCTCTGATATCCCACAATTACCATCTGCAATCCTATAACATAACCAGAGTCCAGACAGCAGCAACTTACAATCAACTTGTCCAAGACTGTTGGCTACTGGGCACTAAGTCTGGTCATCTAGCTTTTCTTTTTTTACCGTGCCCGTCTATCCGTATTCGACTGTTTACCTATCGAAGGTAGTTGGATAGGGCCTCTGTGGCGTCCTGGCGTTGTTAGTTAGTGGCAACATGGGATCATACGCCTCTCCTGCTTTGACCGGTTGCATTGCTGAATATTGAGATAGAGCTGCGGGTACGGAGTATTGCATCCTGAAACTTGAGGTAGAGCTTGCGTTTGATCAAATTGACTGAAATTGGAAGTTCCTCGTTTCAGTGGCAGAGAGTTAACGACATGAACATGATATTGTATGCAATGAGCGTCTACCACCGACCACTTGACATCTCCTGCCCCTGGTCAGTGGCAGTAGCAGTGGCAAGTTCAAGTAAGATGGATCAATTTCTTTTTTTTTGCTTTTTCGACCTACATCATGCAACAGTCGATGATACGAATCTTTGAGGTGAAACGAGCATTGTTGAGCATGGAATGATGTCTACTTTGGAGCAATGAGCATCTAAAAGTCAGAGCCATACTCTGTACAGTGAAGAGTAGGTCATCTGCTATGCTCATCGGGAAATAGAATAGATGATTAACATCCCAGACCAAACATGAGGCATCAGTCTAGTCCATAGTAGAGGTGAATTAATGATTTGGATTTGTCATACCATTGCCACAGGAAGTGGACCTTAGGTCTGTACTCTGTAGATACTCCGTGTATGGAGTACGGAGTATGGAATATGAATACTGAATTACTACTCCATAACTACTACAACCGATGACCGATGAGTCTCGTTGGATGACACTTTGCTTATGGAGTACAAAGGTACATTTATCTACTGTCAGCAGGAGAAAGGCAGAAGACTGCTGCGCCTTACTCTAGTAAAGCCACAACTGCTGATGAAATTAAATTAAATCGCAGGACTACGGACTACGGAGTACGGAGTACGGAGTAGTAGATATTAGATATCCTTCCAGCTCCAGGCTTCTAGAAATTAAACAGACTAAGGATGTTCTATGGAATACACTTGGAAAGTCACCGGGATCTCCAGAAGCCCGGAAGCCACGCCGCGGGACTATCTCGACCACCTAAGAGATAGCATTTAATGGTGAGGTGGGGACTGGAGTGGGATTCGATCAATTGAGTGATTCTGATTTCTGGTTCTTGGAGTTGAAGTTGAAGTTGGAAACTGGTTCCTCTTCTGGAGGATGTGAAGCTATTTTAGTCCAGATATAAGGGTATGATTATGATATTGGATATAGTGGTAATCAAAACTATTTATAAAGTCGAATATCAACCAACTTTTTACATCTTAAAGGGAGTACAGAATAACGTCTCCATCAATAACTTCTGGTCACACTCTAGCGGGTTCTAGCTCATGATCTAAGGAGAGAATTCCCACCTCGCCATTTCCCATAGCCAGAAATTGGGGATTGACAGCGGATCCTCCTAAGAAGGTCACCTCGCCCTTTCGAGTATCGTCTGGATGAAGTGGATGGAGCTGTTGGTGAAAAGATGATAGATCATCTCTACTTTCCTGCTTTGGCTTCAAAGTTCGTATGTACTATGCAGTTACACTTACATGAATAGGGGTACAGGGGACGGAAGAAGTACTCCGGACCCATTTCAGGTACTATTGAGATTTGACACAGACGGTCAGTGGAGACTGACGAGGGAAGATGCTTGAGAAGTTGAGATGCCTTGTCCTTGTGCCGCAGATAAATTGAACCGTTTTAATTTGAAGATTTTCTCGGGAATATTAATGATTGTCATTATAGATAGTTGTTCCGTAGATTGGTGTAATTTCTTTGTTTTCAACGGGTATCCATTGACTCAGGGGCTCAACGTTCAGGAACAGAATAGATAGATTTCATCGTTTCATCCTCATCGAGCTCGATGCTTGTCGATCGCTACCGTCTTCATCCCTCTGCCTATCAGAAAGCTATTGATCTGAGCTATCCGCTTGGAGAGTGAACCCAGACGAGGCAAAGCAGCAAAAGCTCATGTGGGCTGGTCCTTTGGCCATCAAGCTGGGCCAATCGAAATGGCCAAAATGAAGAAGCATACTATGCCGAACAGGCTGCTTCTAATCCACAGCGGCGGGTCCTATGCCCTTCAATCTAGCTCATGGTTCTAAAAATCGGGTTGGTAACTTGCTATCAAAGTCCCCAGGCGTCAGACACTCAGGGGAGAAACCGTCGTCTGTCAGACAGAAGCTAGGAAGGTTAGTTACATGAAAATCGGAAATGCTAGACCAACAGTGAGGTACGTACTTTTGGACTTGCTCACTAATGGACAAGGAAAGTATCTGTTTCGGTCTAAGAAACGGTGGACTTGACGAACTGGAATAGCCTCTGAGTGGCCGAAAAAGCTCCGATCAGGAAGGGGAGCAAAAGATTATTAGCATTACAGGCAAGTCAGAGCGTCCCGACTGCCTAAGTTCATTTAATGCCCCGTGCTGATGGAGGAAGAAACTCGAGAGGAGGCGGGGGAGTTGTGGAAAGGAGAAGGAAAGACACGGTTTTGGACGAGAGTGAAACACATAACACAGAGGATATCGGATATCATCATGGAGGTCACCGTGTAGGAACTGAATACTCCGAGGAAGATGAAGTTAGCTGTTACTGTTAGACCGACTATAATGCCAAAGCGCGGAAAATCAGGACCTAGATAATAATAATAAGAAGTATAATAATAGAAAGATAGATAGTAAGTGGGACATTCTAACGAGTTTGTTAATACCGAAGGAGAATGAGGTCCAAGACACAGGAGGGTCCAGGGGCGACGAAGACATCAAGGTACGGAGTACGGAGTAGATAGAGATAAATAATCGACTAGAGAACTAGACAGTAGACTCCTACTCTGATAGGAATCATCAAGATAAATCCGGAATATCAAGATTCAAGACATTTGCTGCCGAATATAAGTACGCAGTATACTGCCCATTGGACTGAAGTTCGAGTGGTTGTTGATCTCTCTGTCCTGGTTGGTTATTCTCCCGATATACCATTGCTTTTTCCCCTTCCTCTTCTTCTTAATATTGATCGTATCCCAGTGTCCGAGTCTCAAATTCAAGACCCAATCTGATTTTGGTCTATATCAGTGAACCGTCTCTCCTCCCACACTCTTGTTTCATCACCCCCCTTGACGAGAAAAGACGAACGAAGAACACATCCAACCGATTATCGAGCTGATAGTCCAAAACGGTGCATAAAACTGTATCACTATCAGATTCAGATACCGAATCCTCTCGGGCTAAATCTCCACTACTGCATGTTTCGATCGTCGTCCCGTCGCCGTCCCGTTCCCCGTCGCTGTACCCCCCCTGATTCTGAATAGTGATATTCATCAACAACGCTTCCTTGACGTGACTGACTGAAGATCATCTGTCTTCTGTTTGATCGCCGAGCTCGGAAATCTTTGGACTGAGTACACATCAGCATTGCTCTGTTCCTCCCCTGGACTTGCCTTTCCTTGTCTCCAACAACATATTCTTCATTGGACCTGCATCCTCGGCAAAGATTTCATGGCATTCTCCATCAACTAGTTCATCATCTCTTATCACTTTCCAGAATTACCCTCCTCGATCTAGTTGACACCTGACAGGCTGGTTGATTGCGGTTCTCTCACTGTTTGTGAGCGGATAAGCATCAGAGTTCCTCCTGATCTGCCAAATTCCACCTGGCCCTCTTAGCAGGTTGCCTCAATCCTTGGCAGTTTTGTCCAAGTGGATTCATTGATCATTCATCGTTGGTTGCTGGTTTACTGTGAGGTCTGAAGTGGTGTATAGCGGCACACCCAATTCATACCATACCGTACCTTACATTACCTTACCTTACCATACCATACGTACACCGTGACTTGAGGTTGCTGCCTCAGGTGTCCTCCTCTCACCCCCAAATCCTCATTCTCTCTTCCTCTCTCTCTCTCTCCCCTCACCACCACTACCACTTATCACTTCCAACATTTTCAAGTCGTGGTGCAAGTGGTCAGTGTTCTGTGCAGTGGCAATCTCCCCTTTTCCTTCTCTCTTTTCTTCTTTTTATCCTATCTTTCCATCTCCTTATATCCTTTTCTGTTTTGGTTCGATACGGGGAGGAAACCAAAGGAAATCAACAATTTTCAAAAGAATCCCGTTTGCATATCATCTGGAAACCTTCACACAACCCCAAGATATCAGCAATCGTGAGCGATTTATTGGTGTGCTTTTATCTCTTTATTTGATCTTCTGTCGAATCGCGGATACATCTTTTTATTTTTCCTCTTTTTTTCCCCCCTCGCTCCTCAAATCAGAGACTCAACCGCCTCCGCCGGTGGAAACTTTTTCTGTCGCTTTCCCCGGAGTCAAAAATCCAAATCCCCTCATCCCAAGTCTCATTCAATCCTCGACTGCTTCGTCCACAATTGTTCCGATTCTTTGATTTCCACCAACGACGACGCCTGCGCTAGGTTGCTCCTATGTTTTGAGAACTCCTGTGTAGGCTTATCGGGTACTCATTGACCGGGTTTGTTGTGTGGTGGGTATTCCAGTGTCCACATTCAACGGTTGGTCGCTAGTTGGGAATTCTCGTACTCTCGGCTGCTATGAGTTATCAACAATCGCAGGAGATGTATCACGACAATCCCTCTGCGCGTTCCCCTGGCTCGCAGCGTCACCAACAGCCTCTACACCGCCAGTCTTCACGGCAATTCGACGCATACGGCCCAATGCCAGTCAATCTCTACGATGATCCAATGGCTCGTTACGACACCGGCCGCCTTGATCGCTTGAATCCGTCATTGCACAATAACTCCTACGCATACGATCTTCCGGGCTCTCAAACGTGGAATCCCAATGGGTTTGCCAACTCTCAAACTCTGGGGGCCATTCGTTCGGCCTCGGCCAGCCTGAAGACTACCTCGCGCTCCGGCCGGGCGGGTTTGCCTACGGTATGTTCGATTCGGATCACTGGATAAAAAAAAACTGTTGGTTATAATGCTAATTCTCCATATAGACATGGCTTGACCAACAACCTGGCATCCCCAGCCCTTTTTCCAATCTCGGACCCGGACCTCTTCAAAGTGGTGCGGTACGTGCCGAAGCCGCGGGTCACTCGGAGGGAGAGGACGAACTGATTCCGACCGCCATTGTTATCAAGAACATCCCCTTTGCTGTCAAGAAGGAGCAGCTCGTGCAGCTGATGACGGAATTGAATCTCCCGCTTCCTTATGCGTTCAACTATCACTTTGACAATGGCGTGTTCCGGGGTTTGGCATTTGCGAACTTCACCTCGGCTGAGGAAACGGCTACGGTCATTGAGGTTCTCAACCACTTTGAACTCCAGGGTCGGAAGCTGCGGGTCGAATACAAGAAAATGCTTCCGTTGCAGGAGCGCGAGCGGATCGAACGTGAGAAGCGCGAGCGTCGTGGCCAGCTGGAAGAGCAGCACAGGCCGATGGCTGCCTCGCAGCTTCAAACCCAGAGCTCCATGTCTTCGCTTACGTCTCATATTCCTGCGACGTCTCCTTCCCCCGTGTCTCAGCGTGGTCAAAAGTTGGGTAAGTCAAATGATCTTGATCACCTTTCCAGCCCCTGCTGCCATACCCCCCTTTTAAAAAAAAATTCTCCGCTGATGTCCCCTTTACCTCAGAGGTCGATTTGAATGACAGCACGACTCTCTCCTACTACTCCCAACTTCTCCTTTTCAAGGAAGACCCGAGTCGCGACTCTCTTCTCTTCCCAGCGACTCTCAGTCCCATTCAACGTCGGACGGTTCACACTCTTGCGCACAACATGGGTCTGGGTCATGCCTCCCGTGGCACCGGCGAGCAGCGACAGGTGCAGGTCTTCAAAGTGGCCCCTGGCACCAATGTCAGCCCACCCTTGACTTCCATCCCCACAGCAGTCCAACCGGCGGACACTGCTCGTCGTGGTTTGAACCGTGCAGCTACCATTGATTTTAGCGAGGCCAGAAATGAAGGAGGACCTGGTCCCTTCAGCACTCTCCGTGGGCAGACATCCGGCTTTCTGGGCGTTTTAGAATCCGCCGCCAACTACGGAAATACGCAGAACCTCCGTGCGGCCAAATCCTTCGCGGATCTGCGCTCGTATACTCCATCCCCTGTGCCTTCTTCCGCGAGCTTCCCAGCTGCTCTCCAGTCCAACGGCGCTCGTATACAGCACTACGAGGGTGCGGCCAGTGGCGCGTCCAACACCCCAACTCTGACACCCGCTCCGTCCGGCTCCAACCTTGGCTTGCAGCGGGACGACAATCTGTTGGTGAACAGTCTGGGTGGACTTTCCCTGGGCACTGGAATTGGTGGACCGAATGCGAGTCCAAGGAGATTGAGGGGTATGTTCTCTTGGGAACAGCCGGAAATTCAGCCTTCCAGCGCTGGTCCCATCGGTAGTAACCGATCCATCGGACTTGGATTTGACGGTCAGTCACAGGAGCGCATGCCCATTAGGCAGCCTAGGGGCCCAATGCCTGAGAAAGGCCCCGGATTCCGCCGATCGAACGGACACCAGTCGCGTGGAAGTGATGAACTGCGTACCAGTTCTGGCGTGGAGATAATTGTGGAGTAGATGCAGAGCACACACACGAATGACAAAAAAAGCACATGATCGATGAGAGACGAAGACAACGGAACTTGTTTAGATTGCTTTGCCGCGAGACGAATACGACTCTTATATCACAAGGCCTAATCCGGATGTGCGATTACTGGCTTACGATTCGATGAGGGATGACGCGATGACACTCAAAGAGAATCCAAAGAAAAATGATTTTTTTTTTCTCTGATCTAGTCAAGTTTTAGACGTTATTTTGGGGCAGCCCATCAGGCACACACTGTTTGGACGGACTCGATTCATTTTTCCCCCTTTTCCCTTTCCCAGAATACGATCACAAAAAGAAAGCCCTGAACTTCTGAGACGCGCAGGCGCCTTGCATGCGAAAAGAAAAAAAAAACATCCTTCTTTCTCTGTCATTATGTTCCGATCTTGCGTTTGCGGCGGAAAGCAAAATAAAAATGTTTTTTTAACTTGAAAGATGACGAAGGACGACAAAAAGAACTATCTCATGTCTTTGACCACGGCAAGAGAGATGACATACCAGCATTCACATACCGTTGCTTCGATACAAGGGCGACTCGCATCGTTTAATGTTTGTTTTCTCCATTTCTTTTTTTTTCTCTGTTCTATCTCCAGCATTGTTACACTGTATTCTTCTCTAATCTTATGGAATCGAGCTTGTTGCGGATGGATCTGGATGAGCCTGATGATCATCACTTTTATGCTCCTCGCTGTCCCCCTCTTCTGCCTGCATGCCTTGCATAGCACAGACAATGGAGACTGACTACTACTGGGATGTCGGATATTTTTGCAATGTCCGATTCACCCGTTTGCCTTTAGTCCTCCATGTCTCCTTGAAAGGTTGCAGAGCAGCAAAGCGAAAAAGAATAAACAAAAAAAAGACAATCACAGCAGAGCATCTCGACCTTTTCTTTCTTTGTTTTTCCAGTTCGAGAGTAGCTCTCCAGTTTTCATTAGGATTTCTCCGGTTGGCTCTCTCTCCATCATTCTCAACCGGTCGGGAGGGTCGTTGAAGAGGTCTTGTCGCACACTCCTTTCCAATGGGCTTTTCCTGTTGCTGTCTCTTTTTATGTTCTCCAATCAATGTATGTGTTATTTAGTTCAATTTACCTCTATGATTCTCTGTGCATGGTTTTCAGGATACGTACTCCGTAACTTTGTAGTGTATTGTCGGCTCCTGTACTCCGTAAAGCCGTACGATATGGGACAGACTAGACTAAAACAGGAAAGGGAAGTGAGGTATGCTTAGTCAAGGCTTTTTACAACGACTATCTTGCCATTGCGCTTCTCGAATCATCATTGTTAAGCATTAATGAGATTCATATTGGTCAGATGTGAGTTCTATCCTCTCTGGTTTGTTGGCGTTGCTAATTTCCGGCTTCAGTCAAGGATAGACCACAACGCTTCCTCCCTACAATGCCACTTGCTGAGGTGATAATGAAAAACAACAAGTGTGAGACATCACGACAGGTTCTGCAAAACAGTTGGAAAGTTCCGGCGCTCGTTTGAGATTGTTGTCGCCTAGCAAGCGTACTCGCAAATCTCTACTATCTTGAGGATAATGGACAGTGTTTTAGGTGCTCTAATCACACACAGCTAGCTGATGTATCGTGGAGAATACATTCTGTTATTTCAATGTCCATCTTAAGCAGATCTATCCTAACAACAAGTATCAACGCGTACTCTTGATACTGTTGGGAATAGCAACAGTGAGACGCATGTTGGAGGTATCGGTTGTCTGGATGAACTTACGAGGATTCTGATTTCAGGACGTACTGGCGTTGAAGGATGGGAAAACCAGCCTACAACGCGAACTCGGCCTGGATTCCCTGCTTTGCATCTCCCTTATCTCTGAGTAAAACTGTCAATCCGTCGTCTCAAATCAGCGAGGGCGAGGGCGAGGGCTGGGAGCTTCTGCTGGTGTAGGGACAGCGCCGGTCTTATATTCATCATAAAATCAGACTTGGATGTTCTGTTGCTGAGTGGGTGGTGGATAGAGCGTCTAATAAAGATGTTAGATGGCAAAGGAAGGCCAACCAAACCTATTAAAGACTTACCAGACATCCCCCTACTTTAACTCTTCTGTATGTTCCCAGATCAAGCCTGTGCAACTCAACAAAGCCCAATCATCATCTTGCAGAAATTCGAATTTAACAACAATTACTAGACCAATGGCCCCTTGAGATCCCTTGATGAGCAAGGTCGCGTCATTTATGAGGTCTGGGACTTGTAACGCAGTCAGCCAGTCAGCTAACCATAGCGAAATACTCATGGGTCAATGTAGGCATCATGACATGGAGACGCTTTGAGGCACTGTACTCTGTAGTAGGTGGTGAATAACCAATACCACTGTACTAAAAGAGATGTCATGATGCATTTTTTTTTTCTCCAGGTTATGGTATTTCAGTTATTATTATTCTTTAACAGAATGTTAGCCTACTATGATGATCAATATGTTTTGGAGGTGAACTTACTTTTAATGTCTGTTTATCTAGATGAGTCTTGAACTGAGTTAAAGTCCTTGATAGCAGTGACTGACTACTCATAAATGCGTAGGTCTAGCTCAACCTTAGTGGGGAGACTCATTGTGTAAGTCTAATAGGTAAGCAGGACAGTTGTAGAGGTTTAGGAGAAATCAATTTTCTGTAAGATGTAGTTTCAAAGAAGGAAGAATCTTTTGAAGAAGGAAGAAATCACCTTCATGCTAAGACTAAAGTATGCTGCATTAGTCACATGATAAAGGATATCAAGTACTCTGCGTCTGCACTGCTTTAAATTTAAAGATCTAGACAGCATGACTGACAGAGTCCTTATTCTCATTAATGAGCTGTCTTTTCATCCATACGGTTAAGTATGATCTGAAGGCTGAATCTGGTGCTATATGGATATTAATCACTCCTCTATAAGACCATATCAGTGACATACAGTAAGTATACTTACAGCCTCACAGGCCAGGTGACCCAGGATCTAGAATATAGGTCAGAGGGGAAGAGGCAACCATACCACTGAATCTACATGCAAGGCAGGGCCTTCCAGAAGTCATTAATGTAGCTCTAGCTGTGTGTGTTAGAGGAGAAGAGCAGCAGATACTATAGCAGCTTATACAGACAGGAAAAATGTAGTTACCTACCTCCTTAGTGAAGACTGAAGACTATCTTGTGAGGGTTTGCATGATGAAGACTATAGTGATCTTACCACCTACTAGTGGCAAGACATAGAGTGTGAATATACAGAATCACTTGCCTCTAGGAACTAGTATAGTATTCACAGCATTATCTGCTCCTAACTGCTCCCAGACATGCTCGGCATGTACTACCTTATCATAGAGGGACCAGCACACTCTTATTACTGGCATCCAGAGAACAGACAGGTGCCAGGGTAAGCAAGGAGCCATAGTGGACATGGGAATTGAACTTGATGAAGCCATCTAGGTTTGATAGAAGGGATTAGGAAGAAGAGGGCCATGTTAATAGTGGATAGGATTGAATACTACAGAGTAGTAGCATATATATTCACCTAACATAATGTAATGAAGATCCCATCCCCCTCTGTAGTACAGTGCCCCTCTACAGTCAGTCGATCATTCATGGTAGCAAGTAGGACATAGTTTGAGTGACAGCACTCCGAGATCTAATCCCCATGCCACATTCAAAAAACTTCTATAAACACTTTTCTTACCATCAACAAACCAATAACTCATTATTGGACATATTGCCTTCCAAGCATCCCCCCAGCCATCAAGAAACAAGCTATATCAACATATCTCCGGCAGCAGTGAGGCTTGCTCAAAGGCACCTGTTGCTGTGCTTTTTATCCTGGGAGATACAAAGAGCTTCACTATTGCTCTTCACCTACCTAGGACCTTTTTCAAGCATACCTAAAGTGAGACTTGACCTCTCAACTTTCTCTATCCATAGGAACTAACCATGATGAGACACCTAGATCTTCACAAAGCGGTTGAGGTCAATCTTCCACAACATGTGCACTCGACTCATCTATACGATCAGATACCAGAACTGCACCGCGCAGCCGAAGCATACTGTTATCGAATACGATCCCCTCCCACCGTGCAGCAAGCCAAACTGCAGTGGGTACAAGGATCAGTATTGTGGGATAAGCACCAAGAGAATGGGGATTTGTCCCAAGTGCTGAATGGCGGATGTGAAAAAAACAATCTTTTCAGTTAAGAAAACTAAGTGAGAATGATGTAAGCGTTGCACGGCGCGAGGAACTCTGTTGGAATGCGTTTGATTGAGATATCGGGTTCTATCAAGGCTATTCCTCAACTCGGTTTGATAGCTGTATCTGAGATAGATCGGAAATAATATCTCCAGCAGACTCATAGCACTGTTTCCAGCATTTCTCCGTGATTTCAGAACATGGGTGACTGTCAGTGGGAAACTGTCTGTTGCTAAAACGAGTTTCGATCTCCTCCTCATGTTCCCAGCTGTTCAATTCCGGAAAGACCTCATGCCCCATCATAATAAAATAGATAGCAGAACCAAGAGCAAATAGGTCAGTCTTCACGTCAGCATAGTCGCTGTGTACGCGGGGGCAGTAGTATTTGGCATTCTCTCGAGAAAGCCCGTCAAGTAATATCTTGCCGTCAGTTGATGTCAGGATCCCCTGGAAGTCCGCAAGCAGCAGGTCAAGGTTGTCATCCAGTAAAAAGTTTCGAGTACTAATATCACAGTGGAGGACGTTCCTCTCGTGGATGTAACTAACCGCTTCAGCAGCCTGTTTGCACCAACGCAGTTTCTGCTCGAGGGGGATGTGTGGGTTTTCTGTGATGTAGTCACTGAGATTCCCCTTCAGTGCATACTGTAACAATAGACCATGCTCCGTCAATCCGTGTGATCTGATGATTCGCGGATGATCCCCAAGAACCTTGAGAAGCTGGGCCTCTACCCCAATATTGCTGCCTTCCTCGGGGCGTCTTGGGTACTTGAGAACAGTTGACTCGTTGACTAGACCAATATAACACCAGCCACCGCGACCAATGACTTTACTGACTCCGGGGGGGTAATATTCACGAGAAAATACAACAGTGGTATTAGGAGGATGGTCAGGAATGGCGAACGCCTCCGGCGGGTACTCAACCTGTATTGATATCCATGAGTTGACATTCCCCAGGGGGGAGAAGTGCACCAATAAAGCTCACAGTCTGACATCCTGGAGGAGAATCTTGGTCCAAGGCCTTGGTGATACAAGTGGATGGCCTCCAGGCGCCCCATACTCTCCCAGTAAACCTAAACAGGGCATCAAATGGATAACAAATGAATCTGAATGTGTAGAATAGTGGGATATATAGAGAATGGATAAACTCCAACATTGTTGAGACTTTTGAGTGCTTTCCTACTTCGCGCATGATGCATCAGACCTGCCAGGCTGCCAGAGAAGCTTGGACTGTACGGAGTTACTGACTACTGACTGCTGACTGTTGACCCACATCCCGCAAATAATCTTAGTCAGCCGATCAAAATTTAATCCTTTGTCAAATGTCAAGTCTGCGATGATTCTCGTTCAATTGCATAGCCGAGTGTAAATGCCTGTCAAATCTACTGTAAGGTAGATAGGAGCATGTCAGAATGAGATGAATCCATGAATATATGAGTATGCCTATAAAAGAGCGACATACAGGAGAGAGTTTTCCTGTTGGTAAGAGCGGCTAGACTAAAACAGGAAAGACAAGCGAGTAATGGAAAACAATAGCCAACCCATAGATATCAGCCCTTGCAGACAGATAAACTAAACCAACAAATATCCCCCATCCGAATTCACACAGCTCCCAGTAGCATTCGTATCCTTCATCAAATACAGATACACCTCCGCCACCTCCTCTGGTTCCCCTATCTTGCCCAACGCAGTCGTCTCTCCACAAGCATAGGTAACCTCCCCCAGTAATGGGATTCTCACTGGTCCAGCGCTCACAACATTCACGCGCCGGGGCAGCATCTCCAGCGCCAGACCACGCACCATGCCGTGGATACCAGCGGCATAGGTGACAGCGACAGACCAATCTGGCACGGGTTTCTGCGAGATAACACCGGTAGTTAGGATCAAAGATGAGTTATGACTCGGACGCAAGTAGGGGAGGGCGAGTTTAGCGATGAGCAGGGGGATGACGATGTTGATCTCCCCCGCCTTCGTGATGAATTCGGAATCGATCTCCTTGAGGGGCTTTACAGCCAGCACTCCAGTGGTGTTGATGATATGGTCGAGGTCTCCAATCTCCTTGAGGAGCTCTTCCAGATTCTGTTCCACGTCCTGGGTGAAAAGATCACAGACATGGCCGGTGATTTCGCCACTGGGATGCTTCTCTTTCAACGAGGACACAGTCTCCTTGACCTTAGAGGGATCAGAGGAGGAGATGTGTATGACTGCGCCTTCAGAGAGACACTTGTCAGCGACGGCATAGCCAATGCCTGAGGTGCCGCCGAATATAAGGATGGTGGAACTGGCAATAGACGGCATGGTGTATGATTTGGGTCTTAAGAGGGTTTGAGGGGTGTGCGTTTAGGAGGTGGTTTTCAGGGCGAGGGCAGATTTTATATTGCCCTTCGGTCTCAATCCGCCGCATTTAGGAAGCTGGATGAATGAGACGGACAGACTTGACAAAGGATCAAATATAGATCGGTTGACAGCTGACCTAATGATCTGCAGGAGAACAACGCCCATTGAGTCCTCAAATCCTTTCTCTTCTTGATCACTTCTCTTTCATAGGGCTAGAACAAAGGTAGCCCTGCATGAAAGAAATCAAGTACATCTTCAGCCTCAAGGCCGTCCGCCAACGAGCCCATCGAGTCATGCAACTTGCTGAGGACAACCATCTGAACCACTTCGATTACCATCCAGATAAGCTCCAGACTGCCAATACGTGATCAATGTTATCAATGACATGCTCAAACAAAATGTGGGTTGATTGACCTCTTCTTTGTCTTGGTCCTCCTTGATGCCCGCGCCAGAGATAGATGGCTAACACCCATGGAGTCTATGGTCAAAGCGAGGGACGAGGGTATCGCTGTTGCGTCTTATCGTATGTTGATAAATGGTTCCTTTATGATGGATACTGTGAAAGGGATATCGTTATGGGCGTGTGCTTTGATTCCCTGTTAGGTATGCAGACTAACTGTCTCCAGGATTAAGGTCTGGTTAATTTTGACTCTGACTTGCTCCAGCAGGGCTTCCAGATATCTGAGGACAATCCATTCATTGGAGTCCCCGCGCGAGTCAAGTTGATGAAAGCCCTAGGCCGATCCTTTCTCGCGCCGCCTGAGATATTCAGGCCTTCCGCACGTCCAGGCAATCTAGTCAGTACGTACACCCCTTTCAAGTATGCCAAACAAAGCTGATACCAGCAGACTACCTCCTCTCTCAATCCAACCTTGGGGAACTCAACTATAAAACTCTCTGGGATACTCTGCAGAAGGTGTTTCTACCCATCTGGCCGTCCTCCCGCATGCATGGCCGCTCCAGGCTCTTGTGGATGATGCACGGAGGACCAGCCAACAGTTTGCATATGTGGACATCCAGCCCTTCCATAAACTCATGCGGTGGCTGGCTTATTCCCTCATGGTTCTGTCATAGGGATATCGAATTGCAGGGTATTGAATAGTAGTAGGGATGTTGAATTGATGGATATTGAATCGCAGGCATATCGAATCGTAGGGAACAGGCATACTGAATCGCAAGCATATTGAATCCTATAGATGTCAAGTCTAAAGAAATGGAATGTTACGATTCAACAAGGTAGTGGACAAAAGACCATCATTAATCATATTGTCCTTCACCCAGGAATGGTACTTCCCACCCTCCTTGAACCGAGAGATGTGCTCATCAACCTGATCATGGTCCCTAAGCAACTCAATCGCCCACTTCTTCTCCGGAATATAAAAGTCAACTTGATCACCGGTCCTTGACCATTCACTGCAGATTGGTACCCCTCGGCCTGCCAGTTGATTGAATGACCTGTAGAACTCATCCTGATATTGCGCCTCCATAGGCCTATATTTCGCAGCAGTCGACATTTTCCTGCCTTGAACAGCATTTCTCAGATGTATTGTTGAAAATTCTCTGAAAACTGCCTGGCATAATTCATCTAGGTGGTTGAATTTCTGGGGCAAACGCCTTCCCTCGTGGCCGATGATGAATTCAAGCCATCTAAATCAGGGTTAGATGTATGCGATAAATACCACAGCCATGAAGAACAAGAAAGTGTTCAAGAGACAAAAACTTACTTCTCATGTAATCATGATGGCAGGACGATAATATCATCTTCATTGAACTCTCCTACAGATATCCGATGAACCCGACCTTTCTTGTAACATGTCTGCATGTCCCCATCATCATCACTACCATATCCAATATCCCTAGGATTCGATATGGCTGCGATTCAACATCTATAGGATTCAATATTCCTAGGATTCAAGGCCGCGATTCAACATCCTTAGGATTGGATATGGCTGTGATTCAACATTCGTAGAATTCAACATCCCTAGGATTCGATATGACTGTGATTCAACATCCGCAGGATTCAATATCCCTAGGAATTGGTGACTGGTGAGGTGGGTATGTAAAAGTAGAAGGGGAAGGTAAGCTGGTAATAATCTAGAAGCCCTAAAAGAATAGCCCTAGGTCATTTGTTTTTCGTTTTTAATGACCAATCAGAGGCTGTAGATTGACTCCTTAAGTGGACCAATCAGCGTTAAGCTTTGCCCTTTGCACATTTATGTATAGGGTGCACCGCTTTGCTTCATAATAAGTAGCTCACAGCTTTGTCATCAATTGTGAACTTTTCACCATCATATGCATGTGTAGTCTGAAGCAACATAGCCTCAGCAAATTCATCTAGTGTAAAAAATAAGCTGACTTTGGGTGAATTTTACCCAGGTTGAGGGGTAATTATGATGCGTTACGCGGGACCAAAGGTAACTGGAGTAAATAATACTTTGTCTACCTCCACACCTGTTCCAGGGCTTCCGTAGGAACAGAAAAGACAAATCTTTATGTCTTTGCCTTCACCAGACCTTTGCTCTTTGATGATTGTGTTCCAGAAGTCATAGTTAGTATATGAACTCTGAGCCTCATCAATAAGGATTATAGTCTTGGGAGTAAAAAATTCCTTAATACTATGTCCAGGATACCTTTCTTGTAGGAGCAAGGACCGTAGGGAGAGAAGAAAAAAGAGAAAGGGAATGAGGGAACGGGGGAGGTGATATCTATCTACGCGTAGGCCTCCTCCTGACTGCAAATGAATGTTGTTACACAGTGAAGCTCTGCTGGAAGATTCCGTGTAAGGAGCGGTGTAGCCTGAGGCATCAACATGCAGTGACAGTGTGTAGTCACAGGTCGTCACAACTGAAACTTTGAGAAGCAAAAACATTTCAAAGAAAAAAGAATGGATGACTCCTTGTTACACAGGGGCTGAGTTCATCGAATCTGGCAACTTCTTTGCATTTGGGTGTCTCTGGTGGCAACTCATCAATTCGCATGCAAGCAGCACTAGAAATAGATCTCCCTGATCAAACTCACTTTACATTATCCAACTATATGCCAACGCATTACCGATCTGACCTTGGTCCATCTCATGGAGTACAAAATTCATTACAGAGGCATTCCAACGGTGGAGAGGGCTCCCTATTCAATATTCCTATGTACCACAAGCAATGCAGAACTAATCATAAAAGCCTTACTTCGATCCTTCTATTTATATGGATGTACCATAAGGACATCCAGTTGTCCACCCTTTTTCGGGATAATGCTCATTGAAGCACGTTTCATTGCACAGAATGGAGCCCAAGCCTTCTAGCTGGACTGGCGTGGGCGCGTTTTCTCCGCTATGGGCGGCTGCCCGTCGGAGGTCGTTGGGCGCTCTCCGCCAGCCATGTTGTCACCACGCGGCACATGTTTTTCTGTCTCCGTTTCCGGCTTCTTCTTGATGTTGATATTCGAGATGAAGAGTGCCAACACCAGCGAGAGAACGTTCGCTGGGACGCCAATGATGTAGACGATCGAGAGGGACTTGCTGCAGGCACGCGTCAGGTCATCACTCATGGCGACGAGCGCGATCAGACTCACACGTAGGCGCGTACGACGTTAGGGACCAGTGCGTCTGGGACCGCGCTGTAGATCGACAGCGGCGACTGCTGTATCGTTGCAAAAGGCGCGTCCGGCGCGTACTTCCGCAAATTGCGCACGAGTTCGGACGAGAAGGTGGCTTCGGCGATGGCGAGACCAATCGTGCCGCCGAGGAACTGCAAGACAGGGATAAATTATGAGCAGCGGGCGCGAGCTATAAGTGTGATGGGCGCACCTGGCAGAAGTTCACCATACCGGTCGCCTGACTGATCAGCTTTGGTGTGTCGTCGAACTCAGCCTGCATTGCGAACAGGATATTCTGCAGAGTTGTGCCGATACAGATCTGTCATACGGCTCGCATCAGAGGGACTATACGAATATACGGGAAAGTGCTTACGCCGACGAGGATCTGGTAGCCGATCACAGCTCCGTTCGAGGCGGAGGCGGTCACAGTGTACATTAGTCCAGCGCCAACGGCGCCAACCATCGGTCCGCCGACAAGGTATGGCCAGTAGCGGCCATAGCGACCTGTTTGTCAATCAAGTCTATCAGTCGTCCGGCACCAACAGAAAACATAACACATACCGACGAGTTGTCCAGACACCACAATCGAGATGACGACGGACAGCATGAGCGGGAGCAAGTCCACACCACTCTTCGTCGCAGAATGATGGCGGCCTGCCTGGTAGTAGATGGCTGTATACTATGGTCAGCCGACGACGTCCGGGGTCGGTGAAGCTGGAACACGACGCACGAATATACTAAGGAAGAACGTCAGTTGCTGCCCTATAAGCGCAGCCAGGACGAAACGCACGTAGGTGAAAATCAGATAGATGAAGCGGTTGAAGATCGCGAAGGAGCAGATCGAATAAATGGAGACGCCCCTCTTGAAGATGGCCAACGGAACCATAGCCCGATTTCCCATATAGCGCTCCCAAAAGATGAATGCAGCAGTCAGCACGAGTGCAAGAACGAGGCACTGGTGTGAGTCAATCAGCGAGCATTTCACAAGTGCGATACACTCTGAATACATACGACGATGACGTCTGCGCTGTTCCATGCCTTCTCGTTTCCTCCCCACTGGAGGCCTAGAACAAGACTTGTGACGGCGCTGAGATTGAGCGCAGCGCCAATCCAGTCCAAGGCAGTTGTGCACCGCAACATGTTCTTGAAAGAGCGATCATAGCCTTCGGATCCGAGAGGTGGTGGAGCGTCGATGAGCAATGTAATCGCTACAATGGATACGCCGCCCTGGGAGGATTTAGCAAGTGGCAAACGGCAACTGTGGCTGACGTACAACGGGTAAGTTGATGTAGAAGCACCACCGCCAGGTGACGTGGTCCGTGAGGGCACCGCCTATGAGAGGTCTGATGACATTGGCTCAGTTGCACACCGAACGGGGAGACAGGTCCTCTTACCCAATGATTGAGGCACTAAAATACAATCAGCAGTCTATCATGTTAACCAAAGCCGCAACGTACAGTGCAAATACTGATTCGAAGAGGCTGAACAGCGTGGGTCGGTCCTCTAAGCGGGTGGCCTGAGCCATCACTTGGAGAATCCCAGTGAGAATGCCGGCGGCGCCGACGCCAGAAAGCGCGCGTCCGCTGATGAGTGTGTTGACATCCTGGGCAGCACCACACAAGGCAGAGCCAACCTCAAAGATCACCACAGATGCCATGAGCACATACTTGGCTGGGTAGACGCGAAGGACTTGGGAGAAGAAGAGGATGAAGGCAGTCTGCGTGAGGACGAACGAGGAGGAGACCCAGCCTTGTTGGGAGAACTACCGAGCGTTGTAAGTCCACGATCATCAGCCTGTCCTGCATAACTCACCGCGTTGAAGTCTGACGCGATGCGCGGCAGAGCGGTTGATAGAATAGTCTGGTCCAGCGCGATTACTGCATTGTTCAGTCGCGCGCTCGAAGATCAGGTTTAGTGAACGTACGCAACAGGGCCAGTAGCATTGCTGCGAATGCGACGGATAACTTCTTGCCTGTCAGCAGATGGATGCCGTCCACGCTCGATGGTGTCGCGATCGGTGCATCGTTTGCGCTGTCGAGCTCAGAGTGTTGTGAGCGCGTAGCATCGTGGGCCATGGCGGCTTACGAGTTGGCGTGCTTGCGGGGAGATGAACGTGGATAAGACCAGAGCGCGAAAGGTGTCGTAGATCTCCAACCCCTCACGTTGCATAGCCCACTTAACCGGGTGAGTTAGCTGATGACTGATATGCCTTGTGCCTCACTCACCATCGCTTTTTCTTCTATCAGATAATCCCGAGTCAGGTTGGTGATCTCATTCCCTTCTCTTATAGTACTATCTACCTAACTCCTACACAGACATAGCTGGTAAGGCCGACAAAAGCATCTGAGCAATCACCATCTTACTTGTTGACAGGTGCTAACGCTGCGAACTGGTCGTCGATCCTTGTGCACACTGGCGTGTACGACCCTACACTCAGCCTTCCGCCTACTAATAAACCTACGATCGAGCTTCAGAATGTGGAAGAGGCGGTTAAGTGGGCTATGCAACGTGAGGGGTTGGAGATCTAGAAGGCGATGGTCAACCATGGCGAAGTTGTGCAACGATTGCAAGTACATATGGTCTTCGAATGCTTCATTTGTTTTCTGAACGCAGCTACTTCGGTGAACATTCACAAGCAGACTGTGTTTGGTTTGATTGACACAACGGCCGACTTTCAGCTGGTGGACGAAGGCATCGGAGTCGAAAACAAGATCTCACTAGTTTCCACTTGCAGGCCCCTGGTTACAGCCTTTTCTCAGCCGTTGGCAGCCTTGCGTTCACTGAGGCGGCCTCTTCCAGGTGGTGAGGAAACGGCGTTCCCCAGGTCAGCATCATATACTAGGGCGAGGTCTTGCTCGATAGCTCGCGCTTTCATCTTCTTCCCTATCGCAGTCTAAATATGCCATTATCATTTCTTCTTTCGTCAAAGCTCTCGAGCCGGTCGATGTAATGCAACATTCGCCCATTCGCTTGTAATCAAGGCACCACACATAGCTTGATTGCTTTCCTGTATCCTAACCGCAGGCCTTTTGCTTTTCGGTATTCACGCTTGATTTGATTTGATTTGATTATTATTTCTTGTGGTAGGAGCTCCAGGTCAGGCGGCCCGGCTGTTTCTCCGGCTAGGGCTACCGCCCTAGAGTCTTCACTGCTAGGAGGTTTGGGAGCTCAAGGCTCTCTTCCTTCAGGACCTCCCAAGAATCCACTCATTCAAGAGCTTCCTTGACCGTAGCCTATAGCATCCTCTCGACTCTTACGCTTCCGCCCTGAAGCCCGTAGCTGGGTGTTATTCTCTGGCAGTTTGGGCTCAGTATGGTCCTGGATAGTAGAAGAAGGAGCCACTTCTGCTACTACCTTATCATTCAATTCATTATTTGACTCCTCAGTATCACTGATTGGTTCCACTTCAACCTCATCAAGCCTTTCGTCCTTCTCTTCCCTTGCTGCCTCAATCTCTTCACGAGAGAAGAATTTCTCTAGCTGCTGAGCCTCCTTCTCTTCAAGATCAAATCTTGAAGTACAAAGGAACATCATCAGCTCTTGAATTGTTTCGGATTTCATCCTTCCTCGTCGATAATGACAGATATCTCGACCAGTATTAAATAGTCGCTCAACACCAGCACCGGTTGCTGGAACTGAGAGGACATCTCGCGCAAGAGCTGCAATCGCCAGAAAGCGGCCTTGATTTTCTCTCCAGAATGCAAGAGGCCCGATATCAATTGTATCTATTAATCGGTTAATACTATATAAATCTGAATTGGGTTGAAACATACCACTGTCAAGATATTGTGTCATTTCATCAGCGGCTGCCTTAGGCTGCTTTTTACTTCCATTCAACATCTTATCAAATTTTGAACTTGGTCTGACTGCCACTTGAGAGCCTTGTGAGCCTTGAGTATTAGAAAGACGATCTTGGTATGGAGCGAGAGCTTCTTGAAAGGATTTGCGATAAGTATCGCGCCACTTTTGATCCCAATCATCAGTCAGAAAGAACTGAAACTTGTTGACAGGCGCAAGCATTGTATTGACCGCATAGATATGCCCTCGAATGTTATCAGTCTGAGAGTAATACTCATCCAGCTTTAATCGACCAGCTTCGAGTGCGTCAAGCATATGTTTTTTCCATGGGATACGCTTGTGCCGGAGCTGCTTCATTGACTGTTCAAGATGTTCAAAGAGTTTGTTGTAAACTTTGAACACATAATGCGCAGTGATATCTTGAGTCTTTGAAAGTTGAGTGGTATAGTCAAAGAATGGCTCAGTAACGTAAAGAAGATAGTCTACTTGACCAGTCACTCCAGGAATCGCTTCGCTCACCCACTGATCACCCAGCTCACCCATACTCACCCAACACTCACCCAACACTCACCCACACTCACCCTATATTTTAGCGGCGGTCACCCATAAAGCAGCAAGCCTTCAAGGGCGCATTTAACTTCTGACTGCGTTGTTAATTGTGGCTTAAGTACGGCTCAGCGGACGGGAAAGCCCTGTTCTGCACACCCTATGGTTATATGCGCTTGATTTTACAGGGAAACAGTTTGATAGGCTGCTCAGCATGCTGTTAAATACTTGGGCATCTGCTGAAGATTTCAAATCTGATAGCCTGGTTGCGTCCAAGTAGGAAGGTCTCCAGCATTGAATATCACCTCAGGATATACAGCGCCGAACTGGTCAAGCATGGCGCTTCTCTTACCACACTTGGTCAAACATTCCTCAGCCTTGATGGCCATGGTCACAGGAATAGCATGTCGGACCTTCTTAATGTCCTCACCAGCGATGGTCTCCCTAAGTGTAGTAGCAATTACATCATCACTAAGTAAAAATGTCTGTGCAGCGACAAGGCCCACGGCAAACTCATCCAAGGTAAAGGCTGCGGCGAAATTAGCAGGCTCACAGTCTAGGTTCACTTGCGTGTGAAACAACCCAGCTAGAAAGATGGTCATTATATAGGGGCCGGGCTCTACACGGATGACTTATTGGTGACCTTTGGAGTCAAGGACGCCCGTCTCAGGTACCATTTCAGACAACACGCACCCCGATATAATGGCGAAGAGCTCAGTTACACGAGGATGGAGGTGTAGGAAGCTCATGCTGCATGCTGTTGAGATGGATCAGCATAGCTTAAGAAGTAGAGCCATTCTGGTCAAGAATATATCTGGCAATTGTGAGATCAATGCTGCGTTTGCAAGAATGTGATCATACGAATCTGAGTTCTGCATGGTCGCTTATATGTGCCATAGGGAAGCCTGGTGATGGCACTCCGTAAGCACAAGTAGCTTTTGAATATCCATTAGGCTCTGGGGTCTAGAGGTGCTTGTGCTTGCTTAGCTATATCATGCGACTTGCATGCTGCTGCCAGGGCTAACAGGGATGACATGACCACACCAGAACTGAAAGCGAGATTTGGCACCCCTACCGACAGAGCATATAGATCAAGATCGTCAACAGGTATAGTTCAGCTGGTGTGCGTGAGGTAGTGGCTCAAGATACTGAGTTCTATTATATCAAGAGTGTACCTATTAAAGGTTAGTCTTTCTTCATCTGTACTCAGACTTGAAGAGGAAGCAGGTTGTCCACCAGACAAAGGACTAGGAACCAAGGACTGATTACTCAAAAGTGCTAAGGGTGATACAGAGTTTAGGACTGTAGTACTGGGAACAGGGGGTTGAGTCAATCCCTGCTCCTTTGACAAGTTGCCATCACTGGAAGGGTTCTGGTACCGACATGTATACATGCGCTTGGTACATCTGGAGCAGCTTGGTCTCGACTCATCGCACTGGGCAATATGATCAGAACACTGTGTGTAGAGTCATTGAGATGTTGAGATGGAGAAATGACCTACCTTCTTCCGCTGTTGTTTACATCTGAGGCAACCGTTCCTAGATTTCTCGTGTGTTTTTCAGAGTCTGAATCCGGTCGCCTGCAGTTCCAGGAGCATCATATCGCGGGTCACATTGTCGACGCCACTAGATTTCGCAAGCTAAGATAACGGCACAAAGGGGGAATTAAGGCGTATTCACCTAGGCGCCTCAAAGCTCATCTTCCATGTCTGTTGAGAGACCCTTGGGCGTAACTACCGCGCCTCCAGGGCCGTCGGGTTAGGGCCTTCAAATCTCCGAGCCTGGAGAAAGACTCCAATTCCACTCAAATGGCCAAAATGAAGTTCAAATCTCTTCGATCATTCCTCTTGCCCTATCCGCGTTCGGTACAAACCGCCCTATCTTGTTGAGATTGTCAGAGGTAAAGCTCGCGCTTAAGAGGGCAAGATTTGGTGCTTTCCCGACTTGGACAGTTATTCAACTTGTTTGCACCCCACCCGAAAAGATGATCTCCTGGTACGCAAGGTGTCGGAGCGATAAGTAAGACCTCTCCAGAGTCGCCGAAGCTAGCCGCATCCATGGACCTATTGTGCCCATGGTAACATATCAGGGCATGTATGAAGGGCTCTGGTCCCTCGAGAAGGCCCAACCAGCGGGTCGGTTTTGGGCGCGCCTCCTGTCTCCTTTCGTCGACACCCACCGTCAACCTTAGCTGTACCTAGGCCACTATCTTTGACATAGAAGTTTAGCAAACATGAATGTGTTGCTGATTTGATAGGCGATATAATCTATTTGATCTACCAGCATGATAATGAGACGAAATCATCCCCACCGTAGCCACAAACTCTGGCAACAAATTCAAACTCATGATCGTTTCTGCAAGTTGGAAGGTCTGACCATTCCTTCTTCAATGTGAGTTGACATTCTCCATCACCCGCTTTCTCATCTTGTTCCTTAGCGGCGTCGAACATGTAACGAAGCACTGCCCGACAGCCCATCTGCGTCCCAGCGCGTCGCAGGTAGTTCTTGGTATCCGGTGGCCACTCACTCCGATTGTTACAGCACCACTTGAGATTTTCTGCAGTGGGAATTTTTTTCGCCTCAAGGCACTCCACGGCAATTTTGAAAATATTCACAAAGCCCTTTCGAAGTGACTTGTTAGTTTTGAGATTATTTCGCACATCAGGAGCGAGGTGCACGTGGATGTAGTCCTGTATCCAAAAGCCGCCATCATCAATTTCCTTCTGAATAAGGTCGTACATGATCTCGCCCTGAAGGATCAGAGAGCTCCTCATTCGGGCAGATAGAAGTCCTTCCACGCACTCTCCGCATGTACACCCGTATCGGAGGCATGATTTATTAAGCCCCAAAACATCCTGTCCGAACAACAAGGAGAGACAGGACACTGCGGCGTCGGGGTACCCTTTAAAGTGATCTGATACGTTCAAGATCCGGGAAAAGCCATATTCCTTTTGTGTTCGCATTGTCTCTAAATTCTCCTGCAATGCTTCGAGTGGGGTGTACCCGTCAATATCACGGGCCGTCTTCCAGGAGTCGGCGTGGTGGACATTCTCAAGTAGCCACCGTGTGCTCAGGGGCTTGAGCTCAGATGCCGTTAAATGCAGAAGCGTGGCTTCAGAGTTGGTCACTCGATCCCAGCCAATCTCATCGTCAGCATGAGTGGCGAAAAAAGCTTTGAGTTCTTCGTCCGTCAGAGTGAGAACTGCATGATGTAGCGGCAACGCGTCACGAAGTCTTTCCATTTTCAGTTTCTTTACCTCAGTAAAACGATCTGTTTCATAGATAACTTTCAGTTCTTCAACCTCAAGATCTTCAGCATGGCTCCTACGCGGATCGAAATCAGAAGCCGCCGCAAGGGCGCGAGACTGATGCTGTAGATCGAACGAAAGTGCAAAACACCGAGATGCGCCGATTCGGCGGAAACCGCACGATCGCCAGAAGTCAATAGCACCGGATTTAATTCGAGCCTGTGTCATCAAGCGTTCTTCTGCGGACTTGCCCACTAACTGCGATTTAATATCAGCTGTTAGTATTCCAGGGCTGACTAGAGCATGTAGAGTCCATGCTCGCTCAAAGGCCTCATTGGAACCGTAGACAAAATCTGCGTGTTTGCCGTCTGGCTTATCATCTAGGCAGAACTGTTTGGCCTTCTCCAAAAGTAAAGACACTACTCTCTGTCCCAGCCCTTTCCGACGTAGTTCCAGTGCTGTAACATGAATTTTTTCAATCAGGAAAAGAGGGCCATGATCAAGCTCGTTTCCCCATACACCAGTTCCTCTTTGCACTGGATGGTCCTTGTACTTGGTCTTGACTGTTCCGTATCGATCAAAGACATGGAAGGCCACACCGCACGTTTCCTCGCTGGGCTCTTCCATCTTTTCCCAGAATTCAGAGCGCATGTTTTCTCGATGAATATACCTAGCCAAAGCGGTGGCGACAGTGACGCCATCACAAGTGCATTTGGCGACAAAGTTTTTCATCCACTTGAACCCGCCCATTTGTTCGTCGGTCAAAAAGAGCCGAATCTTCAGCGTTCGATTCACGTCACCAGACGTGATATACTCGTGCTCTTCAATGTCCTGTTCACAATTTTCGCTCTCACCTTCGCTCTCATCTTCCCTCCACCATTCGTCTTCCTCGGAGTCATCGAATTCATTGTATTCAGAGTCATCTTCTGTCGACTCATGGTCTTCGAAGTCCATTCCTGATCGTCAAAAGAATGTCAGTATAGCTCACGTCTCTTATGTGTTAGTGGGAGGGTAGGGGAGCACACTGCTTCGCTTGAGGGATACTCGGTTTCCCTCCATTTTCTCCCCATTATTTTCCATTCTTATTATCAACCTTGCTTCCTGGTCTAATTTGGGCGAGACCTTTATGAGGTAGGAGAAGAGAGGTTGGCAGGCGGAGAGACAAACGTGGAGTCAGTCAACAGTTGAGGGAATGTACTACATGTTGGACTTAAAATAGGAGGCAGGCCTGTGATAGTTATAGTTAGTTAGTTAGGTGCCTAAGATGGATGACTAAGGATAATGTGTAACTAGTTAGTTATTTCCAAGGTTATTGGCTTCTCATCTCGATAAAAAGTACGACTTCCGGGGCAGGGATTCTGGATGGGGGCGGTTCAGCGGCGGCTCGCTGTCCATGTTACGGATGGAAAGATATGGTTAGTTTTGCCCGTTTTCGTGTCAATACTCTTACTCCTCCCACAGGCGAGTGATTGTGCATCATGCTACGAAGCTCTCTAGGTGTCCATCCGCCAGTGCACCTTGCCCGTCTCTGATCTTACTTGCCTCCGCATCCACATCCACACCCCACATAGTGCCAGCGTATCCTTGACGTCGCATGCGCCGCTCTGTCTGAGGCATCTGAGGACAGCCTGGAATGGGTGTCACAGATAATAAGATCCTGGATGACCCCACCCGCTACAATTTTAATGATGGCAGTGACTCATGGCGTCAGGTGTTAGTCCGCGTTCCTGGCATTACAGATTTTGATGGCATTATTGATATGAATGGTGATGGGAGTGATTTACAGTACAAGAGTGGGCAGAATGATAAGTACATGGTGGCGCAGGCTGAGGAGGAGAGCGAGGAAGTTTGGCAGGACCTTGCTCAAGCAGAGTTAAGAATTCAGGCTGGTCTTTACCTGTTAGATCAGGAAGCCATTGAGTCTGGATTAATCAAAATTCTCTGGCTGGATGAGCATGGGAATATCACCTGGGATAACCAGTTGGATCCTTTCAGATGCAGGTTGGATGGCCTTACATCATCACTCCTCAGCTCTATAAGTTTGGTGGAATTGGCCAACTACAACAGCACCCACGGGGCTCTGATTGAGAACTAGATGGGCCAGTTATTGAGAACTAGAGTGCTACTTCCATTTAGGAAAAAGAGAAGTCCAACTCTCAGTATTCTTGACTCAAATTGACATCTGGGTGGCGCTCTAGAACGTTGCACTCCCCAAGGTTGTTTGGCATGCAGGCATCATGCACTGCGGCCACTGCCAAGATGGCACCATGTAACCTCGAGCGGACAAGACCAAGGCATTGTTGGAATGGCCATCAATAACCCATAACCGTATAAAAAAAGAAAAACATACAACAGCTGGGATTCGCTGGTGGTCACCCACCCAACTACTAACCGGCCGGCGTGTGGCTTAAGTACGGCTGAGCGGACGGGAAGCCCTGTTCTCCACACCCTGTGGTCGTATGTAGTAGAATTCAGTAATAAATGGTAGATGTATGCTTTGCAGTAGATTGGAAATCAATTTCAAGTACAGGATAGAGATCTCTCGTGCTATATGGACTGGGGGGTGGCTAACACTCAGATTCTTAATGATGTCTTCATCCCCAAGGTCCAGCATGATGTAAAGGCTGAATCTGGTGTGGTCACTGGTCAGGCCCTTGAAGATGTATTTAAACACATACCTATAGGAAGATAAACGCTGTCAAGCAGACGCGGCAGATGCTTATGCCCCTACGACATCAGCCTTCCTCCTCTGTAGATAGGAGGGTGGTATGAAGGAGCTGGTCACATAGTATGGGACCTGTTCTATTATTCTCTTGTCTCTTAATGAATCTGCAAACCCAACTCTGATTCTATACTCATTCCAAATCAAACTATGGAGTATAAATGCGAAGAATAGCTCAGAATATTATGAATATGTATATAAATATATTCATGCCAACCCTTAGTAATGAATGACCTCCTTGCCCATCCTCACGCCCTGCCTTCTCAGCCCTAGGTTCTTCCTTGGTTCCTATAGTGAAAGGGCTTCTTCATCAGTCTTGGGCAGAGTCCTGCTCAAAGGCTTGGGAACCATTGCTAATAGGCAATGTAGCCAGTCGCTATCTGTGCAATTTTCTAATTGTCACAAATTTTCCATGAACAAAAGAACGCTCCTCTAGCGTGTGTAGTTTACCAAGGCAGCCTCCTTCACCCATGACGCATTCTATACATGCAAAGAAGAAGACTTGGATGCAATTGAAGAAATGAGGGCA
Organism: Aspergillus cejpii; assembly: GCA_004769165.1. Classification (NCBI taxonomy): domain Eukaryota; kingdom Fungi; phylum Ascomycota; class Eurotiomycetes; order Eurotiales; family Aspergillaceae; genus Aspergillus; species Aspergillus cejpii. Next base: position 3,203,556 of record SMSW01000004.1, on the reverse strand, counting down.
ACAAATCATACAGGTGAAGTGGTGGTCAATAGCAGGAATCTGATATCCACAGTTGTCACACTGGAAGGACCATTTGCTGTCACTATCACAGGTCGAAGTGACATAATTATCACTGAAACTGATTTTCTTTGTCATCTTCAAGACTTCGGGTCGTTTGCTTCTCGATCGAAGCAGTTTCGCCCAATTTAGCTGATAGGACTTGAAGTATTGCCATTCTTTTTAGATCCTGAGCTAAAGACAAGGGACTCCGGCCTGCACAAGACATCGCTTTTAGTTCTGCGAAGCCATTTTGGAGGAGCAGTTCCACAATAGCTTGATTGCCGTTCAAAGTGGCAAAGAACAATGATGCTCCGCGACCTAGACAATCAACCGTTTGTGCTGAAACCCGTATTAGATGAATAACTCCAGCATTGGGCGCAATCCTCTTTCTGCTGCCAAAAATGGACCAATTCGACCAGCTGTATCTTTCGAGTTTATGCTCACTCCACTGTCCAAGAAGACTTTGACGACGTCCATCTTTTCATGACCCTTTTCAACGGCGATATTTAGGGGAGTTGACCGAAGCTGATCCGTTGCATTGACCTGATGGCCTAGCTTGAGCAGCGCTTCTGCTTCGTCCTCAAGGCCTAACTCAGCTGCCAGGTGAAGAGGTATCATTTCCTCTTCTATATGAGAAGAGAAGTAATCATTTTCTTCATAGACCTGAGCTTGAGCTTGCATACAAGCGGCGAACTTCTGATCACTAATCAACAGTTTCCTGATAAGCGAGTGGTTGAGAGGTTGCTTCCTGGCATGATACATCCAGTTTTCCACTGCGTATGGATACAAAGGGTATTTCTGACACCTTTGTTTGTAATCATACTCATAATCACATCTCCCAGCTTCAAAGTCATTATAAGAAAGATAGGTGACGCATATCTCACCAATAGCACAGTGGGCGTTTGGGAACCAGGATGTCCATGTCTTTTCCAGATATTCTTGCGTTGTGTAGTGAACCAACCTAATAATATATATGATTCTGCTCATTATATGTGACCAGTCCTGCACATGAAGAGATCATTTCCTCCACATCTGGCATGTTTTCTTCATCAAATGAACTTTCACCAATCACGACAGTAAGAGCATGCTGAAGTTCTGTCAAGGTGAGAGTGCGCTTTGCACAGGTAAGCTAAGCTAGTACTTGCTTTGCAAGTTCTGCTCAATCTCCTACTTGTTGCTCGATTCGCTTCATTTCCTTCCCATACGCATCTTCGTATGCATCAGATCCAGTCTTGAAATTGTTGAGAGCATCTTTTATAGCTCTGATACTATACTTTCCCTCCAGGGCATCCAGATACAGTCTGGCGAGTAGAAACCTAGGTTGATCAGTCATTATTCTTCTGAGGATGTTCTCAGGAGGAGCACACATTCCACCGACTTTCTTGATAATCTCCGAAACAATAAGTTTTTGGACATCTGACTTTCGTCTCACGCTGGATGGTAAGTTGCCCTTGAGATATCGTTTCACGTCTGAGTCACTAGCTCGGATCTCCAGTGAAGGAAAATCATCAAACTGTGAGATAATTTCCGGAATGAACCTGGCAGTTGCCATGAAGCTAATGTTGAACTGTTGTTGAAGGTCGAGGATATGGGAAATCAGATGGTCCCGCATCCTGTCAGAGTCTGAGCATTCATCCAATGCGTCAATGATTATATAAACATGGAAATATAGCCTGGAAGTTACGACCAGCATCTTTAGAACATCACAGAGCTGCGGTCACATTCCATTGCGCTGATAAGTCTCATAAAACCCTCGGATTTGCTCCGGGATGTGGTACAGCCCTCACACTAGCTGCCCCAGGATGTTTGCCAGTATGATGTCTAGCTTCTGATCTTGTTGCTGCTGGAAATTGCAGAAGATGTAAGCAAGACAAACATCTTTGTTTGATCCATGCTTTTCTTGAAGGTAGTCAACCACAATTAGACCTCACAATGGGCTGGGCTGGGCCGACACCTTCGGCCCAAACCCATGGGCTGGGCTCAACCACTCGGCCCAAACTCATGGGCCCTCAGCCCATGGGCATTTACGAGGCCTAACCACAATAGATGTCAGTATCGTCTTTCCTGCGCCAGGAATGCCAGGGCAGAAAAGGACCCCTTTCTCCCTCTCCCACCGACAGAAGTCATCTGTTTCAAATAGCCACTTTCCAGTTCCGTCTTGTCGTTGATGTAGATATCCACTTTGCTTTGATGCATAATCAGTCGAGCAAAGCCAGCTGGCTATTTGTTGCCGTTCTTGGTCATGACTGCGTTGAACCAACATCCTGAACCCAGGATCTTTACTTGGATCGATGGTTTGCTTTAATTGGATCCTTTTTTAGCATTTAAAACATTCAGAGTAGGGGCTTTGAACTGACTGTTTCTGTCACAGCACCAGCCCTGGCCTGTCCCACGTGATCTCGTACTAGTGTCCCAGTAGTATAGACCCCTTCCATAGCTCACTGAGCCTTATGCTCCTCACAGCACAATAGAGTCATCTCATTACTACCTTCTTGAGATCAGTACTATGATAGGCTGCCTCGATCCATGTTTCCCCCTGATACCGTCCAGTTCGTTACACCTGCCTACCAAGATAAACCTGATGATAAATAATACAAGCAACAATTCTGCCTTGCTACAGTTACCTGTTGAGATTGTGATGATGGTTCTTCAGGCTCTTCCTCCGTCAAGCGTCATTAGTTTTTTCCGCTCAAGCAAACAGACTTTACGCTATGCAGGTTCGTTCTTCGGTCAAAATCCGCTACAGTTTTACCGCTGCACTACCAGTGGTAGTGATGTCGGCCTTGGCCCGAGGCTGATGCTGAGACTTTTCTCTAAGTTTCCTCACACTTATTGCCCTGAGCTAGACAAAAGGTGGGAACTTATCTTAGAGGTAACGTTCCTAGCAAGCTATATATCCAAAGTTCCCGAGCACTTCATAGCGCCAACCTTGGATGTGAGGGCCCCGTGCCAATCTGTTGACCATCCCTTTGGCTTCCAGGAGCTTATTGCAGAGATCCCGATTGACATTAGAGCAATCAAAGTCTATATGGTAGAGCTCCATGGGAAGCTGTACGTTTCTGGCCTCAGACTTGAGACTGAAACTACACACGAGCTTTTGGGTAACCAGTCCAAGATCTCGAATTTGATGTTTGACACATTGAGGTTAATACGATCAACTTTTTTGTGGACTCATTAGGAATGAGGGATCTTTGGTTTAGTGACTCATTATCACCTTCCAGACATGCGAACGACTCTCAGTGCTGGGAAGGTTTCAGTACACGGCAGGAGGATAGGCTTATCAGAATTGTACAAGATGTAAGTCTTAAGGCCTGGATACGCAGCAGCAGCTAATCTGCGTTATAGACACTCAAGTTCCGGCAGATCAATTGGCGTTATTCTGATCAACCGCCCTTTGCAGAAAGCATCCTGATGAGGGAGAAGCATGCCTTCTGGCATGGGTACATCTCTAATGAGGACTTTGTGCAACAGAATCCTCATGATGAGACACAATTAGTGGTCCAGTTTGGAAATTTTACCTCTGAGGTTGTGTGGCTTGACCAAGATCTACGTGGCATCACCATGTATTGTGTGATGGTCCAGTTCGGATAGATAAAATAATATTGATGCCTATCTAAAGATGACCTTTTAACTAGAACATCAAGTGTAGGGAAAGAAAGGAGAAAGGAAAACGGAGCAATGGGATTGGGTTGTGGGATATAGTTCCCTTGCTTGCCAGGCGAGGAGCTATTCCCAAAGTGGCAGGCGGTGAGGGGGAAGGCAGAACCCTGATCGTCACACTACCCCCCGGTTTAAGACGGGCTGTCCCCAGTCCGTAGAGCTGGTTGATCATCTGTCTCAGAATCTTCCAATTCCTCACCGTTCTCCCATGCTCGCAACCATTCGCTTAACCTTTTTGGGGGCCCAGGCTTGTTGGGATAGTCTTCATGGTACTGGCGTAGCTTGTGTGGTGAGCCTTTGAAGTTTCGGGCCGGGTACCAAGTAAGATCTTCATCATAGCCCACCCACTTCACGCGGTACTGGAGTGTTTTCTTCCGATAGATTCGCGAGTCTAACAGCTCTTCTACCTCCCACTCCTCCTCCCTGTTTATCACCACTGGCTCAGCTGGCTCATTGACTTGTCCTGGTAGTGGGTCCATGGATGCCTTGCGTAGTTTATCGGGGGAGAATATGGGATGGATTTTCATAGTCGGGGGAAGCTCAAGACGGTATGCATTTCCGACCTTTTCTAGGATCTTGAATTTGCCGGCCATTTGCTGATCAAGCTTCTTGCTGGGCTTGGCTGAAGGATACTCCTTCAGCGAGAGCCATACGTAATCACCCACGTCAAAGTCGACTTCTCGTCGGTGCTTGTCTGCTTGTTGTTTTTGACTTTCCTGTGCCTTTGTCATTTGCGTGGCTGCATACCTCCAGATCTCTTCCATTCTTTTGGCCAGGGCACGTGCTCTTTCGCGGTTCAATGTCTCATCTCTAGTAATGTTGGTAGGTAGGGGTTGCCAGTCAAATGAAGTGCGCGGCTCATACCCACAATCCACTAAGAAGGGAGAGACCTTGGTTGATTCATGTGGGAGCGCGGCGGCTGCAAAGTCCATGATAGGCAGTAATTCTCCCCAGTTGTCCTGAAAGTGGTTGATGAAGGGACGTAGGCGCATGGTGATATGCTGATTCACAATCTCTGTTTGCCCATCTGTTTCTGGGTGGCGAGCTGTAGATAATTTTAGCTTGATGCTAAGGATCCTGCAGAATGCGTCCCAAAAAGAGGAGATAAATTGTGGGCCTCGATCTGACACTATGGTATCTGGGGGGCCTCGATGCCGGTAGACATGCTCAATGAACAGGCGTGCCATTCCTTCTGCTGTAATTTCTTTGCTGCAAGGTATGCTGATCGGTCTCTTCCCTAATCGGTCCACAATCACCAACGCAGCGTCATTTCCTTGCTTGTCCTTGGGGAAGGAGCGGAAGTCCATCGAGATATGTTGCCAAGGTCGAGTAGGGATTGGCAATGGTTGTAACAGACCTGGCTTCTTATCTCGTGGGTTCTCTGCCCTTCTGCACTTATCACAGTTGCGCACAAATCGATCAACGTCCTGTCTCCATCCCTTCCAGTAATATCTGCTTTGTACCAGTTGGCGCGTCTTGTTTCGTCCTGGGTGCGCGGTGGAGGGTTGGTCATGAACCTCACTAAGGAGGCGGGTGCGTAGCGTTGGATCGTCCTCTGGTACTATCAATCGGCCATTATAGACTAGCAACCCATTCTCTAAAGACCAGGGAGATTGGGTGTCATCTGCTTTGGCCCGCTCCTCTTTCAAGGAGTCAGAGTTCCGATTAGCTTGGAGGATCTCGTCCACCACCTGCACTTGGGGGTGCAACGGGGCAACTTCTGTAGGGGTTTCAAAGACCTCAGGTCGGAGGAGAATCTGCAGACGGTGGTCCTTTTTAGAAATGTCAGCGCCCAGCTGGGGTCGGCTGAGAGCGTCGGCTAGGGTATTCTGCTTTCCAGGACGGTAGCGGATCAGGAAGTAGAACCGGGAGAGGAATTCAGCCCATCTGGCTTGTCGAGCATTCAACTGCTTCTTAGTGGAGAAGTATTCAAGGGCCTTATGATCTGTGAGGATGTCAAAACGCTCATTTAACTGCAACCCTTCCAGCTCTGCTCTCCACTCCCTAAGAGCCTTGACGACTGCCAGCAGCTCCTTGTCATGGATCTCATAGTTCATTTCAGCAGGGGCCATGGTCTTTGAATAGTAGGCAACTGGGTGCCATACGCCTTCATGAAGTTGGGAGAGAACACCAGCTACCACACCATCTGATGCGTCTGTCTCTAAGCGTGTAGGCTTTCCAGGGTCATAATGGCGTAGAATAGGTGCGTCTGTAAGGCGGTCTTTAAGCTCCTGGAATGCCCGCGCGCATGCTTCATCCCATATAAAGGGCACGTTGTTCTTGGTAAGGTGGTGCAGCGGACGGGATATTCGACTGTAGTCCTTGATGAACCGTCGGTAGAAATTACAGAACCCTAGAAAAGACTGGACTCCCTTCACCGTGGTTGGCTTGCTCCAGTTACGGATTGCTGTAGTTTTCTCAGGGTCTACTTCAATGCCCTCCGTCGTCACTATAAAGCCGAGATATTTCGTCTGGGTGACATGGAATTCACACTTGCTGATCGCAGCTTGCAGACCTGCCTCTCACAGACGTGTTAGGACTCTTCGTACATGTTCTTCATGATCTAATGCATTTCGGCTGTAGATCAATAAGTCGTCGACAAAGGCCGTGACAAAGTTGTCTAAGTAGTCCATAAAGGTCTCATTGACGAACCGCTGGAAGGTGGCAGGCCCGTTCGTCAAGCCAAATGGCACCACCCTGTATTTGTACGTCCCATACCGTGTGCGGAAGGTAGTGAGATCTTCTGAATCAGGTTCTATCCGAATCCGGTGGAATCCTTGTCGAATATCGAGTTTGGTGAAAATACGGGCATCCTTTAACCTTTCCATTAACTCATCAATAAGGGGAAGGGGATAACGATCTTTCTTAGTGACTGCGTTTAGCTTTCGATAATCAACGCAGAGTCGCAGCCCTCCGCCAGGCTTCCTTGCCATTAGGATTGGAGACGCATAAGGCGCATTGCTGGGCACGATGAAGCCCTTATTCAGGTTCTCAGTGATATACTTCTTAGCAGCCTCCAGCTCCTCAGCTGTCAACCTATAGAGGGGGCTGTGTCCGATCACTTCTGTGGGTTTGGCACCATCCTCCAGCTCAATCCTATGGTTTGTCTCTCGATACGGCGGCAATTCGTCAGATGCGTTCTTTGAAAAAACATCAGCGAATTCTTTGTATTGTGTGGGCAGCCTTTCAGTAATGAGGTCAGCTTCAGGATCAGGTTTAGGGAGCGTCTTCTCCTCAAAGATACGGTCAATTTCATGGAGGCTTGTAACAAAAACCTCCGTGCCCTTCTTCTTTGCCCGCCAGTGGAAAGGGACAGCTCCAATAGCAGCAATGTCAATTTGCACGGGCTTCTGTTCTGACGGATTCTCTGACTTGTAGCTGATAACAGATTGACTGCTGCTCAGTGGGGGGTTAATTAGACCAGCTAGAGCCCGGTTCATCTTCGCAATATCATCTCGTCGATCCATCCGCTCTGTGCGAGGCGCTCGATATCGTTGCTCAGTCTTTTTCAGTTGAGCATCGCGACGCTCCATGTCCTTCTGGTGCGCAGAATTTGGGACTGGTCTCTTAAGTATCTCACGTGGCATAGTCACGATGGTTTGTGATTGAACCTCCTCCGCTAAGGATCGATCATTTGGCCATAGGAGGCGACGGTTCTTGCTATCTATCCAGACATCATGCTCTTCAAACCACTTCCGGCCAATGATCATGTCATGTTGACCTAGGTTAGTGATCAGGAAGGGGACATTCAAGAATCGTCGGCCGTCAACCCACAAATGTAGTTTGATAGCATGTGTGATTGGTGGTCCAGGTTCGCCAGCAAAACCTTTGGTCTGGCATGGCTCCTTTAAAGGGATAGTCGGGACTTGAAGTGATCGCGCAGCCTCAATTGCTCGTTTAGTGTCTAAGAAGAGGTAACCTCCTGCTCCGGTGTCTGCTAGGGAATTGGTCGAAATGCCATGTCCATTGTAAGCTAGCTGGCTAGGTATAGTAAAAGCTTTCCCGCCAAGTAACCGGCTTAGGTCCAGTTCAACTAGGTTGACACTTGTTTCACCCAGGAAGGAGACTGTCTCCTGGGTTACTCGTTTTCCGAATCCTCCTGCTGCTGCTCAAGCTCTTTTAACTGGGTGTTCAGATTGGCGCTCTCCTTGGGGGGATCACTGGGGCAGTTGGAGCTGATGTGGCCCTGCTCCTTGCACTTGAAACAGCGTCCTTCCTTCATGAGTTTCTCTCGAGTCATAGCGTCGAGGTAAGAGGAGCGCTCTGCAGCAGCTTCCTTCTTAACAGTCTTGGTGTCTGGGGCAGCACTTGATATCTTTGATGCAGTTAGGGCAGCCTTGCTGAGGAGGTTCCGACCCTTCTGGTTCCGATGATTGATAACCTCAAGGCGACTGGCCGTCTGGGAACAATAGTTGGAGAATTCAGAGAATGACCCGTTCTTAATGGCTTCTGGCATGGTAAGTTTCTGAAGCTCTGTGGTAATTTTGTGGTACAGCTCATCTTTCCAATCATCCTCTGCTACGCCAGCTTCCGCAGCCAGGTATAAGAATTCAGAGAGGAAATCGTGAAATTTATCTGAGCTCTTCATGTAGAGTTGACGGAACTGATTCTTCGCGGTGGTGATTCGGTTGGGGTCAGAGTAGATCGTATTCAGATGATCAAGCATCTCCTTTGAATCAGTATACTGGTTGAGGGCGTCCTCTCGCAGACGAGGGGTAATATGCTTCCGTGCCTTGCCATCACAACGACTAGCCACGTACGCCATACGTAAGGCAGGGGTGTTAAAGTGATCATGGTTCGCGGTGAGCTTCTGACGCATCAGCAACAACCAGTCCTCAAATCGGGGTTCTTTGCCATCCGTGAGCAAGGGGGGGTCCGGGATTTTAGCTGACTTATGGGCGACTGGGGCATGGCCATCACCACCAGCCTGGGAACCCGCATTTCCACTAGCAACTGCCATTTGAGCAATCTTATTCGCGTAGGCATCTCGGTCTCGTTCAGTCTGTTGAAGTTTCTTCTTCATCTCACTGAGTTCTTTCCGCAGGGTGATTAATTCTGAAGCTTTCTCCTGAGCTCGGATCTGCTCAGTCGCCACTTTGACTTCGCGCTCATCCAGGGTAATCTCAAAACGGTCAGCGAGGTCTTTCATCTTCTTGTATAACCAGTCTGGACGGTCCTGGCAGAACTGGATGAATTCTTCTCGGTTGATCTCAATAGATTCTTCAGCATTGTCATCTCCTGCGACCTGCAGAGAGTCGCGACGACTTCCAGCATTCGATTCTCTCGCCATCTTTGGCTTCGGGTGTTCGTATTCGATTCAGATTCGTATTCAGTTTTCGTTGTTCGGTCGGTTTGGTGGGGACTGCGTGCTAGTAGATAGGTTCAGGACTCTATCTCAGTAGCGACGACAGTCTGAGAAAAAGAGGGGTGACACTTGATGTAATGTGATGGTCCAGTTCGGATAGATAAAATAATATTGATGCCTATCTAAAGATGACCTTTTAACTAGAACATCAAGTGTAGGGAAAGAAAGGAGAAAGGAAAACGGAGCAATGGGATTGGGTTGTGGGATATAGTTCCCTTGCTTGCCAGGCGAGGAGCTATTCCCAAAGTGGCAGGCGGTGAGGGGGAAGGCAGAACCCTGATCGTCACATATTGTGGGTTAAGTGGGATTGATGGTATCACCACGCACACATCATCAGGGTCATCCTGTGCTGGTTGAGAATGTGGCAGTGCGATATTCTTCCCAGTGCATGGACCTAATGAGGTGTTGACTGAGATAGAGGTGCATTTACGTTCAGACTTTTCTCGTTTGGCTATCACAGTGAGTCTGTAGAACTTCATTAAACAAAAGTGCTGTTAGCTCATCTCTTGCTAGCTAAGAACTAACTGGCACTGCTAATTTCTTTTCGGTTCGGCTCCAGCTCCTGGGACTTCGTGTACAACCAGAATTCTTCAGCCACCAGTGAAATATCACATAAAAGGTTTATACTTTCGGTTAGGAATATCTGCCATCCAATCCCTTGGACCAATTTATGCAGCTGGTTCCCGTGGCGCTGCTTGTCCTTCGATTCGACCTCCTCTGACAGTTCCAAGGCTTAGTTATGGACTGGAGAACGATTCGTTTTTTGAGTCGGGTGCGAGGCTCTCAGGAATCCAGAAAATCTGGTTTTACTGTGAAGATTGCTCAGGCTAGATATCATGATATTCCATTATACCACTATCTAGGTAGCCGTACACGAGAATACTAAACATGGGGAAAGGAAGGGAGAGAGGTGAAGCTATCGCAGAAGATGAAGTGTGGTCATCAGTTAGCCGAAGTCATGTGACACCACAGCGTACCAGGCAGACCAGTGACGCAGTCGTCACATTTACTACGATTCAAACTACTGCACCGGCCTGAGACTTTTCTACCCGTTTGGTAACTCTGAGGTTGTGTTAGATTAGTCAGGTCGGTCAAGGGGCAGCAGAAAAATCCGCTGTATACGAGCCCCTGAACGCGGCACACTTGATCCCCGGAGACAGACATCGGCATCAATCTCATGCACCTTTTTTCATCAAGAAATCAACCCTTTTTATCAGTAGAGATCTAGAGAATCTAACAGGTTGTTGGACGAATCCAGGGAGACCATTCTCATGAGCTCATTTCGAACTACGGCAACGCTATCTGTTGGATATGGCTCATCCATGAAAAAGGTAGATTAAAAGAATTGGGGTTCGAAACAGAAAATACCAAAGAGCCAAGAGATGGGAGTCATCGAATCACTGAATCAACAGTATGTGTACAGACTATCGTAACCAGCATATGCTAACCTTTTTCTCAGGCCCTTGCATGGTGGTATTCAGATCAGCGAGATGTCATTTGTATTTTTCAAGAAGGATCAGCCAAAACTGTGGTTTATGCCTGAAGCTCTCATCATGTGCTGTTGGCGGTCCCTGCCAGCCTGGCCGCCCACGTGCCCATCCTTCTGCCGTAGTAGATAGCTAGATAGCTCTGGTTGAGGGACCTTCTTCCCTCTCCCTCCTTCCTCCAAGATATCAACATCTTCATGCCCTGTTCCTTTCCCATTGATCTATACGGTCATCCAACAGGTTGTGAGCCCTCATGCTCATCTAGAATCGATTTGATCATGAATCTAGCCCTTCCACTCGTTTTAATCCAAAAGCAACCATCTCAGTGAGGCAGGTGCGTGAGAGATACGCATAGAAAGACGCGTTCTCTACGACCTGGGCGTCAACGAGATTGGCCTTGGGCAATAGGCTACGGCTGAGCTCGCTTTGTGGAATAGTAGATCTCTCATTTCTCGAAATTCCCTTTCTTGAAATTCAAAATGTCATCTGCTGTATCAAGCAGTGCTGGCACTGCTGCCAATGATGCTACACGAACCCAAGCATCATATCTTCCGATGAACACCTCATTCGATCTGTATCCAGTAGAGAAACTGACAGGTCGTGAAGACTGCGATGTTTGGAGATACTACATCAAGTCTGCGTTGAAACAACATGATCTCATTGATCTCATCAACAAAGACATCGATCGCCCTACCCCTTGTGACGATCAGGACTGGAGTTCTGCCTTCCCCCTCACCGCCTGCCACCTTGGGAATAGCTCCTCGCCTGGCAAGCGAGGGAACTATATCCCACAACCCAATCCCATTGCTCCGTTTTCCTTTCTCCTTTCTTTCCCTACACTTGATGTTCTAGTTAAAAGGTCATCTTTAGATAGACATCAATATTATTTTATCTATCCGAACTGGACCATCACACCCCTGACATGTTGAACTACTCAACATGGAGAACATGCGCCAACAAGGTCCGTATGTGGCTTGTGATGAGCGTTTCTCCTTCAATCATACGCCAGTTACGATCATCCTCCGATCCCCAAGAACACCCAGATGACCTCATGGCCGCTATTGAACGGATAGTGCATGGAAATGGTCACAAATGGACACATACGCTGTGGGCTGACGCTGTCTACATCAAACGGAAAGATTATGCCACCGTCGAACAGTTTATCAACGCTCTGATACTCAAGATTGAATACGCAAGACGGGTGGACGTGCCAATCTCACCATGCCAAGCATCAACCATCCTGCTGGGAGGGGTAGAACAGGAATTCAAAACCTACGTGGATGCGAAATGGATTCTTTTCCCTAAGGATGCAGCACTAGACCTCACAATGGGCTGGGCCGGCCCCACCCATGGGTTGCACATAAGATGCATAAAGACCTAATTAGGAAGGTCTTGGCAAGCATAAACCGGCTTACTCACTATCTAAATTACACTCGTAAGTTATAACTAAATGGGATGGTTTTATTGGGGTTGCCTCACGTGACGACCACACTGCGGATTAGGTTTCCACCGACCCGGAGGGATCACTGAGAGATTCTCACCTCCTGCAACTGCCTCACGAGAGCCAGCTGCTCGCCTCCGCAAATTGCTCGTCATCTCTCACGCAGTCAGGACTCGATTTTCCCACCCACCCCCCTCTGTATATAGGATCATAGAGCCATTGCAAAATACAGACACTTGCCTCCCCACAGGGGAGCGCGGACGGGCTCTCTCTGACGCTACGGTCTAACGCGTTTACGCGTAAGGCCGCAGCGACAGGTGACCCGTTGCGGCCAAACTATACACACTATCCATCTTGACTGCGTGAGGTCACCAATAAACCATTTCATTAATTACATCCATCTACAAGACTAAGATCACACACGTCGAATATCATAGTCCTCCTGTTTCGCAAGGCTCTGATGCCGCCAAATCCAAAAAGAAAAAGAAAAAGAATTTCGGCTAGTGTGGCACGAAATCTCCGTCATCCTTTCGCTTCTTACGAACCCTCTTTGATGAGCGCGGCTGGATTTGAAGAGTATAAAGCTCCTGACCTTCCGAAGAGCTGCCGCTAGATCTCTCGGTCGCGTCTCGCTCAGCCCTCTGCTTAGCTCGCCCCGAATGGATCTCTTGCCTTGTCGCAACATCATCATCCTCTCCATGACTACTCTCAACATCAACTACCTCAGCGTCATCCGTAGAGGCTTCCTGCGTATCATCATCAACCCCCTCACGCTCATTATCACTGATATCTTCGTACTTATCACCAGCCTGGAAGGCAGCACGCTCCTCACGCTCAGTTTCGCACTCCTGCGTTGAAAGGAACTCCGCCTTTTTACTCAAATCCTCCGACTCGGCATCAAACTGTACTATGCAGTGATGCATCATCAGGTCGCTGACAGTTCTTGGGCTAAGAGAGCTGCGGCGATAATGGCAGACGTCCCGGGCTGAGTTGAACAGCTGCTCCACGCCAGCACCAGTTGCTGGGATAGCAAGTATATCACGAGCAAGTAATGCAAAGGTAGGGTACTCTTGCTGGTGTATCTTCCACCACTCAAGGATAGGAATCGCCTTCTGGTCGGGCTCTGCCGCGGTTGTTAACAAGATTCTCAGCGTGTAGGGTCCTTAGACTTACTCAGCTTGTATAAACCGCTGTTCAGGTAAGCCTCGAGTTCATCCAGCTCATTTTTTGAAGATACCAGCGGGGACTCTTTGGCGAAACGTAAAACACCCACACTTGGCCGTTTTCGAGCGGATAAACGTTGAGGAGTTATATTCAACTCTACTCTGAATTGGTTTCAAGTGGTATTTTCTTTCTTCTATCGCTCGTTGCGGTGCAATGGGTGGTAGGAAGAAGAAAGGGGCCGCGGCGGCCAGGCCATCGCCGTGGCCTGAACTGCCCTTCGACACCTTCAACGACCTCGACCTACGCGCTCATTCGATGAAGCTCTTAGACGCAGTATCTCAGTTGAAACACACTACTGAATCCACCAAGGGTCTCCCTGTGGGAGTATGCTAGACCTCCGCTCCCTTTTGGGACTAGCGCGTCTCGCTTCACTCCCTGCTCCCACTATGAGGCCTGCTGCTTTCTCTCTTTTTCTTTTCTCTAGAAGAGTTAGGATCACTCCAAAAAGGGGCATTGTATGCTCGCATTCCTTCGTTCTTTCCCTTGTTTCTAGAGGTTATGAGCCCTCGTGGCTTCGAGATTTATTGATTCAGTGTCAATACTCTCCTTCCCCGTCTTCTCTGCGCCAGGATCCGCCCCAGTGCAGCTTCATTGGCTCCGTGCCTTGTTCTTTCCTGCGTTTGGATCCGTTCCAGCGTCTCTTATTCGTGGCCCCGTGCCTTGCTTTCTTCTGCGTCCGTTATTCTGCGTTCTGATTCATCAAATCAGAATTCTTTTTTACTAAGGATCTGCTCCTCGTTCCTTGGCTCCGTGCCCCGCTTCGCGGTCTGCCTCGCTTAGCCTTCTCCCTCCTGTGACTTGATTCGCCCTATCCTTTTTCTCCCTTGTTTCTAGATTGTCACATACAGTCTGATTCATCAATTCTCACCATGGCTGACCTGGAAATCGACGTGGTCAAAGTTGTGCCCAAACTCAAGGGTGAGAATAACTACTCCATCTGGGCTGAAGCTCTTGAAATCGCTCTACGATCTAAAGATGCAGCTTTTTGGGAGATACTCCAAGGACATCACAAACCTCCCAGCGAGCCTATCTACTACGCTGATGACCGCGATGAGATCCAGTACATTCTTGAACAAGAAGCCACTCTTGCTGCAGAGAATGCTCAGACTGCTCCTCCTGTGAATGCTCCTGATGACACCACTGAGGCTGCTGAGGCTACACACCCTGAAATGCATCTTGAGCTCCACACTCCATGACAGCCCCCGAAGCCGTATCAAGGGCATTCGTGATGCCGCTGAGGCCTTTACTGTCATTCGAACCACCTATGGCAGGCTGACTGGACAATCTGTTGTTCATCTCTTTGATAAATGGCAAGTCATCACTTACAAAGAGACTAATAGCCATGCTTCCTTCCTTCAGCACTTTCGTGATGCCCTCGCAGATCTCCAAAATCAAGTTCATGTTGCTGAATGGCTTGAATACAGCACCTTCATGCGCGCTATCAACTCAAACCCATCCCTACAGCCCTTCATAGCACAGGTTGTGAATGATACTCTCTCGCCTACGCTTCCAGATTAGGCTTAGCGCGACACACATCTCTTCTTCTCTTTCTCCTGTATGTAGATAGCTTCATCTTCAAGATAGCAACGCAATCTATGCTCTATCATCATTCCATTCTCTCCCACAGGTTATGAGCCCTCGTAGCTCATTACGAGGCTTATCTCCATTCCCTACCATTCTGACGCGTTCCGTACGCGATTTTCATTGGTCAGATCAAAATTCTGACTTCGCGGATCCGCACCGCACATCCTCCCACGGCCATTCTTCCGCAGAATTCGGCCCACCTTACCACGGCCATTCTTCCGCAGAATCCGGCCTATCACCCACCTACCAAGGCCCCCGACGCCTTTCTTCGAGTCGAACGAACCAATCAACATGGACATCGACATCAAACCCCACAAGGTCGTCCCTACCCTCAAGGGCGAAACCAACTGGCACGTCTGGTTGGAGGGATTCCAAGGATATCTTTGCAGCCGCAATACAAACTATTGGAAGCTTCTAAAGCGCCAATATCTACCCCCAAATCAGCCTACTCTTTATGACGTTGACCCCGATCACGTCCAACAAAGCCTCCTTCGCAAGCGCAGGGAACAGCGAGCTCAGGAACAGGCCTCCGGGACCTCTCCAACCCCAAGCCTAACCCCAGTCACAGTGACGGATGAGGAGGTCGAACAACACATTCATGAACGTAATACCCGGAATCAGCAGCTCCTGGACCGGTACGAACAACAACAAGAGGCATTCACCCGTCTCAACTATCAGGTTTTGATGACCCTGTATGCTACCATTGACGGTGCCTCGAAAGCCCATATCTCAGGCCTAGCGGACCCCGTACTAGCCTTCGAAAAACTACGCGATCTCTACGAACGTACTGGCAGGGATGGCCTCTACCTGCTCTGGCAGAAGATCCGTTGCATCAGATACGATCCAAACGGCAATTACTATACATTCCTGCAGAAATGGCAAGCGGCCATAACTGAAACCCGTACCCTCGGCGAGCTCCCTGAGTGGATTGAATACTGTCTGTTTCTACAGGCCATTGAGGGTATTCCGCACCTTGACAACTTCATCATGAATTTAGAATTGTCGAAGGCTGGACAGCAGATAACCCTACCTGACGTCTACTCACAGTTCCAACATTACGAATTCAAACGCCGCGCCACTGGCACCAACAAATCCATTACTGACCAACTATCCGCGAATACGGTTCGAGGGGGGCGGAATAGCCAATGCGGCGGCCGCGGAGGCAACCAATCCAATTCCTCCCAACCCAAAACTGGTTCAAATCAGTCCAATCAGCGCCCATCCAAAGGACCTACCCCTAAGGATCTAAACAATGAAGACGCCGGCGCCATCTGGTGCCACCATCATGGCAAATTCGGTAGCCATCTTCCATCCGCATGTCGCCTGAAGAACACCAGTTCTAATCCTTCTACTACCACCTCCTCCCAGAGAGGAGGCCAGAGAGGGCGCGGCCGCGGACGTGGCGGATTCGCTGCTAACACTACCACCACCCACGGTGCCAATCCGTCGGATGAAGATCATGACAAGGAGGCTAACCAGCTCATTCTCGACAGTGATTCTCTATGGTGTAATAACGTCAAACTCGCGCCTCAGAACTCCCTCCCATGCACTGATATCGTCCTCTCCTGCCAGCAGGTCCAATACAAAGAGGTCAGCGACGTCAACCGGGACAGTCCCTACGACTGGATGCTGGATTCCGGGGCTAGCGACACCATGACACCACACCGTTCTTCATTTGCTGACTATCACGAGCTCATTCTACCCGTCCGCACGGCTACAGGCCAGGTTTTCTGGACAAAAGGCTACGGTACCATCATCGTCGACCTCACCCTACCAAATAGCAATGAACGTATCGGATCCATCATATTCCCTAAGGTCTGGCACGCACCAGCCTTATCCCACAACTTAATTTCGATCCGGACGCTCGCTAAATTGGGTATTGAGACTGTTTTCAAGAAGGATGGTGGCGTCGAACTACTACAAAATGGTTTGACCAAGGCCTTCGCCGTGACGATCCAGAATCACTACTTCCTCTGTACCACTGGCCGTGAGTCTATTAAGACTCTCGAACGCTTGCAGCTATCCGGCAGACTGTCAGGTTCTGAAGAAATTAAGCATGTCTCCCGTCCTGGATTCGAAGCATTCATAAATGCAACAACTATCAAGGATCCCAAGCCGATTTCCATTGAGCTCGCGCACCGTCGCACCGCCCATCTCTCTGAGAGACGCCTCCGAATGCTCCCAAACTATGTGACCGGCCTACGCCTTAAAAAGGGAGGTCTACGGCTTCCTTGTGGACCATGTGTTGTGGGCAAAGGTCACCAACTCCCATACGGCCGGGACAAAACAATCTGGTCACGCCCTGGCGAGTTCCTTCACATCGACGTCTGCGGACCTCTCAGTGTCCAGGGACATAGTGGAGAACTCTACTTTCTGACCATCACAGACGACGCTACGCGGTTCTGTTGGGTGTTTCTCCTCAAGTCTCGTGCGGAGGTTCTGGATAAGGTCATCCAAGTGATCAACTATCTAGAAACGCAGTTCTCCTACAAAGTCAAACGAATCCGTGGAGATAACGCCGGTGAGCATGATCCACTACACTCATATGCTCTAGATAAGGGCATCATCTGGGACCCCACGCCTCCCTACACCCCTCAACTTAATGGCATACCGGAGATCAAGAATCGGCATCTCATCGAGCCCGTTATCAGCATAATGGCGGAAAACCAGCTCCCAAAGTATCTCTGGGGACATCTCGTGCTTGCCGTCAACTATCTATCTAACCGTCTTTACCATTCCAAAATCAGCATGACGCCCTATGAGGCACTCTATGGCGTTCAACCTGATGTTTCTCACTGGCGAGCTCTTGGATGCAAATGCTGGGTTCTTATCCCTAAGGAACAGCGCAAGAAGCTCGACCCACACATGACTGAGGGTCGTTTTATCGGCTATTCTGAAGGTCATTACAAAATATATGACGTTCATACTAAAAAGATCATTCGGTCAAGAAATGTCATCTTCGCAGAATCACCAGAGGAAGCTCCCAAGCCTAACGTGGCATTCGACCTGGATCAGATCGATCACCATCACAAGAAAGCTTACGAAGAGACCACTCAGCTGCTAGAGCAACGTCATGTTCCAATTGAATTCCTTCAGATGAGGGACACCGATTTTTCTGCTCCCATTCAACCACCCATACCTGTTATTCCTGCTCCCACTCCTTCCAATTCTGCTATCGATACTACTTCTCAAACGCAGAAACCTGATTGGCTAATCCAATATGAGCAAACAGGAAGCCTTCCAGATATTCCCATCCCTTCCACTCTTAAGAAGCCTGCCGAACCAAATCCAACTAATTCTCATATTAATTCCAATGTCAATTCTTGGGATAATCACAATGCAGAACAGCCTGCTCCAACTAACGAAAGCCCAGGTTCCCACCTTCCGGAATCTACCCCAGATAATCCGGTTGCTGTGAACAGAAAGCTTCAGGTCGTCATACCAACTCTTCGCCGCTCTACACGCGTTCGGAAACCGTCCCGTCGTGCCTCAGAAGCCATGAAAGGCCTGGCCACATACTTTGAAGAGCCATTCCTACCTTGGCTTGTTCGGACGGCCGACATACACGTTCTTCAGGCCATTATTGAACATGTCCCTGACCCCATCATCAAAACGGATAAACAACTGCATACATACACAACCAATTCCACTACCATTGACCCGGACACCTCCCGTGATCCACAGCATGACAATTTCCTTCCCCGTACATATACAGAAGCCGTCACCTGCAAACGCGGTCCTGAATGGCGCAAATCTCTCCACAAAGAGGTTTCTGAGCTGATCCGCAACGGCACCTTTCGCATGATGGACCAGCAAAAAGGGATGAGGCTTCTCCCCCTTAAATGGGTATTCAAGATTAAACGGGATGGAACACTGAAAACACGTCTAGTTGTCCAGGGATTCCGCCAACGCAAGGGCATTGATTTCAATGAGGTCTATGCCGCTGTCGCAAAACCCATGAGCTTCAAGATATTCGTTGCGCTTGCTGCCAGGGATGGCTGGTTGCTTTGGCATATAGACATTGTCACAGCCTTTTTACATTCTCTCCTGAAGGAATCCATCTATGTCAGGCTTCCGGATGGCCTCAGACAGGCGGGTAAATGCGCCCTACTCTTGAAGACCCTCTACGGCCTTAAACAGTCACCCAGAGAATGGTACAACCTCATGCATGATTTCCTCATATCCATTGGATTCAAACGCACCCACGCAGATCATTCCGTCTACACTAAAAAAGGACTTGCTCTCTTAATCTACGTGGACGACATCCTTATCCTTTCATGTTCAAAGCCACAGATTGATGGCTTCCTCACCCAGCTAGGAAAGTCATTCAAATACACTGACAACGGTGAAGTTACATCCTATCTTGGCATTGACATTACCCGTCACAGAGAAGGAATCTATCTCAGTCAAGAAGCCTACATTCAGAAGATCCTCAGACGTTTTGGAATGGCTAACACCCGTCATGCAACCACGCCGTACAATAACAAGGATCCACTCAAGGACTACGACGAAACTGCAAACCATGAAGATATCAAGCTCTATCAAGAGATGATTGGCTCGCTTACCTGGCTTATGCTGGGCACCCATCCAGACGTAGCCTACGCTGTATCCAAGCTGGCTCGGTTCGCTAAGAATCCTGGACCTGACCATTTTATCGCAGTCAAGCGGGTATTCCGCTATCTGGCAGGGACGCTGCAACTCTCGTTGTTCTACCCCAGCACACTGGGTGACCTTAATGGCTACGTTGACGCCGACTGGGCTGGCCCACATTCCATCAATTCAATTTCAACCTCCGGATACGTCTTCCTACTAGGCAACTCCCCAATTTCCTGGTGTTCGAAACGCCAGACGAGTGTCGCCTTATCATCCACTGAATCTGAGTATATTGCTATGTCACTCGCCGCTCAAGAAGCCATCTGGCTTACCCTACTATTGTCAGAACTTTCTGTCCTAGATGGTGTTCATTGTCATCTACCTGTTTACATTCGCACTGATAATCAAGGGGCTCAGGCACTGAGCAAGAACGCTGAGTACCACGCCCGGACCAAACACATTGACATTAGATATCACTTCCTGCGCCAAGAAGTCACTGCTGGCAAATTGGAATATCTATTCGTCCCAACTACTGAGCAGGCCGCAGATGGACTTACCAAGCCTCTGGCGAGACACGGTTTCATCCAATTCATCAAACAACTCGGAATGATTGAACTCCCTAAACCTATCTCACCTTCCTAATCAGGAAATCAGTCGAGCACGTACGTCTGCTCCGGCTCAGAGCAAGGGGGGTGTGAATGATACTCTCTCGCCTACGCTTCCAGATTAGGCTTAGCGCGACACACATCTCTTCTTCTCTTTCTCCTGTATGTAGATAGCTTCATCTTCAAGATAGCAACGCAATCTATGCTCTATCATCATTCCATTCTCTCCCACACAGGTCAACCTGGTGAATCAAAGCTACAAAATTGGGGACATTTATGACCAATTTTATAGCTATGAACATAATCGGAAGCTCTCTGTTGGCTCTCACTATCCTCTAACAACACCTCAAAGTCCCAGTCCAAGAAGAAGGACTCAAAGGACTCTAAGGATTCCAAAGATTCCTCCAACAACAATCGTGGGGGACGTGGGGGCGCCCGCGGTGGTTCCCGCGGTGGTTCCCGTGGCGGCCGCGGACGCGGTGGTTTCTCCAACTCCTCGTCAAGCCAGGACCACGATGCTGTCACCACAATTGAGGAAAATGGGATACAACCGCGGGGTGTCTCATCATATGCCCTTTATCCTGCCAGTCATGCTGTCCTGAATGGAGCTTATCCTGTCTTTGAAATAGGGTAGAGTAGCGGAAAGAGGGGCCGTGGTTGGGCTAATATAGCTAAAGTTCGAAGGCGATGCTGGTGTTCCCCTGAAGAGAAATTGTGCTCCTATAACTCCCTTCGTCTATTGCCCACCTTAATGGCGCAGATTCATGACGGCGACAAACTAATCCACTTCCTCTAAGTCTTGACCTCCTAGCGCGGGTGAACGTGTTCTGGAAGCGATGATAAGAGGATGTTTTCCAAGAAATGAGTTAGCAGCTGATCGCCTCTGGGTAGAGGGTAGATTGATGTGCTCTTCACGGGCCGACTGGGTGATTGTGACAGCTGTTGGAGGCCCTGTTGAAACCAGCTGCAGGCATTCTATTTGTGTGGGCGGTGTACGACCTGCTAATGAACTATACTTATTAATCCAGCCACTGAGAGCAAGAGATGAGGATCTAGCATTCGGGTGGTTCGGCCCTAAGACCTTGATGCGCAACTCAGAGCATATTTTCATGAGAGCCAAGGCATCTTGAAGCTTTCCTTGGGATTCCCAGGTATATGCAAGGTTGGCCATGCTGGTCAGAGTGAGGGGATGCTCAGCTCCTAGTACTGTCTTGGAAGTCTCCATTACTTGCACAATCAGCTTCTCAGCTTCATCCCATCGTCCCTGGTTCCAGTAGGTTGATGCCAGATTGGCCATGCTGGTCAGAGTGTCGGGGTGCTCAGCTCCCAGCACTGTCTTCCTTGTCTCCATTACTTGCACAAACAGCTTCTCAGCTTCATCCCATCGTCCCTGATTCCGGTAGGTTGATGCCAGGTTATTCATGCTGGTCAGAGTGTCGGGATGCTCAGCTCCTAGCACTGTCTTGGAAGTCTCCATTACTTGCACAATCAGCTTCTCAGCTTCATCCCATCGTTCCTGGTTCCAGTAGGTTGATGCCAGGTTAGCCATGCTGTTCAGAGTGTCGGGATGCTCAGCTCCCAGCACTGTCTTAGAAGTCTTCATTACTTGCACAAGCAGCTTCTCAGCTTCATCCCATCGTCCCTGGTTCCAGTAGGTTGATGCCAGGTTGGCCATGCTGGTCAGAGTGTCAGGATGCTCAGCTCCCAGCACTGTCTTCCTTGTCTCCATTACTTGCACAAGCAGCTTCTCAGCTTCATCCCATCGTCCCTGATTCCAGTAGGTTGATGCCAGGTTATTCATGCTGGTCAGAGTGTCAGGATGCTCAGCTCCCAGCACTGTCTTCCTTGTCTCCCTTACTTGCACCTCTAGCTTCTCAGCTTCATTCCATTGTCCCTGGTTCCGGTAGGTTGATGCCAGGTTTGCCATGCTTGTCAGAGTGAAGGAATGCCCTGGTCCATTTCTCTCCTGATTGATTTCCACCAGCTCCTTGTATAGAACCTCAGCTTCTTGATATCTTCCATCACTAGCAAGGCAAGCTGCAATCCTCTCGACCAAATTCATGTTTTGTTTCATGATGAACTCACTTCCTTGCACAAGTGCCAAAGAATGAGGAAGATATTCTCGCCAAAGTCCTCGATTAGTATAGTGATTATCTGGAAAAACCTCCTGTATCCGACCAGCCACCCTTTGGATCCAGTCACTAAGCAGTCCATTCTTTCTAAGCCAGTTGCGGGTCGCAATATGCACAAGTCTGTGCATACTTATTACCGTGTCTTGGCTGTTGGTGAATGAGTATGCATTCAGAAGCCCCAGAGCGTCAAGTCTCCGTTTCTTGGATGTTTGAAGAGGAAGAAGAGACTGGGGAATATTTCGTGGATCAATACAGGCCATAAAAGATATGTAGTCTGCTGCTAATTGATCTTGCCGCTGAATCTGTTTAAATGATATTAACCAGGTGGTGATAACAGGGTTCTGGATATCCTTATAGCGTCCTGGATCCCTAAAATCTTCGCTAAGGAGTTCCACAGCACTCTGTTCCTGCTCTTGGAAAAGCGCAATGTAGGTATACAGGCTTATACCATTTTCAATGATATATGCTGATGCCTGTGCGATTGCCAAGGGGAGAAAGGCCAGCTGCTCTAAGAGGGTGGCTGTTGTGATATTATCTTTGAGCAAGTCCTCGCATGCCAATATCGTTTGCAGAATTTTTAATGCGGTTTCTCTATCCACGTCTGGAATCTGAATGATATTGAATGGTGCCAGCTTCATGGCAAGTTTTCGGTTTCGGGTAGTGAATAAAGTACGGCCTTGTTCACTCTGAGGGAGAAAGTCCTCAAGAGCTGGAGCTGTGTGACTGGTTGTTAACCACATCTCTGTGTCATCCGCATTATCAAAAATTAGAAGCCACTTTCCTGCACGCTTGGAACTGAGGTATATCTTAATCTGCTCCTTAGCCTCTGCTGCCTTCATGCCATGAAGTCCGAGTGTCTGTGCAATACTCAAGAACGTCTGCTCAATCATCGCATGGCTAGTACATGGAACCCAGAAAATTGAGCACTCCTTGTCTTGGTCCCGCATGCGATGTGCTAGTTCTAGGGCCACTTGTGTCTTCCCGACCCCTCCCAAGCCTGTGATTGCAACCCTTCTGGGTCCATCTCGCATTGTGATTAATTCTTCTAGCTTCGTGATTTCATCCTGGCGACCGACAAATTTCGGATTTCTTGCCAGCGAGACCACCCAGTGCCGCGAGCTGGAATCTGTACGGCAAACAGGAATGACTGATAGTAATAGTTTTGCATAGGCAGCTGCCGTCAACGCTGCATACCCTTGCCAGTGTTTCTGCTTATGGGAATCACAATAGTCGCATATCCCTCGGATCACAAGTGTTGGAAGTTCGTCCATAAGGCCTGCTGCCTCCATCTCAAAGCAAAGTATCCCATGTTGTTGAGCTAGACGGTCTCGCGTTTCTGAGTCCTTCATCACCTGATTCCCAGAGGCGATCAATCCATAGTGGATATAAGGCGTCCTTGTGTCACGTGGTGGTCGTTTGACTAATTGCTCTTTATCACACTTTTCACAAGTATCTTCCTTGTCAAGGTGGCGATAGGAGGAACGAAAAAGATAGTCTGTATGGTCTTTTGGGGGAGAAAATCCGTCTTTCAAGTTGCGGTTTCGTTCTAGTACTTCCCACACTGTTTTTGAAACAGCGTCCTCACTCCCAACCATCTGTCTTGTCTCCAGTTGACTCATATGGTTCAAAAGAGTCTGTGGTGGTTTGTTTAAGGTGCCTGTTCGCTCGAATATCCCACCTTCAACTGTCTTGCCATAATCATACTGTATCACCCCACTGTGATTTGGACCTGGTTTACTGACAACTACATCACCTAATCAAATGTCATTTTTGTTTCCCGGGACGCCCCCTCCAATTCCCACCATCAGTCCAAACTGAAGCTGTGGGAACGTTGAACGCATGCGAGATACGACAACAGCGGCAGACACGGTTCCATACACTCCAGCTGGGAGGTAGGCAATGACTATGTAATGGCCGTTCAATTCACCAAATTCGTAGGTGTTGGGGTCAGAAGACAGTGGAGGCATGGTGTAGGTCTTGTCTAGCATAGCACTTGCTGCTGCTGCCTCTAAAGGCAAGGCGCATATCCACGCGATGGTGTAGTCATTAGGTGTGAGGGAAACCATCGTTGTCATAACAGGAACCGGGTAGAAGTATAGCCTATATTGGTTGAAGACTCACGTCGCAGGCGTACATGGACTAAATGAAGAAACTTCTAGGTTGGGGAAGGACGAGGGGTAATCAGCTTCGTGTCCTGCAAGGCTGTCTCACATGACTCCCTCATCGTCTACCTGTGATTCTTCTGCGAACCTGTCAGATTAGTGCCCAAATTGGGCCTAACCGAGCGCCACATAGCGCGACACCACCTTCGGGGTGTGGGTGCGCCACACCGTAACCGCCGATTTTGAAGCTATCCAGGCTATTTACAACGCATTCCCTGGTTATCTAAGTAAAAAATATCATCATTCTATTGCGCTGCCATTGCTGCTTCATGCCATGCCTTATTTTTCAGTTTATTTAGTAGTGGTGGCTTCTTACCGTAGACTTTCTCCCACTGTATTTACAGTCATCTCTCCTCCGCTGTAGCCTCTTTAGCCTTTAGGAAAGTCCATGATAAGAAGCCACCACCACTGGCTATATAGGAGAATGAGACATAGCTTGAAGCAGTGAGAGCAGCAGAAGAGAATAGTGATATTTTTTATTTAGATAATCAAGGGAGGCGTTGTAAATACCTTTGAATAGCTTCAGTATCGGCGGTTACTGTGACGATCCTCGCTCTACGATTCCAATACTAAGTGAATAGATAGGATTCGGTAGCATTTGTCTAAAATAACAAGCATGGAGAGAAGAAGAAGAAAGAGAAAGAGGGAAACAGCGAAGGAGAGATCTATCTAGATGGCAGCTCACCGCTCCATCAGCAAGGGGTAAGTGAATGTGACGTGGTGGTTGATGCCTGAGGCACCAACGATCTCGTGATTCTGGAGATCTCCGCTTCAGCGCCGTCACAGTTACGGTGTGGTTGGCGGTTACGGTGTGGCACACCCATACCCCGAAGGCGGTATGGGTGTGTGAAGACACTGATACCTGAATAGGAGAGGTTGGCACCCCCTCCCATCTATAGGTAGTCAGATCGGTACTCCACCCCCAGGAGCCCAGGCCAGGGTAGTACCTGGCGCTTCCTCGATCCTCTCCTCAGCACGTAGTGCTCAAATTTGCTGCTTTTCAGCGTGTATTTAGCTAGTTGTAGTGAATCCTCGCTTAGGTAGCACGTCCGGTTACCCCTCAGGAGGTAGCGGGTCACTGCCACGTGACCTGCCGGCGACGTTAAATAATAATCAAATCAAATCAAACCTGTCAGATTAGTCAGCGCTTAGATAGGCCCAGCAGAGAACTCTGCTTTAGATACGTGGCCCCTGACTTTCCAGGCGACTGCTGCCTTGCTCCTAGTTGTCTCTCTCTTGTTTAGTCTTTTCAAATCTCATCAGGACAACATCAAAGGAATCCCGCAAGTCACGAGGGTGGCTGTTAGTGGGCAACTTGCTGCAGCTCCAGCGAGCACAATCCTTTTCCAGCCAGCTCCAGAGTTGGTCCAAGACATACGGTCCCAACCTTCTCGTCAAATTGGGCCAACGGCCGGTGGTCATCAGCAACACGTTTGACAGCATCTGCGACTTCTGGATCAAAAACCAGTCAAGCCTCATCTCACGCCCGACTCTCCATACTTTCCACAACGTCATTTCGAGCAGCGAAGCCTTCACCATCGGAACCTCTCCATGGGACCAGTCGTGCAAACTGCGCCGGAAGGCGGCGGCATTGAGCCTCAACCCTTCTGCCGTCCACCAGTGAGTTTACCTATATACATCATGGTTATGTTGTAGAAGCGTTCTTCTTACCAGGGAAAATGCAGATATGCGCCGGCCATCTCAAGAGAAATCAATGATGCTCTTCACGAAATCCTTGTGGATACTCACCGTCTGAGATGCCTTGCTCAAAGAAATCGTCAACGTCGAAGAAACTCTGACCTGATACCGATCGCACACCAATAATCTCCAGGACTACCTTCCTTTCCTGCGTTGGATTCCCAGCGCCCAAACCGCGGCCAAAGCGTACAGCGAGCGGCGAGACATTTACATGAATCATCTGATCGACCAGCTCAAATCGGATATCGCGAACGGGATCGATGCTCCTTGCTCCGTCGGTCAAGTCATCAAGAACCTTAACTTTGACTTTAACAATGGTAAGAGTCGAACTCTGCACTGGTTCTCCAAGGTATCATGTACATACTGACCGTCGGATCAGAGGAATTGATGTCCCTCAGCATCACTCTTCTATCGGCGGGACTCGACACCATTCCTGCGAATCTGTCCCAGGGCGTCGCAGTCCTCGCATCCAAGCAGGGGCACGAGATTCAAGAGGATACGAGGGCCTAGATCCTTGCCCATTATTCCTCCTTTGAAGAAGCCTGGGAGAAGGTGGTCGCCGAAGAAGCCGTGTCTGGCCTCCAGAGTCTGGTGCAGGAAATCCTCCGCTACTTCAGCGTCGTGCCCATGGGCTTTCCCCGGACCAACATCACGCCAGTGGTCATGGACAACGGAATTTCCATCCCGGCCAACACCTGGTTCTATATGAACTCCAAATCGGCCAACTTTGATCCGCTCGCCTTCCCCGAGCCCGACAAGTTCATTTCCCGCCGATGAGACATTTTGGCTACGGGGCGGGCACTCGAGCGTGTGTGGGATACCATCTTGCCAATCGCCTCATGTACGGCATTCTCGGTCGCCTCATTCTGGGTTGGAGGATTCAAGCTCCGGGTCCCGTTGATATTCATCCGGACACGTACAAATTACAATGCTTGTCCCAGCTCGCTTGTTGCAGAGCCTAAGGACTTCCTGTAAGTTCATCTATCTTCCCGCATATTTTTTTTTGGGGGGGGGGGGGGGGGAATTCAGCTAAAACCTCTTCCACAGATGTTCATTCATTCCTCGCAGCGAGGTGGCGGCCGAGGTTGAGAGATTAGTGAAGCAGGGGAGCGGCAGAGGTTTCGATTGGAAAGTAACGCTTCTCGTAGTAAGAGTTGGTTGAAACCGAAGTTGAAGAATGGCCCCGCGAGGTCGTTATATTGCTCCTCCCGGTAAAACAGTTCTACTGTACATGTTTGTAGAGTTGATCCATTTGCATGTCAGTCAAGACTTGTGTAAAGAAGCTGTCCGAGGCTAATTCCCCTCCCCCCCTCTCCCCCCCACCCCACCACCCAAGATCCGTTCCAGGTGAAAAGTTGAATCTAGAATTGTTTGGGCATTAGGCTCCGCGCCCCCTTGGCAAGAAGCATGTTCGCGACGGAGACACCGAGTTGTTCGGCTTCTTCGTCGCACCGGACGGTGGCCACGTCCTCGGCAACAATCTCCGACGTTCCTTCTATATGAAGAACCATGGCCCGCAAGCTAAGGTTGCCGCCGCTGCTACCATCACGGCCTCGTTGTGAGTCCTCTGTTAATCCGTTTTCTTCTTTTTTTAGGGGCTCCAGAGAAGACTGCACGCCGATTGGGGACGAGCATCCTCCCTGGAGGCTTCGAAGCATCGCTCGCTCTGCCATCCCGCGCCATCGCGACGGCTTATGGTCGACATGGCGGACCAGCTCGAGTATGTCTGGACGGTCCGTGCTCACCTCGACCCCGAGGGCGCCCTGACCTACGGCATAAGGGAATATACTAGCATCCAGCCGATGCGTAATCCGATGGCCGAGTCCCAGGCGTAACAGTCCTGCGGTCGCCAAGAGAATGCATGAAAACCGAGAAGAAGGTGCGTCCAGCTTAGCAAGACGAGTATCTCTATTATATATACAAGGGTCCTTTATTAGAATCAAGAATCAAGCTTCTTGCGCTGGCAGAGATTGCATTGAGTAGTAGCAAGAACCGACCCCTCAGGGAAAAAGGAAAAAACTCATCACTTACACATTGCCGCGACATTCTACAACCTCCAAATGAGGCCAATTCCGCCGAACCAGCGCTTTCCTCCGGGAAGAGCTCGTTCCCACTATGGAACCAGGGGGTAATTGATCGATGGATGTGAACTTCAGATCGGACCTCATACAAACAGCATCGGAACAGTCCTCCCGCTCGGGGACCGCGCCCAGGAGACAATGCGGTGGTAGCGTGGTCGGCATGTCCTTTAAACTGTGCACCAGACAGTGAACCTTGCCGGCCACCAAGCCCAATTCCAGGTCATTGGTCCATAGGCTTTTACCAATATCGGAGCCACCAGTCAGGTTGGAGAGGACCGCAAAGGGCGTCTGCTTATCGGCATCGCCAACGGCACTGCCGGTGGCAATTTGAAAGGTGGGAGAGGGGTCGAGTGTTTGGCCCAGCTTGGATGCAACCGAACGAGTTTGGACGAGGGCGAGCTCTGATTTCCGGCAGCCGAAAAACACAACCTCTTCTTCTCCTGATGATGAATTGTGTTGCGGCTCAGAGCAGCTATTCACGTCAAGGCTCATGGTGGGCGAAAGAAATCTGGGGGAGGAATTTGCTGCGTTCTTGGCGATGTAGAAAATGGTAAAATCTGCTTCAACTGATGGGTTGTTCTGTGGCTGTAGACAAACTGTGCAGACAGTGGCGCTGATATCACCAGTGGCAGCCTATACTGGATGTACTCCGTACCTTAGTTACCTATATTGCCATCTCTTAAGATAGTTACCTGGGTGGGTACACGTGATTCGAGACTCTGCTAACGACCCGACTGGACGACTACGCTTATGTTGATATAAATAGGGTCCCGTTCGATCCACACCCTGTTGGATAACACCACACCCCCTATACCCAAACAGGCAGGCGTAGGTCATGTGATAAGGGTTTCTGATAAGGGCTTACCTATAGGGCTTAATATTATATCATATACACAGTAGTATCTATTCGTAAAGCCACTAGATATTCAGCAACAGAGGCCAAAATGGCATCTGAAAGTCTGGATTCTTCATTAGTGCCATATTATGGCAGCTCTGACGATGATATTAATATTGAAGATGAATCTCTACCCACTGAGACACAGCAAAATACGCATATGCCAGCACCACCTACTGATCAAAGCTTTGCAACTGAAGAAGAGGCTATAAGCTTCATCAATAACTTCACAGCTTTCCATGGCTACGCGCTGACAACCAAACGCTCAAAAAAGGATCCAAAAACAGGCCTGAAATCTGCAGTTTATCTGCATTGCAACCGTGGAGGAACCTATCATGCCCGTATCAATGAAGCTCACCGGAAAAGAGAGCGCTCCTCCCGCCTGACAGACTGTCCATTCAGTCTAGTACTTAAATACTCAAAGGGTTTCGATAACTGGACGATTACTATACGTGATGATCGGCATAACCATGAGCCATCTCCCCTATCCACGCATCCAACACACTGGCGACAAGAGCTTGAGGGAAGGGCCAGTGAGATTGAGAATCAGCTCTTCGTTGGCGCCCCTACACGCCAGATTCTGGGTCCGATACGAAGGGATAACCCAGAATCTGCTCTTACCACTCGAGATATCTACAATCATCGGAGGAGAAAGCATGTTGAATTTCTAGATGGGAAGGCACCAATTCAAAGCTTACTTACAGAGCTTCTAAAGGAGGGGAACTGGTCGTTCAACTTTCATACCGAGAATGATGTGATCAAATCTCTGTTTTGTGTGCACCAAGCTAGCCTTGGGCTGCTGAAGGCAAATCCATATGTCTTAATTATGGACTGTACCTATAAGATGAATCGCTACAAGATGCCGCTCCTAGATATCGTGGGAGTGACTGCGGTTGGCATGTCATTCTATGTTGGATTTGGTTTCCTTAGCGATGAAGGGAAGGAGTCATATGAATTCATCTTACGTTCCCTGATGGCTGTTTATGAACAGCTAGGTCTGCAGTCACCGGATACCATCTTGACAGATAAAGATGATGCTCTTTATAATGCAATTAAAGAGGTCTGCCCTACAACACGGATAATGCTGTGTATCTGGCACATTAATCAGAAGGTTCTTGCTAAAGCACGGCCTATCCTTCGAAAGGAGCAGATTGAATTGAATCAAGCAGCTTCTACTGAGGTTGACGCGCAAGCTTTTACCAAGCAGGTCCATGCAAAGTGGCTTACCATGCTAGATCAGTGGAAGAAGGTTATTTATGCTCCTACACGCGCAGAGTATCAGCAAGAGTGGGAGAGATTCAAAGCTGAGTATAGTGATGAGGTGTACGCCGGCATCATTGCTTATCTGGAGATGGAATGGCTAAATGATGACACTAAGAAGCGATTCCTTCGTTGCTATACAAGCAACTACCTGCACTTTGGAGAGCAAGCTACATCTAGGGGCGAGGGAAGCCACTGGGCCCTGAAACGTGATCTGTTGGTGTCGACTGGTGATCATTTAACCACCATAAGATCATTTGAGCGTACGGTTACACATCAACACACTCAAATCCAGCAGGCCCTTGTTGAGGAGCGTATCCAAAAGCCACTAAGTCTCCTACAACCGCTATTCCGTGATGTGGTGACGAAGATAGCAAAAAATGCACTTCAGAAAGTGCTAAATATGCATGATCGCTATCTACCTGAAGGTGCTATTGGGAAGAAACGAATCAGTCCTTGCACGGGTGAGATGAAACGCACATTTGGAGTGCCTTGTATCCATATAATCAAGGAATATGTGACTACAGGCCGCTCTCTCAGTGTTGATCTATTTCACCAGCATTGGCACCTATCTCCGCATCAAACTCCGGCCCCAGTTGACCCCCGGCTTCTTGTGTTAGAACCTCAAGTTATCAGAACACGCGGCCGACCAGCAGGCTCAGGGAATGCCCCACGAGCTAGTGAGATCACTAGTACGCAGCGTGATCCCTCAGAATTCGAGATTATTCTTTCACGGGAGAATACAGGCAGGCGTGGACGTGGAGGAGGTGGACGCGGAGGTGGCAGTATTCAACCTAGCAGTCAAGCAAATCATCAGCAGGGTCAAGATACTTCAAACACAGCGCTGACGGCTACAGATACGCTTCAGGGAGAGAGGGGCGATCAAACTGAGGTTGCGGGTGGCCAAAGGCGTAGCAGACTGCCTGACGGCCAGTATGCTGGAATCCCTGGGAATTTGACAGGCATTATTAGATTCTAAATGATGCCATCTGATTGGCCGGAATATCTAGTAATATTATCATGTTAGATCAGTGGATTAAAATGATTCGAAAGCATACTATCAATTTGTATGGTAAATCAAAATGGTGTGGAAGTTTCAAAATCCTATTACATGACCTACGCCTGCCTGTTTGGGTATAGGGGGTGTGGCGTTATCCAACAGGGTGTGGATCGAACGGGCCCCTATATATCCCTAGTTAGGGACTCCTGTCGACATCAGGAAACCAAGCCGATTTACCGAACTTATTGCCACAAACAACACGAGACAATCAGACAACAAGAACATCAGACTGCTATATTTTTGCCACATTCTGAAGTATATAAGATTGCCAGAACTTGAGATAGTTAGGAGACCAGACCTTCATTTGATTTGGATGCCTACATACGAATTACTAGTGCTTCTTTCCACCCTTACGAATCTGCGTAGTTTGACAGTTATGAGCCCGGCTTGCCTTTAGCGACGCTCGGAAATCGATTGTCAAACGACTGTTCTCTTGATCCATCAGATAACTGGATATATTGGATATTGGATACTGGATATAGGGTATCGGACTTTAACGGATATTTGAATTCCACGGATATTACCCTTTTTGAATAACCTGAAGATATTCAGACGAAACGATCGAGAACTGCCGTCACCTCTGAGCTGGATATGAACATGGCGGAATTAGACTTCGGCAGAACCCATCGGACCCATTACCCGACCCGACCCAACCCGCAAATGGGTCGGGTTTTGGGTCCAACTCTTCAACCCACGGTGGGTAATGGGTTCAGATGGGTAACCCGCAAGACCCATTGGGTACCCGAATGGGTCCTAAACAATGCAAACATCAGACAACCCCGTGATTGCATAACTTGTGCAGTTTTCCTCTGTAATTCTCTGTATTGTGCTTACAGCTCTCTTACATCTGTAGTTGTAGACAGTAGATTATAGTGACGGATTATAAATTCAAACGAAGTGACTTATTGCGTTGCTATCTTGAAGATGAAGCTATCTACGTACAGGAGAAAGAGAAGAAGAGATGTGTGTCGCGCTAAGCCTAATCTGGAAGCGTAGGCGAGAGAGTATCATTCACACTGGGGACCTACATGTTCGAGAAGCAGGGTGATTACAGCAACATGTGCACTAACCCAGCGAGACCGCACAGGATTGTGCTGGGCCGTTCAGTGGCGGGACATGAATCCGAGGAGCGTAATGGCTACACGCATACAGGCCATGGGTTCCTGATTTTTATGTGCCCTCCAATCTTGAGGGGGTTAAAAAAATACACCCCGACGCTGGGTTCCAAGGGGGCTCAAGCACCGTTTTCTGATGGCACGCCCAACTACCTAACAAATGTCCAGCCCCATAGCACCACGTTGCTGCATGAGGTATTTCACGCAGTCAGTGTGAACCTAGATAAAGAAGACTTTGTAACAGATCCTGAACTCCTTGATTTTACATGTGAGCGTTCAATTCCCCAAAAGCCATGTCAGTCCTAACCAGTTATCAACAAATTAACAGACGACCTGCCTGATATCCTTAGCTTGGCCGCATCCAAGCCAAGAGACGCAGTACGCAATGCTGAGAGCTATGCAATGTTTTGTCTTGCATACTGGTATTCGATGGAATACCAGATCGCTTATTATCCCGGTTACGTCGTTGCGCAGGATTGGGTGAAGCCTTAAAGTTTGAAGTGGAAGAAAAGGTGCTGCAAATATCTAAGAGTTAAAATTGTAGTCCTCGATGTTGTTGTTGATAGATAGATATATCATTCCTCGTCGTCGCTGTCTACCCTGGGGATGAACTTCTCCTCTCGCAGCTCCAAGCAAGCAAGACCAGACACCCATGTCGAATTAGAATTAATACCCCAGTCCTGGTAGGGATACTGCAAGGCGCGAAAAGCAGAAAGTCGGTTGGATCGAGGATCAAAGTCATCACGGCTGACGTCCGAGCCAGCCCTGTTCAGTGTCTCGATAGGCAGATGTGGCGTGGGATCAGCGTGAGGGCTGACTGGACGATCTGATGGGTCTGCTGGGTAATAACAGGTAAAACGACTCGCGGCCCGGCTTCGTCGCCAATGATCAATGACCACCACATCAGCTTCCTGGATCGCCCGTTCCACAAATGGCGTCAACTGCTCTGTCAAAACATATCCAGGAAACTCTAGAGGCATATGGCCCTCCCAGCAGATCCAATGCTGGCGTAGGCTTCCAAAACAAGACTCAAGAACTAGGTCATAGAGCATGTTCATCCGTAGCCCTATCAGATCCATCTGGGCCTGATCATTAATTAAATGGGTCGTTGGAGAGGCATTGCATGGGAGATAATAGCGCTTATAGATCAAATCCCCGCGAGGACGGGAAACTTTCACATAGGCAAGCGATGCAGGGGGCTGCTGCACCAACATCCGGCGCCAACTAGCTTCGCGGCGGAAAAACTTTTGGCGCCCGTCACTCTGCTTTGACCAGGTGTGCCTCAAGCTGCAATCTCTCACACCATATGGGTCAATGGAAGCGGGGAAGAGACCTGTGAAGTGTTGCGCTAGAAGTGGATTAAGCAACTTTTCGCGGCACTGCTCTGATGGAATTGGTTTGAAGAAGAGGGCCTGCTGCAGCCTTGGGGAGGTTTGAATTAGCCTTGTCCAGGAGCGGCAGACTCGCTGGGCTGATGTCAGCAGGGACTGGACATCAACGTAAAGGAGAACATATTCAAGCAGCTCAGGTGTAGACAGGACGAGCCATTGGCTCTCAGCCATGGTATATCAAAGTAAATCAGAAATAACGCTGTGGTAGTGGTATGTAGGCTGCGGCAAGAACCGCAAAGACCGCAGGAAACCAAAACCAAAACTGCATATTTGCGGTTTTGGTCTTCACTTTAATAACCACAACCGCAATGCGGGTGGTGCTGGTTTTCATTTCAAGACCACAATGCGGTTTGCGTTAACCGCGGTTTTGTAAACATTAGGTACAAACATGCCCAGAGTTGTGGCTTCCTCATGATTGCATAAATTATGCAGTTTTACTTGTAATTTCTGGGTACTCAGCAGGTAATAATTTACCACTGTGATTCCATGATTTTGTCTCAAAAGCTTTAGGTTGCACTCCTTAGTCCCAGACTCTTGATTATTGGTATACTTCTTTGTTTAACTCTCTGATACTACAACTTATCAATCTCAAATCCCTCAGGCAACTTTGGCTTCTTCCAAATCCTCCCAGACCGCGCCTGCGTAGTCTCTCCAATTAGCATTTCAGGAAGTGGGAGACCATTATCTGCATCATCTATTGCCTTGGAGTTCCTACTTCGAGGCCACTTTCGCTGTGCTCACTCACTTTGTATGGGAATTTGAACCGGTATAACAGACGGCTCATCCTTCCCCTCATCCTCCACATCATCATCTGAATGAATATCTGATTCAACTTCCTCTTGGTTACCCTCCTCTTCATTGTCACTGATCAGAATCAGATCAATATCAGTCAGTGGACCTTGTGAAATAGGCTTTCTTACTTGGTCAATCATTGCAGCCTCTCCAGCAGAGAGATGCTCCTTTAACATATCCAATGCACTCTGTTGAAGCTCGAACTTTGACGAGAATTGATAGAGCATCAGCTCTTTAATTGTCTCTGGCCTGAGGTTCCCACGACGATAGTGGCACACATCACGAGCACACGTGTTCACGACAAAGATTCTCAAGGACGTCTCACTATCATTCAAACTTACGGGCAACCACCATCCCTGAGTACCTGATCTACCTGATGGATTAGCTGTTGAAAGCACCTTATATTCATATACCCTAGCATTTCTTATTATTTCGCATATGGAAAGGGAGAAAGTGTACAGGAGTACTGTTATGACCAAAATGAGTGTATTTCTGGTAAAGAATTAAGGGCGAGTCAGCGACATAAATGTCAGGTGGTAGGCCATAAAAGGATAAAGAAGCGAGAATTATGCTAGTGCGGTTCTTGAGTAGTAAAACCGTGGTTATACTGTGGTTAACCGCAAAGGTGCGGGTTTGGTCTTGGTTATCAAAGTGGTAACCGAAAACCGCAAATTTGCGGTTGCGGTTTTCATAGCGGTTTTGCCGCAGCCTAGTGGAGGATCTTCTGGCACCTGCAGGATCACATACAGATTATAGACTGGTCACTGGTATAGGACGATGACTGCCTGATTAGGGAGGTCAGACCAGGGTCCATGCCTCCATGGCAGGGACCGCAGGGTTAACGGTATCTGAGTGAAACAGAAGAGGTGTTGTTGGGGGCGCCAAAGTGAGATGGAAATAGGGTTGCCTAGAATCTATTGGCAGCCTGTTGGATGGGGCCAAACAAATATTGCATTTCCTGGATGACTTTCTCCTTCTTTCTCTCCTCACATCCTCTTTCTCATTTATCCAACCATCACTGTATTGTCAGAAGGGCACCAACAACAATGTCCACCCTGGTCCAGAATCCCGACTATGCTGAAGAAGGTGAATACCACCCCCTCGCCTTGAAACTCTACAGCCAGTGGGACGATGATGATGACCTGTGGATCAAGCACAAGCTTGAGGCCCTGGTCCACCAACACATCACACCCCGGCAAGCAGCTCTCGACATGGACACCCGCGTCAGGGCGATGACGCGCCGGGATCGTGATGACGGCACAACCGCCCAGCGTTTTCGAGAGTTCACTGAACCCTTCTTCTGCGCCTTTACCAAACTGTGTTCTGCCTTCCCGCCCTACCACGCAGGCCAAGATCAACTAATTGCCTTGGTAAAGACGCTGCATGAGCTCCCCCGCCATGTCATCCCAGAGGGCCTGTCACCAGCTGAGATTGAAGAGGAACCATACATTTTGACAACCCTGTGGGCCTTTGAAGACTGGAATTGTAACTGGCATGGCTCTGCTGAAGCCTTTGACTTTGAAATTGTTTGTCTGTGTACCAATCAATGGCCATGTTATTGTTATTAAATCTAAATTCTAACCACATCCATAGATGTTCTCGCCCCCTACCGCCTCCGCAACTACAATGCCGCCATGGCACGCCTGACCTGCGCGGGGCTGATTGACTGTGGCTTCCTGAGCGCCCTCTGCCACCTCCTACCCACTGATAATGAATACCCTGACCTGGCTAAACGGCCCGTGGATGGCCCGAACAAACTTGGGAACTATCTGATTGCCGCGGCGCAGTGGGTCCTGGGGCCTGAGGAATGTCGGTATGTGTATGTAGAATGCCAGAAGGTGGAACAGGTTGGGGGCGACAATCCGCGTGAGATCTGGAGTCGGGAGCATTGGGCGGAAT
Source organism: Aspergillus cejpii (assembly GCA_004769165.1). Taxonomy (NCBI): domain Eukaryota; kingdom Fungi; phylum Ascomycota; class Eurotiomycetes; order Eurotiales; family Aspergillaceae; genus Aspergillus; species Aspergillus cejpii. The sequence continues at coordinate 3,167,073 of SMSW01000004.1, read as the reverse complement.
GGAAGCGCCAGTTTGACTTTGTTGCAGGTGATGAGCGATTTGCACATAAGTACCGTAGCATTGCGGCGCAGGCGTACCATCACATGGTTAAGTGTGAAAAGGAAGAAGAGCTCAGAAGGGAAATATGATGGATCATGTATATACACAGAAGGGAGAGTGGGAGACTCACAGGTAGGCGCCCTCGGCCTGTTTCTTTCCTTTCTTCTTAGCATCAGCTCTAGCATTCCTAGATAGTACGAATCTCAGGATATTCGCATGCTGCATCTCGCTTCTCCATTCTAGAACACTGGCATTGGCCCAGTATACAAACATTCAGGTAAGAAGAGCTAAGCAGCCACATTCCTTCTTGGCAAGGATGCTTGATGTCTTACCCATCCTTCAATGACTCCTTGATTTCTGAATGCCGTCCTGTCTCGACAGCTGCCTGAATCAAAATTGCACCTATATAAGACGGCTCCTGACCCAACGTATTAGAGATCAGATGAAAAGATAGATCTTTCTTCCAAAACACACTAACCTTACCTCACTCTTCTTTCCCAAGTAACTAAAACTGCACGTCGACATCATGGTGGTTCCCCTCACTGATCAGCATGTTAGCCTCAGATATCCAGTAATGGACATGACTCGTCTTCTGCTGATCCCAGTGCATCTCCTGACCTGAATGAGCGGTGTACTGAAAATTGTTGCCTGCCATAACGGGCATAACATTATCCTCCTATCAGATGTGTCATGGAACGATTGCTCTAATAGTACGGAGTACTATTGGGAAAGGTGGTTTCACTTTTGTCAAGTCAGAGCTAGGTCAACGAGCACCTGATGGATTTAGTCCCTGGAGATGGCTGTACTGGCTTAAGCGATTACATCAGATCGCTGATGAAGCAGCAAAAGCTAATGAGATGTGCCTTGCAGAGCATGCTACGAAGGCCATTGATATTATGTTGGATCATGTTAAGGAGAGGAACTCTTGGATCCTCAAGGTGTTTGAGACTGCGGGTGATGCTGTGAACCAGGATAAAAATTTCAACCTATAGAGGACATAGACAAGGCGGCGAGGGCACTAAGCCCATATAAATCAAAAAGATGCTCAAAAACATACAGCAGCCGGGATTCGCTGGTGGTCACCCACCCAACTACTAACCGGCCGGCGTGTGGCTTAAGTACGGCTGAGCGGACGGGAAGCCCTGTTTTCCACACCCTGTGGTCGTATGTGCTGATCAGATACGTCTGCATCCTTTTCTATGGTAGGACCGTAGGAGAACTAGGAAACAATGACGTGATTTCCTTCGGAGTTTGGACAGTCAGTTGGACAGTTGGAGTGTTGGACAGTGGAGAGTCCGACTGTCCGAGAGTGGACACTTGGACTCGGTAAGGAACCGAGTCATCAGTCAACCGGGCTTAGTTTTCGGGGTCGGGTAGATCCTTTAGAGACTAAACCTATTTGGGAAGATTAGTAATGACAGGGAAACGTTATCAATTCCGAGTTTTTTCAGATCGAGAAAAGGAAAACTCCCAAAGGATCAAGGAAGTTAGGAACAGGCGGAATATGCATTCCGATGCCAATCCTTTCGACGTTCCGGGACTTGAATCAGTCCGAATTCAGCTCGGATTGAAGCCGAGTGCATTAGAATATTTGTCATCTTTACTTCCAAAATGGTGTGAAGAAGAACACAGGGAACTCCTTTAAAAGCTCCCCTAGATCCTCTGCTGTAACGTTTTATCTAGATACTTATAAAAAAAACAAGACCACAAGCTTCTATCATCATCATCTCCTCCTCCAGCCTTCAGAAATCCCGATCAATCAAGCAACAATGTCGCACCTCACTTACTACAACTACGACGGTGTCGGGAAGAGCAAGCGCGAGCAGTACAAGTACAGCCAAGCAGTCCGGATAGGAGACCGCATCGAATGCGCCGGACAAGGTAAATAGGAGACAAAAAATCCAAAATCACAACCACGAACAAAGCTAATAGACTATGAATAGGTGGATGGGATCCCAAAACCGGCGTCATCCCCCGGGATCTCAACGCTCAGATCGATCAGGCATTCGCCAATGTGGACCTGGCCCTCAAGGAGGCCGGCGGAAAGGGCTGGGAGCAGGTCTACCGTGTCAATTCTTACCATATCCCTCTGAACGAGGAGGCTGGGGAGGCAATGGTCCGCAACTTCAAGAAATATGTGCCTAACCATGACCCCATCTGGACTGTGATTGGGGTGGCTCGTCTGGGAGAGGATGATATGCGGGTTGAGATTGAAGTTGTTGCTCATGATCCTAAATAAAGGGTGTGGATTTGTATTGCAGTCATGGTCTAAATGATTGTTGAGAGATGATTGTTTTAAATGATCAAGATCTGGTAGAGTCTATATATTCTACCTCGCAATGCTGCAGGAACCATTACACCCTGTACACTATGTGATGGCGATGATAAATATGTAATCAAGGAACACACCGCAAAGGCAAACCCCTCCCACCGCGACGGTGCACTTTCTAGACATCAACCAATGTCGACAGAATATGTTCCCTGACATATCACGTTCAATGAGTGGCAAGATTGGATAGATGAAACCAAGTAACCTTCAACCCGGAAGCGACTCGGCTAGAATAGGGCCGGACTCACACTGAAGTAGGAGGTTAGGTTCTTACCATCATCGGAGATCCTGGATAAGGAGTGTGAGAAGTACTGTATCGATCTTCACCTTGGCATATTCGCCAGTCACATGACATTTCACATGACCTAGGTCACCTAGGCGACCCCCTTGCTTTGCTTGCGATCGTGTCGCCAAACTGCCATCATGGGCACCAGTAGAAACGCTGATCCCACAGTCATCCCTACTCCACTGAAGATTTGCAGTCCCAGGAAACCATTGCCTCCTCCGTGTCCCTCAATGACACCCGCGATAGGCGCTCCGATTAACACACCGAGACTGGTTGCAAACCACTGCATGCCCATGCGCGTCCCGATGACTGAAGGGGTGGGCGAGACTACCGGGTGGGCGATGACCAGCGGATTAGCGGAGATAAGCACACCAGAGAAGATGCCGAAGAGCACGCAGAAGACGACAAAAGAGGCGACTGAGTGGATGCCAATCCAGCCAAAAAGGAGCGCCGCCGAGGCGATCACGCTGGCCAGTAGGATGTGACTGGCGCCGAGTCTGTAGGTCAGCAGCGAGGACCCGATGCGGCCGAAGGCCGAGCCAGCGTTGAGGATGGAGACCATGTAGAAACTGAGGTCGGTGGAAGTGTGGAGCACGGTAGAGGCGAAGGCAGGGACGTAGAAGAGCGGAATAAAATAGGCCATGAACACGAGGAAGTTGGCGATCCCGTAAGCGTTGAAACTCCATTCCTTCATAGCGTACCAGTGGATGACCTGCCGAGGAGGACCGCGTCGGGTCTTGGTAGTGACCATCAACAGCGGAACCGCGATGCACGAGCAGGCCAGCTGAATAAAGCCCAAGGTCCGTACAGTCCAGGGAAACCCAATACGTGGTTGAAGACGGATGAAGATGATAGGAAAGAGGACTCCGCCTTGGGTGCATGAATTCAATCAGCTCAGCAGTTCAACCGATGGGTTTTGAATCAGTCAAACATACCCACGCTCCCACCTGAGGTGACCAGGCCAACTGCAATGCCGCGTCGCGTTGTGAAGCGCGTTGAGACCAATGACAGGGCAGGGACATAGATCAAGCCACTACCCAGGCCACAACAGAGTCCTTGGGAGAGAAAGACTTGGTAGTACTGAGTGGATAGACTCAGCATCATGAGCCCGAAGGTGGTCAGGAAACAGCCGGCGATCATCAGATGGTGAAGGTATCCCCTATCGAATAGCGGACCCGCGATGACGCCGGTGGAGATAAGGAAAAAGGCATTGACGGTGCCCACCCACGCGATGCGTGACGGAGAGTTGGTGCGCAGCAGATCGGATTGATAGTAGCTCTGAAAGGCGCCGAAAGCAGTGGAAAATCCCCAGGTGGTGAGAAAGAGAAGAAACGAGGCAAAGACCCCCGACCAGGCCGCCAATCCACCATTGGGGGGAGCTGGAGCTGGAGGTTCCTCGGACTGAAGCTGCTCGGGCTGCTTAGTCTCCATGGTGAGTAGGAAGTCAGAAAGGAAATGAATGGAATAACATACAATAGAGGAAGGGAAGCCCTTTTTGTTCCATTTTCATTTTCATTCTTCTCTTTAGAAAAATAACAAAAACAAAGAACAAAAGGACATCTGATTTGTCATCGCACAGCATGTAAGCACTCTTGATCTTTCTCAAGCCGAATACAATCTAAAAGACCGAGGTTGAATGATGAGGAGGTCTTCAATTCCACATTTCCTTTGCTTACCCGCACCTGGCTCTCAACCCCCGACAAGCCACTGCCTGGTGAACTTGTCATCGTTTGTACCTGGCTGGGGGCCTCTCCTCTGGGATAAAGGAAAAGAACGGAGGAATGCAAGCATAAGATGCTGAATGGAATGGTGCTAGAGCTAAGGAGAAGAGGATGAGTACGACAAGCTGTATGCGAGGGCGCTAAGCCCGAAGCGGAAGGCGGTCTGGAAGGACAGAAGTACTCTTCCACCAACAAAATACACCGACCTGCATCACTCCGTCTCCACCGCCTCTCACACACGGATCCTGTTGATCGAGTCCGAGGTCTCCATCCGTCGTGGATGTCGTTCTCGAAATTATGGCAGAGAGTACGGAAAGCGATGCGCCGCTGCACACCTTATCTAATGAAGGAACCAACACCGCAACGCAGTTGTTGATTACACCCCAGAAGACTATCTCGCAGCCGTTGCCGCTGGATGGGCTGGTGCTGGACAGTAAGCCAGCGAAGGGGACGTACTGGAAATCCTACAATGCGATGGTCTTCTCTCTTCCTCCATCATCGCGCGTCATGGGTTCAGTTGTAATTCCTGCTCTACACTTGGATCGCATACGGAAACAAGAACCCGGCTAGTTGATGCTCTATATCTCTTTATTATTGTTGAGCATTTCTATCTTCAACCCCATATTTTATGTGTTATTCTTGAGCTGTGATTATTCTTAAGCTGAGGCCCACCCCAGACCCATATCAGGAGATATGGGTCGGCCACCACTAGTGGCGACGGGTGGATCCATTAAGCGAAAAGCTTAAGTCAGTTATCAGATTGCTGTCCTCTTGACCTATCTACAGCCTCCCTTTGGACGGTTCTACCGGAGCCCGACGAGTATGCCTGTAATGCCAGGAAGGGTCGGTCAGATCGGAACGGATCGCGTAGTTTTCTTCCGCATCCTCCAGAACCGCCAAATCAAGCGTCGCCACGCCCATTCCTTCGGCGGAAGTACCCAAACGAACCAGAGGACCCGCGTACGGAATGTTGATCTGGGAGAGGCCGCAGTAGTTTCTCCCCGGAGGCCCGCCTGCATTGGCAAAGACAACGGCGCAGGTATTCTCAAATGTTCGCGCCGTCAGAATGCTGTCGAGGAACAAGGAGGGTGCAGAGGGATTCTGGCGATGGCCTGCCTCAGATGCGCCGCTGCGAGTCCACAGGGTGGGCACAATGATGATCTTCGCTCCCTGAGACACCAGTTCTCTCCAGGCTTCGGGGAAGGCTAGGTCCCAGCACACCAGCAAGCCCACAGGACCCAGCGGGGTCGAGATGACTCGGTGCGGACTGTCCCCGGACGACCGAAGGTACGCTCGCTCGGTGGGGCCCCAAAGATTCTTTTTCACGTAGGAGCCTAGAATCTCGCCGGTGTTGGAGATGAAAAAGGTTACATTTTCTAGGCTCGGTGTTGGCTTGTCGGTGATAGTTGTCCCTGATGTAGTGGTCGGAGAGGCGGAGACAGGCCGTACTATCGATCCGGGTACGATGCATATGTTACACTCTTTGGCGAGGGCCTGATAACGGTGCAGATAGGTCTCCCAGTCATCGCACAGGGTTGCAAAACGAGGATCAGTAGGGATCCAGTTGGTCAGATGGAATTCAGGCAGTACAGCCAATTGACACTCCTGCGCAGCGGCCTCGCGGATAAATTTCACAGCCCGGGCGAAATTGTCGGCGGGCTTGAAAGGCTAGAAGAAGAGTGTATCAGAATCATGAGCTCCCGCACATCTCCGTTTATAAAGTTACCTTGACATAGAGCTGGATGACGGCAATCTTGCAGAACGGTGGCATGGTGAAGGATAGGAGATGATGGAGTGGAATGAAATTGAGATTTGAGGAGTATCACAGTCTCACCCGTGGGAAGCTATCATTTTATCATTTTCCGAGGCTTCGCCATTAGTTCAAGTTGCCTAGGTAGAGAACTAGAGATGAGTTGATCTGGATCACTTGATCATCGTATAGATAAGCTCAGTACCTATCAGTCTATCGCAAACCAAGACTCGGAGTCTCTAAGATTGGCGGGTTGGGCCGTGATGACACTGGCGGGGGCGCGGGGACCGGGGTTAAGGGGTTTAAGGGGTTTAAGCGGTTGCATCACGACCGGAAGATATAAGGTAATCACGTACGGAGTAGCCGAGGAAGACATCAACCTCGCAAGCAAGCCAAGCATCCCAGGATGTTTGATCTATCGCCGTTGGAAACTCTTCCATTTCTTTTATTCAAATCAGATCTCCATAACAATCCTTTTCCAGGATATTGACAGTATGCCTGTTGGCCATGGGCTTGTTGCTTAACCACACACGCACAAGCTATTCAATCAAGGCTGTGCTGTTCTAAAGAGTCCGAGTCCTTTGCTGAAACCATGGCCATGACTACCCTCTGGCTTACCTTGTCCTATCTATTAAGCCCCCAAGGTTGTTGGAAAAACATCCCGTTAATGTGCCTGAGGCTCCCCAGAAGCAACGCATATTCCATGCCTCTCAAAACCCAGGGTGGATGCAATGGGATCCCTATAATGAAGGCACTAATTGATATGGTTTACTGAAATCACTGAAGAAAGGTGCCCTTTTCAACCACCCTTGCTTCAGAACCACTGCCAGCCGGATGATACTAATATCTCAACAGAGAATTCCAGGCCTGATCTTTACTACCAGCACCTGAAAATCGCTCACCCCGCGAAGTCACCTCTCAAAGCCAACTTTGAATTCGGAATCCTCCTGTTTCAACATTGTTTACGAAGCTCAACTTTTGCCCAGTGGTTGTATACATGATGGATTTGCATGTTACAACAGCGAGTAATGAGGAGTTGATCCATTTCTGTATTCAGAGAGGAAAGGAAGGTGCCGTGTTTGCCGACATTATAGGCGCAATAGTGGTCAAAGTCACCCCCACCATCGTCGTCAAATGGGGATACAGTGTGACTGCCACTGAAGCAGCAATGCAAGAATTTGCTTACAAGAATGTGAACCATGACATCGTTCGAGTACCTCGGGTTTATCGCTTTGTCCAGGATGGATTAGGAAGAGGATTTCTATTTATGGACTACGTCCCCGGCCAGAAGCTATTGGATTTGGACCTCACAGTTCACACAGATATCATATTCCGCATTGCCAATATCATTGCTCACCTCGGGCAAATAAAACATGGACAAAAGCCAGGTCCAATTGGTGAAAAGGGTCCGCTGGGGTATCTCTGGGGTGATGATGGCGTGGACAAGCCCTTCGTGTCTGTTGCACATTTGAATCGTTATCTCAACAGGCGTCTGTCATTGAGAAATGACTCTATTGATCTAAGTCCATATCCACTCGTCCTCTGTCATATGGACCTGGTTCGTCGCAACATGATACTCGGAGAAGACAGAAAATCCATCTATCTTCTTGATTGGGCCCATGCTGGGTTTTATCCACGATTCTACGAACTTGCGGCGCTTCCGTGCATGAGTCCCTACGATGAACCCTACGAGAAGCCGCTTATAGCAGCCGTGGAATCAATGATGCAGTTGACGGATGATGAAAAACGCGATATGAAACTGGTCCATTACGCCCGGGCAGCAACTCTCAGATGGCAATTGTAGGCGAAGCTTTTTTTTTTCATATTACTTATCTTTCAATCGAAGCTAATATTATGCTGATACAGTCCTGAAGAGCCTGAGGAAGCGTAACGTGTTCTCCTGTTCAAATAGCAGTTGAGCTGATGCACTGGGATGTGAAAATACATGTATTCATTACACTATTCTAGTATGGCCAGCTTGTTTTTACAATGTAGTTACTGATATCTTACCTGATATGTTCATGTATGAGGACTAGTGTTTACAGGGTAGTTTTAAATCTTATACCTCAGTAGGAAATGATTGATTAGACAGTTTATCACTGCTTCCAGTAAGTGATTGGATTCTCTCATTGATCAGTTGTGCCGCATGAAACCCCAAGGCTGAAGTTATTACTACTTGAGACCCCTTATCCCGCTTCCTCACCTAGACAACCTCTCTTTCACACACAAAGTTGAATTTCACAATGTTCGGAACCCTGCGCTATGTGCCTGAGAATAAGACTGGGGAGTTCCTTGAGCGTGAATCAGGGGTGGTGGGAAATGCGCCAACCAACAAACCTCAACATTCTGCCTGCGATAATTGCAGGGTAAAAAAGGTAGGTGATCTCTACTGCTGAAAAAATTGCTTTATTGCAATCCCCGCCCCAAGTTCCAACCCAGTTAACCGGGAACCATTCACAAATGGCGCCCAAATAGATCCGCTGCAGTGGCCGAAGAGCGGGATGTTCGCGGTGCAAGACCCTTTCCCTTCCCTGCAGCTATACCCACGTCCCCGCGCGGAAATGCAAGAGGAAGCCAGCGCCCAGCTCGCAAAAAAAGGACCACAGTAAGGAGAACGAGAGCTGTCCGGATACTAGCGCTGCCCTCGGCCGATCTCCCGCCAGGGAGGCTGTAGCCATAGCTGCAGTGCAGCCCTCCCTATTGACCATGGAACCACTACCGCATAGAGTAGACGAGAATTACATCGGGTTGGACAAGGCAATGCAGCAGTTCCAAGGGAACTCCGACTCGGTGCTGGATCCGATGTTGGAGGAAATCTCGACCTGGTCCAGTTGCCTCGATTGGTCTCCAGGAGGGGAGGGCACCAGCATGCCGGACTCCGACTATCCGATGACAGGGGGGTAGGTCTAACCGTACTCTTGTCGGTCCTGAAACCGGGGCTCCAGAAATAAAATCACTGATGGGTGACTGGGTCGGGAAATACTGTACAGCCGCCGCCGCTACCCACAGTCAACGGGTTCACGCCACTTGATCTTCTTCCCACTCCACCGTTGACCCATATCCTTGCCTCCACCGGGAGCACAAACCGATCAAGTGAGAATACCTCTGAGATTGCTATGGAAAAGCAATCTTCGTGCTCATGCTTGAACTCGGCCGTCTTTCTCCTGGACGAATTGGAGACGCCCCATCAGGACGGCGCCCCCGGCGAGCAGGGTCTCGACTCTATCCTTTTGATTTACCAGGAGGTGCTACTTCTGTGCAAGCGCATGATCAACTGCAACACCTGCCGACGGAAGTCAGAGAATATGATGGTGCTCACCATGGTGCTGGAGCAATTGGCCATTCTGTGCGGGGAGGTGATTGATGCTTTTATCGCCCAGAGGGAAGCCAACGGGCCGGGGGCCCCGCCCGTCCCCGTCGCCATGATGGAGAAGCAGCCGTTGGCCCTGGGCGAGTACGAGATCGAGGGGGGAGACTACGAGGTCATGATGGGGATGCTAGTGACACGGCGGCTGTCGGAATTGGAAAGCCTGCTAGCTCGCATGAAGATGATCAGCTCCCTCACCCGCCGCGCTCATCAGCAGGCCAGAATGGCGCGCGTTGATCAACATATTAAGAACTTGTTTCGAAAGCTCACTTCCGTGTGCCCTCTGGTCTCCGAATGGAGGGCCGATCCAAATCGGCCAGTGGTCGCGGATGCTGCTCAGAGAAGCATTTAAGTTAAGGATTATACAACGGACACTACGGATTTATAAATGATAGTGAAATAAACGTTCACGTATCAGATGGATATCTCCAAGATCATTAGCTCATAGCGGGCCCTTTTTTTCTTTTCATTTTTGCAGTGTCTACTGGGAATACTCTCGGGAGTTACCTATTTGGGCAAAAATCCCACGAGACCGGGCAATGTCCGTCAAGCTCGATACGCCAATGAACTTGAGAGTGAGCAGGTATATATCAAAGCCGTTGAAGAGGCAATTTTAATGCTGGCTTTGCTCCAGATCACCTTGCTGGACATCTTCACAGTGGTACTACCTACCTTCTGGAGGCTTCCTCACAAGTATCAGCTGTGCTGACTGGAGCCCCATTCTACCTGGCAACAAAGCAAGCTACTAGCCACTGGTCGACTCCGGAACTTTCCCTTAAAGGCAAGCAAAACAAAGAAAGAAAGGAAGACCCAAAAGTCCAACCTTTTCTTTCCTATCCCATTTTCTGTTGCGTCTTTGATTCCCTCTTTCTCCCTTCGAGAACAATGCCCCGTTGCGCCCTTGTCACTGGCTGCAGCGCCGGTGGTATCGGCTCGGCCCTGGCGGAGGAACTCCACGCCCAAGGGGTGAGAGTCTATGCGACCGCCCGCTCCCCAGCCAAGATGAACCATCTTGCTAAACTTCCCAATGTTATTCTTGTTGCCCTCGACGTTGTGGACCCGGCCAGCATTGCCGCTGCCGTCAATACCGTTCGACAGGATTTGTCTTTGCATGGTGACTCCCTCGACATCCTCATCAACAACGCCGGCCAATCCCTCGTTTATCCAGCGCTGGACACCTCGATCGACGAGGCCAAGCGTCTTTTTGATGTCAATTTCTGGGGGGTATTCGCTGTCACCCAGGCTTTCATGCCGTTGCTGCTGGCTGCCAAGAATGGCAGTACACTTGTGAACGTCTGCTCTATCCCGGGCTTCTTGTACGCCCCCTGGATGAGTAAGGCTCTCTACCCAGGCCGTTTGCGACAAAACAAATGAGGAATTACCTGCTGATACGTTTGCACCAGGTGTCTACAACGCCTCAAAGGCCGCTCTGATGTCTTGGAGCGAGACTCTCCGGTTGGAAGTACAGCCCTTTAATATCCGGGTTATCTCTCTAGTCACTGGCGCCGTCGCCACAAATGTCATGTCGCATTCGAACATGAATCTGCCCGAGAACTCACTTTACCAAAAGGCGCTCCCGGAGATTCAAACACGCGGTGTTGGGAATGATGTGTCAAATAAGAGCACGCCAGCAGACTTTGCACGCGAGGTTGTTAAGGATATCTTGGGCGGAGCCGCAGGACCTGTGTGGCGTGGAGCTATGGCATCCATGGTGAAGTTCATGTCCAAATACATGCCAACAGGTATTTTGGTGAGTGGCACTGTGTTCTTCCATTCCTCATTCCTCTTCGACGTGGATTGGCTGCTGATATATGTCGCCTAGGACCGAGCAATGAAGGGGGGAACTGGGCTGGACAAGCTGCCTTGAAAGAACATTACATGGACGGGATATACATAAAAAAGACCAGGCATGCTCACGATAGGCTGCAGCAAGAACTGCAAAGACCGCAGAAAACTAAAACCAAAACCGCAATGCAGTTTGCGGTTAACTCTCTGATACTGCAACTTATCAATCTCAAATCCCTCAAGCAACTTTGGCTTCTTCCGAATCCTCCCAGACCTTCGCCTGCGTAAATCTTTAACAGCATCCGGCCTAACACACTCACAAAAAGCTTCAGCACACATTCTGCCGGCACTCCAAGGCTCAGACCTATGATTAGCTTCAATACCTCCCACATAGCACAAGGCTGTCTATTCAATCTTACACCTTCACAGTTCACACACACTTGGCCTGTGGAAGCACCCACATCATAAGCTTGGCTTAACTCCCACCAGCTTCAGATCATACCGGTCTTAGCCAAGGTCAACCGCAGTTACAACCAGGTTAGTCATTATCAGTCATACCCCACTAACATCCATGGAAGAATTTGAGGGATAAAAGAGCTCACCCTCGGCCCAGGCACGAGCGTGGACCCATTGAGAAAGGTTGACTGGCCTCCAGTTGGTCCTCTGTACGGAGTACTCAACCTTAGCCAGCGAAGAGGTGAAGAGAGGAAGAGGGAACAGAAAGTCAACCAAACAGGTTGAAAAAAATACATACAACAGCTGGGATTCGCTGGTGGTCACCCACCCAACTACTAACCGGCCGGCGTGTGGCTTAAGTACGGCTGAGCGGACGGGAAGCCCTGTTTTCCACACCCTGTGGTCGTATGTACTAGGCAATAGAAGACAGTGACATATATATGGCACTAATTGGGGTAGTGAGAGCCAGGGCAGTATGTTATCTCTTCTTCTAACTGCGTATTTAGACTCTAAGTCCATACTCTGAAATTGTGTAAGCACAGCTGTTGATACTAACCATAAGGATGATCCTGTATGTACTCCATAGCCCTCAACAGTTCAGTTGCTGAAGGTGTGAATGGGTTTCCACCCAGAAGGGAAGATATATCTGATGAAGGGTTCTGGAGCAATAGGATTGAAGATATCTCATTCATCTTATGTCTGACCTTTTATATTATTTGATTTTATGAAAATTGATGGGGGGGGAACCAAGTATGAAACCCTACTGATACAATTCCAAGAATAAGCATGAATATAATGGATAAGTAAATATAAAAAAAAACTCACAACACCGTTTAAAAAAAGAAAAAGAAAACAGACAGTCTGAGAGGAACCGTTTCCCACTACCGAGATGACCCCCTTGTTTCCCATTACAGCGCCCTGGAAATTTAAGACAAACGGTATAGAAGGACGGAAAAACCAACAACAGAAAGAGATGAGGAAAGAGGTATGGGGAGGAGAGGAAGGAAAGGAGGAAATATTTCCAGCTGCAGCGGTGAAAGTGGGAGCCGACGACGGAGAATACGCCTAAACTTTTCTTTTTGGGGGGTGTTTTTCATGGCCTTCCGACAACTTGGGCATAGCTTTTGTTAGGCACAGCCCCGTGAAGCGAAGGAAGAAAGAAATGCTGTAGCCAGGGCTTGTGAAAAGAACCTCTTCATTCATCATCAAGATCAAACGCCATATTCGTGGGGTATCCGCCGTATCTAAGCCTCGGACTTGCTCTTCTTCTTCTGCTCCACCTTGAGCAGCAGGGCGCGGTTGATGCGTGGCAAAACGCCGCCGAAAGCAATGGTGGCGCGGATAAGTGTGTCCAACTCTTCGTCACCACGGATAGCGAGCTGCAGGTGACGAGGAGTGATACGCTTGACCTTGAGATCCTTGGCGGCGTTGCCCGCAAGTTCGAGAACTTCGGCAGTCAGGTATTCCAGAACAGCTGTGACATAGACCGCGGCTAAAAATCCAATGTGTTAGCAATACCCGAGAAAAAGGGAAATGCATGAGAATGTAGTCCAGGGGCGCAAGGGGGCCCCTCGTCCAGAGGTGGATGAAAACTTCGTACCTTTGGCACCGACGCGCATCTTATTTTGCGTGTTGTTCTTCAGGAAACGCTTGACACGACCGCAAGGGAACTGCATCCAGGATATATATGTTAGCCCAGAGTACTCCCAGATGAGAATCCAGAATCGCTGTCTGCTAAATCGGGATAAGTCGGCTGATTCACCGGGCGACGGACGGTGGCGAGGATTTTGATCTCCAAGAAAACCACGTCCTCTATGTCGATGGAATTATCCTTGAGAAAGATATCGCCCGAAGATTGGATGAAACGACGCGTTTTCTCAAAGAAAAACATCCTCAAACTTGTACGCATCGCAACGGATCGCCAGGGACTGGGAATAGCATGAAGCAGTTCCGTCACTGCGCATAACAGGGGAGAAACACGATATACTGACCTGCAAGCCGGCCTTTGCGCTGTGGGACTTCTGAGTTTTCCCCGCAGCATCCTTCGAACCAGCCTTTCCACCGATAGACTTTCCCTTTCCGCCAGGCATGTTGAAAAGTGTCGAGATCCGGGGTCGCAGAGATGGAAGAGTCGCGTCAAACAAATTTCAAGGGCGATGAAACGCGATGGTGGGTGTTGAGACGATCCAAAAATTCTCAGATACGCGCGTTGTTGATGGATGAAGGAGTCAGAAATGTCAAAGCCATCCTGGTCGCTAAAGGTGATTGAACGTGGAGCGGCGCTAGTCCCGATTTGGAAAAATGTTCAGGTTCGACTCGGATGCTTTGAGAAGCGCGCAGTGAAAGACATATGGAGTAGTTCATAGCACCAGATGGGATCCAGGTTAGTCAAGCAAGCTGCGGAACATGTAGTTAATTCATACTTCAGACAATTTGGCTTGGTTAGCAGAAGAAACATGATTAATGGAGGATGGTGCTGAGGATTCGGACCATGGCTGAGGTCAATCTCTCAGTAATGGCACGGCTCCCAGCCAAGTAAATTGGTAAACAGTGATCGTTTGAGAAGATACTTTTCAAGCCATATTGTCTATTGAGGGTACTGCATCCCAAGAGTTGTAGTCGAGTGGATGGTCTTCCCAAGCATCTGAGCAAGCTCAAGGTTGACAGGAAAGCTGCAAAGCATGTGGTTCCTAAACACATATTACGTAACCGAACAGGTGACTTTGATGCCTTGAAAAACACAGTTCTGTGCCTGAGGATACAAACTACTTGTCTCTATCAGTAAGAATCTCACGTGCCCCTTTTTGGATTTGGCCACCACTGAAAGTTTTTTCTCACGTGACACACGACATCTGGACAGCTGTCCGACTTGGGGCTCACGGTTCATGGGTGAGAATTGAGAAAAGGCTCTGTCTGTAATCTACACGCGCCTTCTTCCTCGTCCTTCAGTTTCGGATTCTAGTCTGTCGTTCATTTGATCCTTTCAGTTAACGGAACTTCTGTTGCGCCGTCAAAATGGTTTCTCCTCAAGTGTGAGTTGATCCTAGGCAATGTTGCTCTTCAAGGGATTCGTTGATGAGGCCTTCCAGCATAATCCTGCAGATGACTGACCGTTTCGCTTCCCTACAGGACTAACCTGGCCATCATCCTTGTGATGATGCAGCTGGCGAAGAAGATTCCATTCGAAGACCCTGATGTCCTCTTCCTTGTCCGTTGCTTGTACACCGCGTCCAACGTGATCATCCTTGGAGTCTACATGTACACACAGTCCAAGATCAATCAAAAGAAGGGTAAACTCCTATTTTCTGGCGGTTCAGGTTTGACTTGGCGGTTCAAACTAATTTGTGCTTCCAGACATGACTACGCTGAAGTACGTCGAGCCTGCCCCCATGGGCAGCAGCGAAGAGCCCCGTCCGGTGACGACTACCAACATGGAATATGACAACCAACAGCTGCGCCAATTGATGAAGTCGCAGCTGATGGGTGTCGGTATGATGGCTGTTATGCATCTGTACTTCAAGTACACCAACCCTCTCCTGATTCAGTCGATCATCCCCCTTAAGAGCGCGTTGGAATCGAACCTGGTCAAGATCCATGTCTTCGGCAAGCCTGCTACCGGAGATCTGCAGCGCCCCTTCAAGGCTAGCAACAACTTCTTAAACCAGGGTCAGATCAAGAGTGACAAGGCTTCCATCGAGAACGCAGAGAAGAACTGGCGCGGTGGTGTGAAGGAAGAATAAGCCTTATGGCCTGCGAGTGGTGACTGGTGAGGGCTGTAAAGTGGCACTTCTTTCTTCCTGTGTATTTATAAAGGCGATGTCAATGCAAAGTCAGGATATAAGTCCGAATTAGATCATTTCTTCGAGACTTCGGAAAGTATGGTAGTGAGTGTTTTGATGAAATTAGAACAATTAGTGAGATTGGAACAATCGCTGTAGCACACCCACACCCTGAAGGCAGTGGGGGGGCGCGAAGGCACAGATATGTTTCTGATGAAGAGTACCTAACTTCTCAGCTTCTGGCAGGCCATCAAATCCCAACTTGGCAGACTCAGCTCAAGACAGCAGCTTTTGCCCTTCTGTAACAACAGTGGGTTTCCATCTCTTTCCTAATGCCTTCACTTCATCAGCAATGTTGTTCGCGGTTCTCGCAAGATCTTGGCTTGCAGTCTCTATGTCATTGTATTCATCACCTGTAAATTAGAGTCTTCCATACTTAATAGCCTCAATCATTGCAGTGAGGTCACAAGCTAAATCGCTCAAGCAACTGGTGATGACAGTTTTAAGATTCGAGGCTTGTTACTTATTGGTGTGTGGGATTCCATTTTATCCTTAAGTGACAGACGGGGAAAGCAGAATCACCAACACAGTCCTCTGTCCTTTTCATTAGGAATCATTGGCTTTTCTAAATACTGAACGCAACCTTCATCCTTATCTTTCAGCGTCTGGCCCTGCGTATTCATCAAACCACGAACTGATTTTGTCAAGAGCCGACAGATCGTGCTGGTCGTCCGAGGTAATGTAGTCTTCGATCTCACCGTCAATCCACCCTTTTGTCCCACGAATGTATTTCAACCTGCTACCAATAGGCTGGCACCCTCCAAAATCAATCAAGATGGGCATGCGGTCTCCATTCACCAGGATGTTGGTAGGAGTAAGGTCATTGTGGGCCCAACCAAGCGCATGTAGGTGGCGGACAGACGACTCGAGAGCATTCATAAACGATGTTTTGTCAAGCATTCCGACACCCTCCTTGAGATAGGTGTCTAAGTTCTGAGCGTGCTTGTCCATGACGAGTCCGGTAACATGTCCTCGCACGACCCGGCAACCATAATAGCGGATGATGTTCGGGTGAGGGTGCTGGCAGAACATTTCCATTACTTGGGCTTCCGCTAACAGCATTTCCTGGAGCTGGTGTAGCTGGTTGTATTCTTTCAACGTTTCATATAGATCCAGGGCAGGTCGTTTGACGTGGGCATTCTCAGTAAGTGCCACTGGAGCTTGTGTGAGCTCTATCCCAGAAGTTGGCCACTTTGGGAATATCTCATTGTCAGAGACGCGCTTCAAAGCCTGAGTGACCAGGTCAAAAGTGGCCTTGGCTTTAGGGACATTTAAGCGGCCATAGTATAATGTGTCGGTCTCGTCGATAATCATGAAAGAAGTGTACAAAAATTGCCCTGTTTTTAGATCGCATTCCTCTGATACAAAACTTAGGTTGTCCCAGGTAGTAATTTGTGGGACCATACGGAAGGCTTCTGTCTTCTGCGATGGAACAATACAGACTTGTTATATGAGGTCCCTGGTTCAGCAAAACAGAGGGGCCAAATCTGTTGCTCAAGCAGATTCAGAAGGCAAGCGCAGTTGGATATGGTGGGAAAGGAAGCATGGGAGTTCAATAGCCTTAAATTTTCAGTCAACACGGATATATGATTACTGTGGCTATGTTCCTCCCCATAAAATAGAGCTGTATGTCCGTATAAGGTTTCCAATGGGTCAGAGATCTTTTAATTAATAGTTTTGGTCGCTGTAAACCGCACTATGGAGTTGTAAATCAGCGGTGAGAAGCAACAGGATATTTGTAACTTAGTGTCCAGACTCTAGACTCCAGACATCAAGTCATTGGCAACAGTGAACAGATACTCCGTACTGATAGATCTGGTTCGGAATTCGGAGCAGCGGCCGCCTTCAAGCGATGGCAGAGGCCATTGTCTAGACCATTTCTCAATCTGGCTATGGTGAGGATAGACCAGAATTCTAAAACCATTTCAGGGACAGAAATCAAGACCCAATCAAGGGTGAATGCGATGCATTGATATTGAATGTCCTAAACGAGAGATAGGTGTACTCCATACTCCATGATGGTCTAGCCAGTAGCCACACCAGGCATTCAGTAAGATGAGGTATTTGGTGACCATTGAACTGTACATACTGCGATAGTTGAACCTCCTCATTAATGACTCTGAAATCTGAATCCTGCAGATGTCATGCAACTGCTACAGAGTACAGACCCAGGAGCCAGTCAAATTAGCGGAAAACAACATAGCAAATCAACAAAGCACTGTGAATAACTTGGTAGATAATTGAGGCAATAACGATTTCAAATCTCTGTGGACCCTAGAACTGTCACTAGCGTGGGATCTCTTTAGTCTCAGAATCAATTTTGCCTGATAATGATAGCATCATAGCCGGTGAAGTATTTCTGGAGTACAAAGAGGTGAGGGACAATTGACCTTCGAAAAGCCATGCCATGGAGAGGCTGAGAGCTTCGAGAGACTGAGCCTCTCAGTCTTCTAATTCCAGAAGGGGAGGGGTAGGGGAACAATATTGTTCCGGAGCGGTTTCCATGGCCCCCAAAGCGGAAAAGCCGGACTTGCCCCTCTTTTGTGAGCATTATTTTGGTGGGATGTTAAGTATGGAGTATTTCCATTACATCATCAGCTCTGGAGTCTTGCTCCCCCTTTTCACTCAAAGCGAGAATAAGCGGTCAACCAAATGCTACAGGGGATTCTCTATCATAATAACCTAGGCCCAAGGTACTCTGTAGTTTCATATCAGCGCATTCCGAAGACCTGGCAAAAGATTCGCGAGATTTGTTGGAGCGAGTACCCGGTTCGACAAGCATGCGGTACGCTCATTGGCCAGGGAGAGAGCTGCCGAGGGGAGGAGATATCGTGAATCTCCTGCTTTGCCCGGTGTATGAAACCGGAAAAGGCTGTTGAGGAGTTGATGAACCGCCGTGAACGGCGCATATCGGGAATCTAGGCTGGCCAGGGGGGACCATTTCCAAGCCATTGCTGTAAACAATCAATGGTGAAGTAAGCTGGATGTTGTACTCTGCTGCTATTTTGGCCTTTAGCCCCATCTGTCCATCCGATGTGCGGATTTGACTGGTACGTAAAGGTGGGAAAAGGTGATCAGGTCGTTGCGTCAGTCAATTTATTACACCCACCTTTTCTACTGCCCCTCCCCCACCACTACTTCTTCTCTCCTCTTCTTCTCTCTTCCCATCATCAACCTGTGTCACTGTCACATCTTCATCTTTGTCTCTATCCTCCTATAAAGTAGGTATCCATCTCTTCCCACCTACTCTCATCTTACAACATTCCTTTCCCTCACCTTCGTCATCTTCTCCCCGTTACTTGAACTCCTTTCGAAGCTTAACTAACAGCTACCCCACTCAGTACCAGATAACTCTACACAATGGCCACTCCTAAGGTATGGAGGCTCCAGATTGTTTCTAAGAAGCTATGCTTCATGCGCCATTATACCAGTTATACTCATTCCTTTGCAGGTTGGTATCAACGGCTTCGGTCGTATTGGAAGAATCGTGAGTTTGATACACCTCCTTTTGAATGGTTAACCAGGAACTAACCAATACCTTCTAGGTCTTCCGTAACGCGTGAGTGGCATCTCCTAGATTCCATTGATTGGACGATTATCCTGACTAGAATGAATTGAACAGCATCACCCACGGCGGTGTTGATGTCGTTGCCGTCAACGACCCTTTCATTGAGGTCCACTATGCTGTATGTTTTGCCGGGAAATTCAGCCAGTGCCTACCGTTGCCCCGCAATTAGAACCGACTAACCACTTTTCTTCAACCCGTTATAGGCCTACATGCTCAAGTATGACAGCACCCACGGCCAGTTCAAGGGCACCATCGAGACCTACGACCAGGGCCTCATTGTCAACGGCAAGAAGATCCGCTTCTATGCTGAGCGTGACCCCACTCAGATCCCCTGGAGCGAGACCGGTGCTACCTACGTCGTCGAGTCCACTGGTGTCTTCACCACCACCGAGAAGGCCTCCGCTCACTTGAAGGGTGGTGCCAAGAAGGTCATCATCTCCGCTCCTTCTGCCGATGCCCCCATGTTCGTCATGGGTGTCAACAACACCAGCTACACGTCCGACATCCAGGTCCTCTCCAACGCCTCTTGCACCACCAACTGCCTTGCTCCCCTTGCCAAGGTCATCAACGACAAGTTCGGCATTGTTGAGGGTCTCATGACCACTGTCCACTCTTACACCGCCACCCAGAAGGTTGTTGATGCCCCCTCCAGCAAGGACTGGAGAGGTGGCCGTACCGCTGCCCAGAACATCATCCCCAGCTCCACTGGTGCCGCCAAGGCTGTCGGCAAGGTCATTCCTTCCCTCAACGGCAAGCTTACCGGCATGTCCATGCGTGTCCCTACCTCTAACGTCTCCGTTGTCGATCTCACCTGCCGTCTCGAGAAGGGTGCCTCCTACGATGAGATCAAGCAGGCCATCAAGGCTGCTTCCGAGGAGGGCGAGCTCAAGGGTATGCGCTCTTATATATCATCTTCGCGATTCCTCTGTTTACTGATGAGCTTCTGTTAGGCATCCTCGGCTACACTGAGGACGACATCGTCTCCAGCGATCTGAACGGTGACGACCGCTCTTCCATCTTCGATGCCAAGGCCGGTATCTCCCTCAACCCCAACTTCGTCAAGCTTGTCTCCTGGTACGATAACGAGTGGGGCTACTCCCGCCGTGTTGTTGACCTCATCGGTATGTTTCTGCCGTCCCTTGTTTTTGCTGTTGTCCAGTCTGCCAATACTGACTTGCATTTTAGCCTACATTGCCAAGGTGGATGCCCAATAGGAATCAGGATGGATAACTGTAACCAAAAGTCTCCTGTGAAATAGAGACTCTCTGAAGTCAGATACAATATGCATGTGGACTGAGATGCACTGGAGACCTCGTCCCTAAGCATAAAAGCACATGATAACGCAATATTTAATGAAATGACTTGACTGATAAACCGTTGATGCTTTTGACCCTCGTCAAAATAATTATTTGGAATATATATACCTAGATGAGTAGTGCTGAGGAACGGAGTACAGAGTAGCATGGTTAGCTTTTGCTTTACAGAGCACTCAGGCACTAAGGCACCAATCTTTTCGGATATATCCCGGCCAAGTGCGATAAATTCTCGGGAATATATCACGTGATATAAATTCGGTCTGCTGTACAGAACATCCAGGAATGTCAACTGCGCCAACTCACTCTGGACCATATAGACATTCCATTGGACTTGAATACTCTGTATATCGAGCTGAAAACTTCCTCAATTGCCTGACGAGTTGTCCCGCTCAAGAGCCCAGTCTCAGAATAGGGTTACTCTCCTAAGTCACGTGCACTGGGAGCTAAACACCTTTTTTGGAGCTTCCTACACTACATAAACCAAGAAACTCCTAGACACAGTACACCTCCCTGCTGGCCTTGGTGCTTGCCTCATCAATAAACATCCTGTGGTCCAAGTGAACCGGGATATCGAGTCTCCTATATTTTGCCCTCATTACGCTTTTCCTTTTATCATCTCTTGAATTGTCTGTGGCTGATCTACATTGGTCATCACATTTCTAGACTGTGAGTAAACTAGGTAACATCTATCTATTTGCCCAGCTCTTATTTCCTCCGTACCTTTCAGGAACCCTTTGTTTTCAATATTGACTCCACCGGCTTTTTATCTATTTATTCCTTTTTCAGATCGTTTTCTATCTCGATTTTTTCACCTTCCTATCATACCCTGCTTTTATTCCACAGGGAAGGCATTTCTAGGTCTTGAGAGACCCACTATTTGATCAGACCTGCAGACTCGGCCATGACATGTTAGTATCACTAGGTTTTGTGGCCTAGGGAGAAAACAAGCAACTCATCTGAACCATCCTCCTAATGGCTATGGAGCGGGATGGAGACACCGTGATGGGGGAGGCTGGCCTCCATCACCCCAATCCTGGTGCTTCGCATGGCTTTCCCACCAGCAACCCCAGCAGGCCCCCCGTTCTGGGGAACCTCAATGGGGGAAGTGATCCGTGGCTTGCGCCGCCCCTTCTGGGGCAGTCAATGAATTTACCTTTGCCTGTCCAGCCTGGGAATCCCCACGCGAGTGCACCAGCTGCAGGTAATGGACATCTGGCGCCACCCAGCACTGTGGAGAAGCCAGTTGAGCCGGCTGCGGCTGTCCCTGTGCCCATCCAACGGGCGGACAGTCTCGTCGAGGAGGCCTCGGACTGGTCTGAAGAGGATTTGGGCGCGCGTGTAGGCCTTCCACTTGCGTCTTTACCATCCGGGCTATGCTATGATGTTCAAATGCGCTATCATTGCGAGGTGCGGCCGACTGCGGACGTTCATCCAGAAGATCCCAGACGAATCTATTACATCTACAAAGAGCTATGCCGAGCAGGGCTTGTTGATGACCCAGAGTCATCGAGGCCGCTTGTCGCGCGACCATTGAAACGGATCCTTGCCCGCAATGCTACGGAGGCTGAGGTCTCCCTTGTCCACACGCCGGACCATTACGCCTTTGTAGAGAGTACAAAAGGTAAAAATAAAAGCAATAGCCTCAGCCCTACCCCCCAGCCTGGTTTTTCCTAACCATTGCCCTAGATATGTCCGATGATGAACTCATCGCCTTGGAGCACACGCGTGATTCGATCTATTTCAACAAATTGACATTTGCATCCTCGCTTTTGTCAGCTGGTGGTGCGATCGAGACTTGCCTGGCTGTGGCTACTAGAAAAGTGAAGAATGCCATCGCTGTCATTCGGCCTCCCGGGCACCATGCGGAGCATGACAAAACCATGGGTTTCTGTTTATTCAATAATGTTTCTGTTGCGGCACGTGTTTGCCAGAAAGAACTTGGGGAAACCTGCAGGAAAATTCTAATTGTCGACTGGTATGTCTTCCCCAGAATTCGATTGACGGGCTTTGCTAATTAGGCCAGGGATGTCCATCATGGTAAATGAAGATCACTTACTTGCAAACAATGCAAGGATGGTAGCTCACAATGTGTAGGCAACGGTATTCAGAAAGCGTTTTATGATGACCCCAACGTCCTGTATATCTCGCTTCATGTCTATCAAGACGGAAAGTACTACCCCGGAGGCGATGAGGGTGACTGGGACCACTGTGGAGCCGGCGCCGGTATTGGAAAGTATGCTTCTCGGAGCCTCTGTCTGATGCGGGCCTTGTGTACTAATAATTCGTACAGGAACGTCAACATTCCGTGGCCCAGTCAGGGTATGGGAGATGGTGATTACATGTATGCTTTCCAACAGGTCATCATGCCCATTGCGCAGGAGTTTAACCCGGACTTGGTGATTGGTATACTTTTTCCCTAACCTTTCACATCGTTGATTCTACAAACTGCTGACTCACGACAGTTGCTTCCGGCTTTGATGCCGCGGCTGGCGATGAGCTTGGAGGGTGCTTCGTAACACCACCCTGCTATGCTCATATGACACACATGCTCATGACTCTCGCTCATGGCAAGGTTGCTGTCTGTTTGGAGGTTTGTGACGCTGATTTATGCTAGTCGGACTTCCGCTGAACCTCACAAATAGGGTGGTTATAATTTCAGGTCAATCTCCAAGTCCGCCCTCGCTGTAACAAAGACTCTCATGGGGGATCCGCCTGACCGACTGCACTCGACACTCCCGTCAGACCCTGCAATCTCAACTGTTAGGCATGTCATGATGGTTCAGTCTCGCTATTGGCGTTGCATGTACCCGAAAGGGGCACAGGGAGAGGGACTCTGGACTGATAGATTGCATGGTAAGCCTGGCCAAATTAAGTTGAGATGGAGGCGGAACATTGACATTCGTAGATGTCATTCGTGCCTATCAGTCGAAGCAGTTATACGACAGTTACAAGCTCACCTCGCTCTACATTTATCGGACTGCAATCTCCAAGTCGTTTGAGAATCAAGTTTTGGCAAGGTAAGTTCAAAAGGTTTCTAAGCATGAGAGACATGCTGACTGTGCTGCAGTGCCAATTATTATCAAGCCACGCCGCTAATTGTCATCTTTCATGATCCGTACGTATATTCTGAAATACATTCTACGTGAAGTAGCTGTTCTCACGAATATTAGGCCGGAAATCATGGGCCTGCCTCATCCTGTTACCAACAAACTGGAGGCTCATAACTGCTGGCTGGTATGCAGACACTACTAGATCCGGCTCTATGAGTTTGTGCTAACAGGGACAAGGCTGATATCATGAAGGACTATATCGGCTGGGCTATCGGGAAAGGCTACGCCGTGATTGATGTCAACATTCCCAAGCATGTGACGACAGAGCCTGTGAGTTTGTGGATGGTTATTACCGAAGTTTACTAATGGTTCCGACAGCCGACTGGAAAGTATGAAGATGAAGATGAGAATCGGCCCACGGCTACTGAGGAGCTGGCTGGATATCTGTGGGACAACTATATTGAGTAAGTGAGGAAGCCAAACGCTGGTCAAATCGCTAATTATCGCCAGGCCCAATGAGGCCACCGAGATCTTCTTTGTCGGCATCGGCAATGCTTTCTATGGAGTGGCAAATCTCCTGATCAACAGAGGTAGGACACATTAAGCGCCGGGGCAGGATAGTAGCTGATGTAGACAGACACTTTGTACAAACGGGTCAATGGTGTGGTTTCTTTTGTTGCTGAGAACCCAGTTCGAGCGATAACCTCCCACACTCAGACCTGGCTCTCGCGGTGGTATAAGGATGTGAGTATTACCTTCGTTGCAATTTTCCCTTACCTGAGAGTCTGCATAAACTGGTCCTAATGATTCTCGCAGAATTCTCTTGTGTTTGTTTCTCACACACACGGTGTCTGGAGTACTGTAGAACCCAGGCGGAAGCCGTCCAAGCGATACGGACACCTCATTCAATCGCCCAAAGCCGGACTCAGTGAGATGCTGATGCTCCACAAAGGCGAAGTTTTCAAGTGGATCGAGGAAAGGGCCGATGAAGCAGAGACTGAGGAAGAGGAAGAGAAGGGCAAGGGCAAGAGTAAAAGCAAGAGCAGGTCACCGATCAAGGAGAAGCCGGCTGAGGTTCCTCCTGGACCAAACTCAGGATAATTTGCGATAGATTCTGACAATCCGGATGCGTTTTGGTTGGGAGCGTACATATTCCTGGTCTTTTTTTTTCTTTTTCATTGTTTTCCATTACTCGGATTTGGAGATGCTGTGGCAGATGTCTGGCAGAGAACCTACAAGATGTGACATAATTGAATATCAAATAACTTGTGTACGGGAGGCCTTTTTCTCCATCCATTCCACTTATTAATATTAGCTAGCAGCGTGGAGTGACTGAAGCAGCACCGCGTCATTGACTTCCCAGTCTTGGTCTGTCAGACATTCTTGACATCATTCGAATCAGATGATGAATCGGAACCTCGTGGATCCAAGTCACCAACTGAGAAAGAAGAGAGAAATCTATCATCTCTCGACTATCGGAGGTCTCTCTAGCGAATCCCAATACGATCAATGCTGGCGAGGCCTTCTACAGAAGACGAACCAGTGACACATCACCAACCAGAGTATACCAATTGAATTCATCACAAGTCCATCGCAAACCAGTTTCTCCAATTTATTTTTAGCCCTCGGTGACTGTCAATCATGATATGATCAATGAATTGTCAAATGCAACTGTCTCAGACCCTCTGTTGGAATCCTGCGGGGTATGACTTTCCATGACTTCCATCAACTGGCAATCTTCACGAATCAGACCAAGCGGGTCTTATTTTCTTCAGCATAAATCCACTCGCTAACTATCTTGGCAGAATCAGCTCTCGAGGATTCTAGGAACTACACTCAAGTGAACATAAAGGAATTGAGACATGCATGCCTTCGTGCTGTTACTCCGTATGCTGCTCTGGATTTGATTTGCTCACCTCCGCGTCTTGCATTGACTTCGGTTATCGAGTCAAGGTATGAACAGATGCGTTGAGATATCCCTTTCGATGGGCAAGTTGGCAAATGTGAGTGGATGGGATTTGGTGATGTCTTGGATAGGAACCTGCTGGCAGGGTTGATTGCCTGATTTTCCATCGGATGACTCGGACTGATGCTGGGTGCTGAGGCTCGGATTGCATGCCAATACCAGAATCTATGTATCTCAACACGAGATGTCTCAGACATAGGACGATGTTCGGTGCTTGGTGGCCATGTCTGAAGGAGATGACGGTGTGCAGAGATCTGAGAATGCGAGCTATAAGAACCCCCCCCTCTGCCCACCAGGATCACCTCTCCATCTTCAACATCTCAGCGAAAAAGACAAACCTGAAGAGGGTCTGAAAGAAAAACATAGCGAAAAAATGCACACCATCAACTTCCTCCTCTCCCTCGCCGCTCTGGCCCCCCTCGCCACCGCCGTCGGCAACGCAGTCGTCACCAACAACTGCACCGACCCCGTCTACCTCTGGTCCGTCGGCGGCTCCGTCGGCCCCAAGCAAACCATCCAGCCCGGCAAGAGCTACTCCGAGGCCCTGCACCACGATCCCGCGTCAGGTGGTATCTCCCTCAAGGTCACCCGCACCGACAACGGGCTGTACGACGGTAGCCCTCAGCTCAACTACGCGTACACCCTCGACGGCAACACCGTCTGGTACGACCTGAGCGACGTCTTCGGCGATCCGTTCTCGGGAAGTGCGGTTGTCGTGAAGCCGGTTGATACGGCTTGTTCGGCGATCTGCTGGCCTAATGGGGTCTCGCCTGGTGGAAGTCAGGTGAAGAATTGTGGTGCTGCGGGGGATATTGCGCTTACGCTTTGTGCGAAGAGTTGCTAGTGGTGGATGGTTAGCTCTCGGGGGTTTTGGTTGAGAGCCTGATGTTTATAGTGGTTGGGGTTGAAACTGATAGTGCGGTTGTTTGGTTGCGTACTGATGTCAGTTTGAATATGTTTATGATAATGATAGGATTAATGATTGAATGGGCTAGTTCTTATACGTCTATGTACTCGAGACGATATCATGTTCCTAGGATTGTATTCATCCAAGAGATATGAGTTTAGCATCGAGTCATCGAATCTGAGACTCTTCCAGAAGGCATTGTAATAAAATGGCTGGAGATTATCCTCGACATAGCAAATCCTCAAAATTGATATGATTCCAGTTCCAATTGTCCACCTGAGGATATACTATCCCCAGTCTGCATGACAAACACCGAGGGTGAAATGCCTGACCTTCAACTTGCGCAATAACACCTTCATTAGCCCACCATTCGCCGCGTCTGGCCACCTCCTGCGCAAGTTCTGCACTGAAAGCCCCTGTTAATATGAGATCTCCGCACTCGTGGTTGAGGCAGTTGAATGTGGGCGTTGGAATCTTAAATCCTGTCACTGTGCTTATATTCGATCATCAAGGTGTTATATGGAATATTCGGCCAGTTTTAAGCAAGTTCTATCTCTAGAAATGGTTGCACTGGTGACCTCTGGATATATGGATATAACTTGATGCTATCCCCCACAACAGTTGATCTATTGTAATCCATAGATCAATCCTCCAATACATATGGAGTACTAGGCATATTGATCTGATATTAATCACTTCTAGAAAGTGTCTGGTGTTGATGTGATCCTCCTCAACGATGGTGAAATCCACAAGCATCGAAATAGTTTCACCGCCTTGATTGCCCCAGGCATCATTTTTCACCGCCTTCCTAATCAGGACCAAATGTCTCGCATCATTTACAATCATCATCTTCATTGTTTCCTTGGGGTTAATTATCTTCTTCCATTTTTCATCCATTATTATCCTCCCCATTGCTCTATTTCAAGTGAATCCTTCTCTTAATTGATCTTCTTATTCTACATGATTATCTATATATTCCCTTCTTTTCAACCATTCCCCCTTTCTTCATCTTCTTTGTTCTTGCATAGTTGCTCAATAGTTCACTGTTCTTTCTCCGCTTACGCTCCCTAGTGGCTTTCCCTGGGCTGGGCATCCTTCACTCCCTGGATGCCTCCAAGGTCCTCTGCAGCTCTCCGTCCGTGGAACTCTAGAGGTCTCCTGTATCCCCATCCCCATCATCATCGTTCCTTTTTACTCGTGTCTTCTATCGCCTCCGCAGCGATTGCCCCTCATTTCTCCTCTTCGCCACGACTCCGCGCGATTTGCCCTCAGTATCTGTTGCCAGGCCCGTGGTCTTGTCGCTCCTTTTCCCGGTCTGCCTGCGCTCCTTTCTCTGCCGGAATCGCAACCATGGGCTCGATCGAACGTCTCACGGAGAGTCTGGAAAAGCCAGAGCTCGATGATCGCTCTTATCGGGTCATTCGTCTGCCGAATAAACTTGAAGCCCTCTTGGTCCATGATCCTGAAACGGACAAGGCGAGCGCATCCGTCAATGTCAATGTGGGCAATTTCTCAGACGCAGATGATATGCCGGGCATGGCTCACGCTGTAGAGCATTTACTCTTCATGGGAACAAAGAAGGTAGGACCTCGCTATCAAAAGGGGCGCGGTGTCTAGGCTGGATATCCTGCGTCCAAGAGATTTACTTGGATCTATAGTCAATGGCTAACGGACTTGCGAAATTTCATAGTTTCCCAAAGAGAATGCCTACAACCAATACTTAGCCTCGCACTCCGGCTCGTCAAACGCCTACACGGCCGCCACTGAGACCAACTATTTTTTCGAAGTGTCTGCCACCGCCGAGTCTGGCGATGAGAAGCCCAACGGCCATCTTTCCACCAACGGGACAGCCAATGGTATTTCAGCGATGGCAGAATCGGATAACCCCAAGTCTTCTTCCCCTTTGTACGGAGCTCTCGATCGCTTTGCGCAGTTCTTTGTGTCTCCGCTTTTCTTGGAGTCTACCTTGGACCGCGAGCTGAGGGCCGTGGATTCCGAAAACAAGAAGAATCTTCAAAGTGACTTGTGGCGCTTGATGCAGCTCAACAAATCCCTGTCCAACCCCGGTCATCCTTATCACCACTTCTCTACCGGTAACCTAAAGACCCTTAAAGAGGATCCTCAGAAGCGCGGGTTAGAGGTCCGTAGCGAGTTTATTAAGTTCTACGAGAAGCATTATTCAGCAAACAGAATGAGATTGTGTGTTCTTGGACGAGAGTCGCTGGATGAGCTTGAAAAATGGGTTGAGGAGCTGTTCTCCGAAGTGGAGAACAAAGACCTGCCGCAGAACCGCTGGGATCACGTTCAGCCGTGGCGGCCCGAGGATCTTAGCGTGCAGGTCTTCGCGAAGCCGGTCATGGATACTCGCTCATTGGACATTTACTTCCCGTTCTTGGACGAGGAGTTCCTCTATGAGTATCAGCCAAGCCGGTATATCAGCCACCTGATCGGCCACGAAGGGCCTGGCAGCATCTTAGCCCATATCAAAGCAAAAGGGTGGGCTAATGGCTTGTCCGCTGGCGCCATGCCTATATGCCCAGGATCGGCCGCGTTCACCATCTCGATCCGATTGACTAAAGAGGGATTGAAACAGTATCGCGAAGTCGCCAAGGTAGTCTTCGAGTATATCGCAATGCTGAAGGAACGGGAACCTCAGCAGTGGGTCTTTGACGAGATGAAGAACCTGGCCGAAGTCGAATTCCGCTTCAAGCAAAAGTCCCCCGCGAGCCGATTCACCAGTCGTCTAAGCAGTGTGATGCAGAAGCCCATGCCCAGGGAGTGGCTTCTCAGCGGCTCCCTTTTGAGAAAATTTGACCCCGATCACATCAAGAAGGCTCTGTCATACCTTCGGTCTGATAATTTTAGGCTGATTATCGTGTCTCAGGAACACCCAGGGGATTGGGACTCCAAAGAGAAATGGTATGGAACCGAGTACAAGATTGAAAAGGTACCACAGGACTTCATGGACGACATCCGAAATGCTCTGGCGACCACCCCGGAGACTAGACTGTCCGAAATCCACATGCCACATAAGAACGAGTTCGTTCCAACCAGGCTCTCGGTGGAGAAAAAGGAGGTCTCGGAGCCTGCAAAGACACCCAAGCTCATTCGTCACGATAATCATGTGCGCCTGTGGTTCAAGAAAGATGATCGGTTCTGGGTTCCGAAAGGCGCCGTCCACGTTACACTGAGAAACCCGCTGGCGTGGGCGACTCCCGCAAATTTGGTGAAATCAAAGCTGTATTGCGAGCTTGTGAAGGATGCTTTGGTGGAATACTCGTACGATGCTGAGCTTGCGGGGCTCGACTACCATCTTTCTGCCAGTGTCTTCGGGCTGGACGTGTCTGTTGGCGGTTACAACGACAAGATGGCTGTGCTTTTGGAAAAGGTGTTTACGAGCATGCGTGACTTGGTAGTCAATCCCAATCGGTTTCACATCATCAAGGAACGTTTGTCTCGAGGATATCGGAATGCGGAGTATCAGCAGCCATTCTATCAGGTCAGTGACTACACCAGATACCTGACTGCGGAGAAGACGTGGATCAACGAACAATACGCCGCCGAGTTAGAGCATATAGAGCCAGAGGATATCTCAAACTTCTTCCCCCAACTACTCCGTCAGAATCATATCGAGGTCCTGGCACATGGCAACCTTTACAAGGAGGATGCACTGAAAATGACCGATTTGGTGGAGGGCATTCTGCAAAGCCGTCCCCTGCCCCAGTCCCAGTGGCATGTGCGGCGAAACATCATCATCCCTCCTGGAAGCAACTATGTCTATGAACGGACGCTCCGGGATCCTGCGAACATCAATCACTGCATCGAGTACTATGTGTACGTCGGAAGCATTAGGGATGAAATTCTCCGAGCGAAGCTTCTGCTGTTTGTGCAGATGACTGACGAACCCGCATTTGACCAGCTCCGGAGTAAGGAGCAGCTCGGGTATGTGGTCTGGAGTGGTGCGCGTTATTCCGCCACCACCATCGGCTACCGAGTGATTATCCAGAGTGAGCGCACGGCCGAGTATCTAGAGTCACGTATCGACAATTTCCTCACCCAGACGGAAGAGGCACTGGACAATATGTCTGAAAAGGACTTTGAGGGCCACAAGCGCAGTGTGATCAACAAGAGACTGGAGAAACTCAAGAACTTGAGCTCGGAAACATCGCGTTTCTGGACCCACATTGGCTCCGAATACTTCGATTTCGTACAGAACGAAACCGATGCGGCTAATGTTAGGGCTCTGACCAAGGCCGATATTGTTGACTTCTACAGACAATTCATTGACCCCCGTTCACCCACCCGGGGTAAGCTTTCTATCTACCTGAATGCTCAGGCAGGTGGCCACACACACGCAACCGAACCCAAGGAGCAGCGATCCCAATTGGTATCACTTTTTGGAAAGCAGTTGGAAAGTGCCGGGTTTGCGGTGGACACTGGCCGCCTCAGCTCTGTCTTTGGCAGCGTCGATGTGTCGGCCGGGATCACGGACCAGATTCTGGCCATTCTCAAGGATTTCTTGATCTCTGAGATGAGTCTTTCCGAGCAGCAGTCCACTCCCCTTCTTGAGCAAGCCAAGCAGAACATCGGTTTGCATGCGAAGCAACTTGGTATTGAAACTGCAGATCGGAACACCAAGCCCTTGACGAATGGCGTTGGCAAGCCCAAGAAGGAGCGGAAAGTGACCCACATCACCAATGTGCCTGAATTCAAGGCCCGCCTGTCGATGAGCGCAGGGCCGATTGCGGTCACGGATCTCAGCGAATTTGAAGACTTTGATGCTAAGCTCTGATGATTAGAGGAGGAAGATCATGGAATTGGTTATAGATGTGTTATATTTCTCAATGGATTGGCATTTGGTGAGTACGTGGCTTGGTGATTGACATATTTGGGGTTTTGGTGCCTTTGAGGTTCTGTAGATCAAGAGTTAATGCAATTGTACAACTTTCATCTTCTCTGCCACGGCATATGGAGTCGCTCTGATGCAGATTGAGTGTCTGTAGCACTCCTGATGCTCCATCAATGCCAGAATTAGATATCCACAAACGTGTGTTCTACACTGAACAGCCAGAATCAAACACCACGTCCATCCCTAAGATGATGGCACTGTTGTGATGTATTCATTGATTTGCTCCTATCTTTTTATGGATGTCCACTGTTTCTAAAGATAGACTCGAGTCTAGTCCCTGCTGGATGATATCAACTGTCTCTTTGTAGGAGAGACAATGTAAGTGAAACAAAGCCTCTCTTTCAACCTGGATCAACCCGTTGGTGGCGATGTCTCATCTGATCAGTTGTCCTCGAAGCAAAATGATTGACAAAGAGGACTTACTGAATGAATCTCTTTGGTAGTTTGAACCAGGATGCTTTTCCTTACGAGGGTGTAGGCTATATAAACCGCCATGACATCTCCAATATCGAATCCCAATCCTATCCTCACTCTCATCACTCTCACAATGGAAACCCACACGTCTCCCCTAATGTATTTCGATACCCTCCTCGGTCTCTCAGCTCTCTCAGCGGAAACTCACCCGAGTCCCCTAGAGAAGATGAGACACGCCCACGAGATCCTAGATACCGAACTGAAGACCCTACTGACCAATTACATCCCGCAGACCATCCCCGGCGAAATGGCCAAATTCTGGCAGTGCCTGCTGGCGCGGTTCTTCAACTACAGCATCTTCGAAGGGTTCCTGATCCCCGATTGCCGCTACTGGCTGGTCCTCAACCCCAATAGGGACGGAGTCATGGGACGCCTCTGCGCCACGGTC
Source organism: Aspergillus cejpii (assembly GCA_004769165.1). Lineage (NCBI taxonomy): Eukaryota > Fungi > Ascomycota > Eurotiomycetes > Eurotiales > Aspergillaceae > Aspergillus > Aspergillus cejpii. The sequence goes on along the minus strand of SMSW01000004.1, from coordinate 3,134,923 downwards.
GACGTGGGTGCGCTTGCCGGGTTCCTTCAAATGGACCTTTCGGAGGGCGCACAACCGGACGGAGAACCCTTGGCCGCGGAGTGGCAGTGGAGGGAGGAAATGATGCTGAAGAGGAGTCGGGATGGGTACGATGATACCTATGGTCTTATTTGCATTGGTAAGTATGTTCGGTTCTATAGGATGACGCCGGATGATGAGTTTAATCCGATTCTGTTTGGTGATGAGGCGAGGCAGACGCTGGAGATTCAGAAGGATGGTGAGTTCATTGTCGAGTTTCTGGAGTTCGTCAGAGCGGACTGGAGTGGAGTTAGGTGAGATGTTTCTTCTGATCTTGTCAGTGCTGGGTTGGTCTTATGGTGTTTATCTAGAGGCGAATACATACTTTGATTACCTTGGTTTGTCAGAATATTCCCTTGGATTTGCCAGTAGTTATTATGAATAGTAAATACCCTGTATTGAATTAATCAAGGAAGATGTTCCTGCCATCTAGAGCCTTCTCATCTTCTATAGAGGAGAGGCGAGTAGATCCAGTAGTGCCTTTAAAATAGGACACCAGATACAGGTCGGAGATGGAGGAATTATCATAACAACATCGCAGGACCGGATGAATAAACCAGTCCGAATCATTACAAATCAGATCATGTCGCAATAATGTTAACATAACGAGATGTTGGAGGAAATTCATGAAGTTATTGAAGCTGTAGTATTATAATTGGCTGGCTCGTATTACATCTCGGATTTAAAATCATCTATGATTATCAATTGTTCTACTCTCTGCCTTCACGATTGGATACATTGGATACAAGGATGGGGATAAGTATATGCAACGGACTTTACAATGTCATAATGTCCGGATTATCAACTAGCTTTGAGAGTCCACGAGGTATAAATACAGCGTTGGCGACACCTTCAGGATGAGGATTTCACATCTTCACTGATTTGTACAAACCGCACACAAGTACTCCATATATTCTCAAATATCCCCTCCTTGAGCAAATCGCAATGGCCAATTCTCGACCCAACATCGTCTTTGGCGCCGCTGTCTTCAACCAGGCCTTTGAATGGTCGACCCCGGAGAAGGTCAACGAGTTCCTCCAAGTCCTCGAACGGAATCACATCAAGGAGATCGACACCGCGCAGATCTACGGCACAAGTGAGGAGCTCCTCGGCCAAACCAATGCTGCGAAGCGATTCGCCGTCGACACCAAATTCGGCAGCGGTTTCAACCCAGAACCTGCCACTAAAGACCAGGTGATCAAGGTCGCCAACGAGAGTTTCCAGAAGCTGAACACAGAGAGTGTACGTCACCCCCCACTTCTGTTGAGAACACTGCAGAAGCTAAATGACGGTTTCAGGTGAATGTGTACTACCTGCATGCGCCTGATCGCCGGACCCCACTCGAGGAGACCCTGGCAGGCATCAACGAGCTCCACCAGGCGGGAAGATTCAAGCTGTTCGGGTTATCCAATTTCCGCGCCGATGAGGTGCAGGAGGTCATCCGCATCTCCAAAGAGAAGGGCTACGTCCTCCCGTCCGTGTACCAGGGTAACTACAACGCCGTCTCCCGCCGGGCTGAGACGGAGCTGTTCCCCGTGCTGCGGGAGCATAACATCCGCTTCTACGCCTATAGTCCCATTGCGGGTGGGTTTCTGACCAAGACAAAGGAGCAGATCCTGGCCGGCGGCGAGGGCCGCTGGGACCCCAGCACTATCTTTGGGCAGCTTTATCACAAGCTGTACAGTAACCCTTCCATGCTGGAGGCGCTGGATGACTGGGGAAGCATCGCGGAGGCGGCGGGGGTCAGCAGGGCGGAGCTGGCGTATCGGTGGATCTTCTATCACTCGCATGTTCGCGAAGAGCTGGGGGATGCGATATTGGTTGGAGCGAGCAGGATTAGTCAGTTGGAGCAGACGTTAGCGGCGATTGAGCATGGGCCTTTGGATGCTGAGGCCGTGAAGCGGATTGATGCCATTTGGGAGAAGATCAAGGATGTCGCAATCCTGGATAACTTCAACGGTGCTAATACGAGCGCATGATGTTCATACTCGATAAGACTGCGGCAGTTCGTTTGTTGCCTCTATAGGACAGATTAATAAAGCTTCGTCGAGAGCATGCTTTAACATAATTTTCTGGAGTGTAAGTCCCGTTTCGAGCCAACTTCTCCCAATCTGGCTGTCGCTTGGAAGCCATAGTTAGCCCGCAGAATCTTCAGCACTTCTCGGGTTGTATAAGCCTTCGAAAGAAGTATCCAGGCATGGGCTATGATGGTATCATCGATGAAAGTTATTACAGCATCGATGGCAGAGTCAAGTCGCATCCATCTAGCCAACTCATAGGTGTACATCTCCCACGCAAAATTAAAAGATTTCTCCTTGTCTGGCGGCAAATCCTCCCACTTCGTCGCTCCCTCATGATACTCACTGAACAGGGGCTCCATCGGCATCTCAAGCTCCTCAGTGCCATCGGGGTCAATGTACTGCCATATTCTCTTGAGCTCAGCAAGGCGCTTGACGCGGTCAAACCATGGCCCCAAATCAGATTTCGTTTTCAAGACCACGACCGGCATCTTTCATGGCCTTGTACTCCGTTTGTATCAGTTGCTGCAATCCGTTCTGAATCTGATGTCCTCGACCTTTTAATTGGCCTCCCTGGCGAGTATATCGACCGATTCGTGCTAGCGATTTTTGCGAAAAATGTCCGAACTCACTGTCAAGGGCAGGTAGATCCAGCAGCTAACTAATTCTTTTGAATCTTGCTAACCGGGCCTATAGCCGTTAATTCCACTGTATTATAGTAATGCCAATACAGATAGGAGTATGTCAGGAATCAATGATATCGATGGATTCATATATCTGGGAGAAAGAAGATATACCATGTTGGAGCTAGTCTAAAACAGGAAAGAGAGAGTTAAGCGAACGGAATGGAAAAACAATGATACGAGCACTTCGACATGATACCTCGGAGTCCGGCCGAACGTTTTCGCGCAGGGCAGCTCCGATCTCCAGAACAAGCTCCAACTTGCGACAAGTAGAAATACACTGGACTTCTTCAATTCCTTTCGGCATCCATTTGCTGGATCACGAAGAAAAGAGTACTTCTCTACTTTGGTTCAGCGCCCAAGATGTCGACAACCACAGCGACGGCGATGCAGAGCTCTCATCCGTACGTCTTGACTCCCAACTCACCCCAATATGCTTGAATGCAGACTGATAAACTATATCCATATCCTAGGCCTATAATTCCCAAGGACTTTTCTGCGGAGCAACCCAAGACCATTCGACTATATCCCCTTTCCAATTACACATTCGGTACCAAGGAAACACAACCCGAGGAGGATCCTTCAGTGTTAGCCCGCCTAAAGCGTCTCGAAGAACATTATGAGAAGTACGGCATGAGGCGGACCTGCGAGGGTGTTCTCGTCTGCCATGAACACAACCATCCGCATGTTCTGATGCTGCAGATCGCCAATGCATTCTTCAAGCTGTACGTCTTTCTAAGCGTCGAACCGAACCAGGTCTTGATGAAAGCTCGAAATGTCGAAGTTGAATTCAGGAGACGGAATGAGACTAATGCTCTCCCTTTAGACCAGGTGATTACCTCCATTTTGAAGACGACGAGGTCGAAGGTTTCAAAAAGCGACTCAATGAGCGTCTGGCGCCGGTTGGATCACAGTTCTCGGGAGAGGGCGTCAATGAAGACTGGGAGGTCGGGGACACGCTTGCACAGTGGTGGCGGCCGAATTTCGAGACCTTCATGTATCCTTTCCTCCCTGGACACGTCACCCGGCCGAAGGAGTGCAAGAAGTTATATTTCATTCAGTTGCCCAAGAAGAGTAAGTCCACACAGCTCCCGCCCCAGACCTCTTCTAGACCCCTTCGGATGGTATCTAATCGACCCGCCACACGGTAGAGGTTCTCTCTGTCCCCAAGAACATGAAACTGCTCGCCGTGCCGTTATTCGAGCTATACGACAATACGGCGCGTTACGGCCCACAACTCTCCGCCATCCCCCATCTGCTCTCTCGGTATAACTTCGAGTTTGTCGATGAGAACGATAATGTTGTTGCAGCTACACCAGGGGCGCCTCTGCCTGAGCATCAGATTCCCCGGACCAAGGTTCTCGCGGGCGAAACCACCGAGGGGCAGGATGCTGGCATGCCGGATTACACCGAGGGTGGGGAGATTGGAGGGGAGAGCGCACAGTGAAGAACGATAATGCTTTTCTGCGCGGGTATTGTAGCTTCTGGTATGTTTGTCACAACCTCGCCGGTCAATGACAAAGGCTGACTGAATTACAACAGTGATACTATCCTTACCCTGTTATTCCCTCATCTAGCTTTGCCATATTGAAAGACAGACATGATTTCTCATCGTACATGGCCGGCGTTCCAAGGAGCGAATCTTTTTTATTTTTTTTTTGCTTTTGCTCTGGCTTGTTTCTTCCCTTTCTTCCCTTTCCCTCGGCATCGTGATATGTGTACTAAGAGCATTAATTGGTGGGGTTTGAAGATGTCCTCTAGAGATCAAAATGAATCTTGCCAATGAAAGTAGTTAGTAGATGAAAGTAGAACGGCATACTCCGTAAACCACGGAGCGAACCGCACTTGCGTCCGACATGGATCATATCTGACTACGCTGTGGTACAAGCCTAGTCCATATCTCTCCCAAATTGGAGTACGTAGGCGCAGACTGTTACATTGCATAGTGCATATACTCGACATTTAATTATCCTCAAGTCCTTTAGATACTCGGCATCATGTGCGACTGACCCTCATATGTGATCATGAGGACTGCTGAGTGCTGACACTGTTTACTATTTCTGAATGTATGGCTGCATCTCCAGATGATGGCCGACGAGAGGATAATACGCTGGCCTAAGGCCTTCCCTTCCCCTGCATGTGATGAGGTGGGTAAACAATAGGGATACAACACCTCGCTGGACTGTGGTCAGCACATCATTCGATCCATGCAGACTTATCTACTCCGTAGTCCGTAGACCACTATGATCTCTCTTCCCAAGTTATCATCAAGTAAGTGGAATTGTGTGTCCTGCAACTTGATGTGAGACGTATCTGACTAGCTTCCAGCTATCTTCTCGACTCTCGTAACTGCTGCAAAGCCAGGCAGTCAGGCACTCAGGCACGCTTGCTTCGATGGACTAAATATCTTGGAAACCAAAGCCACCCACAGCTACCAGACCAATGATTCTTTCAGTATCAAGCCTAGCGCCCTAGCCTACTGAAAGTGCTGATCTTCCCGGCGTCCCGCTCTTCACACTTTGGACGGCGACGGAGGATTCTGCATGACTGTGGGCCGTGGGGGTCCTTCTGGAATGGGCAGAGGACATGGAACTACCAACTAGTAGATACTACGCTCCGTCGTTCATCACGCCCGTCGGAGCAAAAATCCCATTCGAAGACCAACCAGGAATTGGGGGTAACTTGAACAAAGAATGGGGCCAGTTTGTCCGAAAGGAATACCGTGTTTGCGAGGTGACGGCTGACTGGTTCGTTCAGTCGAAAGAATACCCCGCCCCGGGGGCCTTCACGAGAAATGGGGCCCTCAGCTGACAAACAAAAGGGATTGGGAATTTGGGATACGATTTATGGAGCAAGGGACTTGCCAGTATAAATTCTCCGGATTCCTGCCGGCCGGCTGGGAATGAGGGCCAGGCGTCGCGGTTTGCTTTGAGTGTTCGAAGTCTGCACATTCCTCTGAAAGGGTCTTTTTGACAATCCGGACGGCATCATGTTCCAGCTCAAGTCTGTCTGCACGGTGATTGTTGCGGCGTTCGCTGCGCTGGGAGTTGCTGCTCCAGCAAGCCTGGAGGCTCGAGGTATGGCTAACATCATCTGGGTTTGGATTTACCGGGGCTTATGCTAATCGTCGAGAATAGCTGTTTCTTCCTCGGCCCTGCAAAAGTTGACCTTGTTTGCGGAGTACTCTGCTGCCTCCTACTGTACTTCGAATATCAACACCCCCGGCACCAAGCTGTCATGCTCTGCTGGCAATTGCCCGCTAGTGGAAGCAGCCAACACCAAGACCCTTTCGGAGTTCTACGAGTAGGTTGACCTCCTTTGTGAGCGGCCAGTCAATCTAACAAAAGACTAGGAATACGTCGTTTGGGGACGTGGCAGGCTTCTTGGCCGCGGACACATCAAACAAGCTGCTCGTGGTCTCCTTCAGAGGAAGTCGCACAGTCGACACCTGGATTGCGAACCTGAACTTCAAACTGGACGGCATCGGCGAGCTGTGCAATAAATGCTCCGTGCACTCCGGTTTCTGGAAGTCCTGGGAAGTGGTGGCAGATAAGTTGACGACTCAGGTCCTTGCCGCGCGCAAGGCTTACCCAGGCTATACCCTTGTTTTCACCGGGCATAGCTTCGGTGGTGCTGTTGCGACTCTCGGTGCCACCGTTTTGCGGAAAGCAGGCATTCCAGTTGAACTGGTAAGTTCACTCTCACCAGTGTTCCAAGGAAGATGATGAACTAAGTGGTTTGAATCAAGTACCCCTATGGATCGCCTCGTGTTGGCAACAAGGCCTTGGCCGAGTTTATCACCGCTCAAGGGTCCAATTACCGTGTCACTCACACGAACGACATTGTCCCGAGACTTCCCCCACGAATCCTTGGCTTCAGCCACGTTAGTCCTGAGTACTGGATCACCAGCGAAAATGCAGCGACTGTCGGGACATCCGATGTCACGGTCATTGAGGGGATTAACTCGAAAGCTGGAAATACGGGAGAGGATTCTACCACCGTCGAAGCGCACCATTGGTATATCATCCGCATTGATGGCTGTCAATAGATGTTGTATATAAATCGCTTTTTGGATAGCAAAAGAGCCCCGTTGGGGGAAACTGAGAGATGAATTGATGCTTCTCAATCTGGTGGCAACACGAAAAGGCCTCATAGCATTAATATTTTCCACTGATATAATTGCTTCTGTTAGATGATTGTTGACTGATTAGAGACCCTGGGGAAGTTTGTTTGGTTTGGAGTCTTAGGGGTCTCTGTGTTATCTCCAACTCAACCTGGTCAATTATCTAGACAGAGATGACTCGATGAAGTCCATCTGTCCGGAATGTTCTTATGGATGAAAAATTACAGACTCTTTTATGATTAATGATTTTTTCTGTCCCTTGTCTTTCTTTCTTACGCAATAGAATCCACCTGTGAAGAGGTAGCCGTGCCATCCTCCAACCCCCAGGCAACCAGCTATCTATTGTCCACCGTACATGCAGACATGTTTTGCAGCTCTATCCTGCTGATATCCAATTGATTTCGATAACAGCGACGGCTATTTAACCCTCAACGAACTTATTTACCCACCTCATCAGCAACCATGCTGTTCTTCGGCAGCGGAGTCCAGAGCCCGCGCCGTCGCAATCGCGAAAAAGCAATCCTCATCACGATCCTGATCGTCTACGCTCTCTACTTCCTTTTCTTCGCGAGAAAGTCCCGCGGTCGAAATTCCGTGGCCTCGGTCCACGATCCTGGATACAAGGGAGGACCGAATCGGGACTCGCGTTCGGGGCAGGCATCCCCGGTGCACAAGCCCGACCTTCTCGAGAAGGATTTGGTAATCGCTAGTATGAAGAGTGACAATACTTCGTGGTTGTTTGAGAACTTCCCCGATTGGCATAAGAGCGTCTATGTGGTTGACGACAAGAATGCGGAGTTGACGGTGGCGCAGAATAAAGGGCGGGAGTCCATGGTATACCTGACGTGGGTGTTTCTCTTCGCTTCGTTGGGGGGTAACTTGCACAATGTGATCGCGCTGACAACAAGGAATAGATACATAATAGATAATTACGAGCACCTACCCGACGTGATCCTTTTCATCCACTCGCAACGCTACCAATGGCACAACGACGATCCCTACTATGACGGAGTCCTGGTGATCCGTCGTTTCCAAGTGCCGTATCTCCAAAAGCAAGGATATGTGAACCTGCGCTGTGCCTGGGTTCTCGGATGCCCATCGGAGATCCATCCGCTTACCGATACCCACCGGGAGGACGTGCATGCGGGGGAGTATTTCAAGACGGGTTTCATGGAGTTGTTTCCCGGCGAGAAAGTCCCAGACGTGGTCGGAGTCTCGTGCTGTGCGCAATTCGGGGTCGCGGGCTGGAAGATCCGCGAGAGGCCCAAGAGCGACTACGAGCGGTTCAGAAAATGGTTGTCTGAAACTCCGCTCAAGGATGATTTGAGTGGGCGGATCATGGAATACTCATGGCATAGTACGTGACTCGTCTTTCCAGATAACACCCTGTTGTGTGAGGCTGGTGCTAACATGTATCAGTGATATTCGGCCAAGGACCCGTGTATTGCCCGACGGCAGAGGAATGTTATTGCAAAGTATTTGGTTTATGCGAACTGTCGTGTCCAACCGAAGAAACATGCGATGGGCGCTATGTCCTCCCACCTTACTCTTCTCTCCCTGAGGGATGGCCATATATTGGTTGGAAGGGCCAGCAGCAGGATCCTAGTACAGGACTTCCCGAATCCTAAGGGCGATAGCACTGCTTGTTAGGCCTCTTGAGTACTTCTGCTTCAAGAAAGCAAGATCGCCGTTCATGTCCATGGGCCGGTCTACTCAGCCTGTGCTGTGCTGGGAAGCATTACCTCTTCGTGGTTGTACTGCGGAGCGCTGTAATCTGATATTCCCCAGGACGCCGAGTGTCCAGCTTCCCAGATCTTAATTGATCTATACTCCAGTCAGTATAATGGCCGGTTGACGACTGGTCCTGTCTAATAACGAAGCAAGCCGTGGTGTCGAATTCACGACTCCATTCCTTCAACCCACCGCAGCTGGTGGACTCATCTCGTTCATTTGAAATGGATTTGTTAATTGTTACGAAAATGTCATGACCATTTTGTTGTTTTTCAAAGATACTTGAATACTCGTATAATAGAACAATATTCCTCTCAGTTTATAAACATGAGAATCGCACTGCTGTTGTTCCTGTTTGGCCGAGGTTGACATAATCCCCGCATCCCCAGATCATCTCCAACATCATCCACACAGCTAGCATACTCCATCCTACCATATACATTTCTAACGAGAACTCCCAAACCAAGACCCTCCTCAATTGCTACCAAACCTGTTGATCCTTCCCGTCTTACTAACACCTCCACAACAATGCTCATAATCGGCCTCACCGGCTCAATCGCCACGGGCAAATCAACCGTCTCCACCCTCCTCTCCTCCCCCCCATACTCCCTCCCAATCATCGACGCAGACCTTCTCGCCCGCCAGGTCGTCGAACCGGGAACCCCCAGCTACAAAGCCATCGTCAACTACTTCGGCCCGAGCACACCAGATCTCCTCCTCCCAGCCCCCAACAATGATCCTTCGTCCGCACGCCCACTGAACCGGCCGGCACTCGGCCGGCGCGTCTTCGGGACCAGCGAGGAGCGCAAGCGCGACCGCATGGTCCTGAATAAGATCGTGCACCCCGCCGTGCGGTGGGAGGTCTACAAGGCTCTTCTGTACTACTATATCCGGGGCTACTGGGCGGTGGTGCTCGACGTGCCGCTTCTGTTCGAGAGCGGGATGGATTTGATTTGCGGGACCGTGGTGGTCGTTGGGGTCCAGGATCCTGCGGTGCAGATGGGCCGTCTGCGCGCGAGAGACCCGCATCTATCGCCGGAGGATGCGGAGAATCGCGTCCGTAGTCAGGGGGATGTGCGTGGGAAGGTCGAGAAGGCGGAGTTCCGTGGGACGAGCTCGGCGCGTGGCGTCATCGTGTGGAATGATGGGGATAAGGCGGATCTGGAGAGCGAGGTGCGCAAGGCGATGGGGACGATCAGCGCGTCGAGTCCGAAGTGGTGGGCGTGGGTGTTGTTGCTGGCGCCGCCACTGGGTGTGGGAGCTGCAGTGTGGAATATAGCGGTCAATTTCGCTACGCAGAAGAGTTGGCAGAAGAAGGAGAAAGAGGACAAGGCTAAGTTGTGATGAAGAGTTTGGGTCTGGTTTATATAGATATTCAATAATAGAGAACTGCCTAATGAAATGTAGGCAATGATGTTCATCAATTGAACAGACTGAAAATGCATAGCGATGAGGCTGATTATGGGATAGGCACAGCGTCCTAATTAGGAAAGAGACAAACTGGCTCTTTGTTTTGGCAAACACGTAGTTTCCAAATCATCTTTTTGGTATGATCGTCATATAGAGCCGCAAGTCTACATGTAGGCATTCAATTTGCCTGCCCAAAAGTAGGGGAATGAATATATAAGTAAAACCTCTTTGCATCCATTCGATCTTATGTGACACTACCTTCCTCCTTGTAAAATGTCCTGTCCTTGTTTCGGTGGACAGCATGATCTCCTCGTTGAAGGCCTGGGAACGGAACGGCCTCGACTGGTTCGAGTGGTGTCGCGAGCAGATAGCGCTCGTTCACCAGTCCCAAGAGGAGTGCGCCCATTGCGTTTCAGTGGAAAGCACCTCGCCGACTCAGGTATGGTACCCTAACAGCTGACGCCTCATTCGGAGCAGATCTCAGCTGACTACCACCGCCGTCGAAGCTCCAACTTCACATCTGGGAAATGGCACTGAGGCAAGGCGGAACAGAAAGCCAATCGCGCATGCGCCACTTCCATCTGGTCCAAAAGGGATCTTGAAGCGGCCCACACCAAAATTTCCATTCGATGATGAGACGCCTTGCTGGCCAAGAGTAACGGCAGAAGATCCGAAAAATCAAGTCCTAGAGTTTGGGACGCATGATGATATTGTTCCAACGTCTGACGTACTGAAGATTCGTGTCTACCGACGAAGTCATAAGTGTCAAAAAGAGACCGGTAACGCATCCATCGTCTGCGAGAGGGTTCGCGTAAGATCGGGGGATACGATTCATATTGACAACCGCAAGCCTGACAAAGCCGCAGCCAGACAGTCGACCTCACAAACCACAGCGGTACATCAGGCATACCCATCAGAAACAGCAGATTGGTCCCCAGACGAGGACGCATGGCGACGGTGCGCAAGGTCCCAGTTCTCACCACTACCCTCCGCACAAACGAGCTCCATGTGTTCGTGATGTTAATCCGCCGATTTTGACTTGAGAAGATCAGGAAGCGAAGGTGACATGAGCTATGGAAGTTTTCAGGTTTCTCTGCTTCGTTGGCACTTAGTCATCTTGTGTCCCGTGTATGGATAGGTCAAACAGCCGTCACCAAGCGAACGTTTTATTTATGCTTGCGCTTTTTCTGCGATTTATCCCCACCACCAAAGCCATGACGGCCCCCGGAAATACTTGTAAGTTGAGACAGTCGGACGGGTTTTTGTCTCGATGCTTCGCGTTTCGCCTTGTTGATCATGGAATCTATCTGGTCAGGGTCTGCCGCCTCGTCATCATTGACTGAAGTATACACCTAGGCTGTAGTTAGCGATCATATCACATCAAGCTAAAAGTGAAAGTAAACACGCACTGTGCTCTTGTTCTTGCGTTTGAAATTTCCATATGCTTGCCGACCGCCATATACCAGGTCATTATCGTCGGCGTCTAAGGAGTCCGCGGCGACGACAAAGGGTTGTGCTGCGTATTCGCTGACCATGTCCCCTGCGCCTGGATATTCAAGAACCCATTCGGTCTCGCCAGCATCGGCAGCTTGTCTGGCAACAGCTTCCCTGCGCTTTTCTTCCTCTGCCGCGAGTGCAGCTGAGATAGCTTTCAAGTCCGACGAGGGTGTGGCAATAGGACTCGGGGAGAGGCCATCGGTCGAAAGTCTCTGTCGCTTGGGTGTTGGAGTGGTGGACTCTTCGGCGGAGGAGGCTTGCGATGCTTCTTTGGTTGCAGCAGTGGCAGCAGCCCGTTGCATGAACTAAAAATAGTTTGTTAGATTACTCCACACGCAGTAGCATAGCTAATCAAACCAGACTTACCTTCATTGTAAGTAAACGTGAGGACATTGTTTTTTCTGGCTTAGAGCCAGACGGACCTGAGCGACGCATGGCGAATCTTTTAAGTGGCAGGGGAGAAATCTGAGACCTGACAAGGAAAGGGCAGCTGTAGTACGACAATTGACAGTTGGTGTCTCAAATTGTGACCCTGTTTAAACTGAGTGAAACCTTCCCAGCAGAAGTCAACCTCATGGCCGAAACAGGCAAAAATTATTCTTCCGTTTGGGAGTGGCAGAATTTCACCGCAGTAACCGCAGGAGCAGCCCCGATTGGCTGAGCAAGCGGCCCGCGCGAGCTCCCGCAAACCTCACTTCGTCCTGACTTCAAACCTCCCGCCCTCTGCCGCCCATTCCACATCCTGACCTTGTTTCCCAGTCCAGGGACTTCAGTTACCCAGCATGTTGTCCTGTGCTCGAAGCCGCGTCGCGGCCTTCTCTTCGGCGTGGGCTCCGCGTATCGTCGCCCGGGCCAGCTACTCAACAACCATCCCTCGTCTCTCCGAGAACCTCATGCAAGCCAACGACCCGACCCCGCAAACTCCTAAGCCCAATGTCTCTGCCTCCAATGCTACTCCCACCGACTCGCAGGGTGGCTGGGATGCTCCTCTGCGGGAGGAAGTCCAAGCCGGAGAGCGGAACCGTCAGCTGCAGGCTCCTAACCGTGCTACGACATGGGCTGCTGGTCAGCAGCCTCGGGAGAAGGCTATGACCGGTCCTCGTTTCGAGCAGACTCTTATGGAATTCCAGGTGCGTACGGATTTTAGCGAGTGTGGTTTCTGTTAGATGGGCTTAGGAACTTGGCAATTGCGAATTTTGTGGGAGATACAATGACTAACTTATTTTCTTTTAGCCTCAACCTATGGCTGCTATCGAGCTCATTCACAAGCAGCCCGTGCGCTGGACCAAGAAGAGAATCGTCAGCTGTGATGGAGGCGGTGGTCCGTTGGGTCACCCACGTATCTTCATTAACACGGACAAGCCCGAGATTGCTACCTGCGGCTACTGCGGTCTTCCCTTCGTAAGTTATCCAGAAGGTCTTGGAGGAGGAGCATGCAGAGTCTAATTCTTTATTTGCAGGCCCACGAGCAACACCGTGCATACCTCGAGTCCCTCCCCGCTACCAGCTATCCCCTTGAACCCACCGGTGATGCCGCCCAGGTGAACGAGAATCAACGTATTACCGAGAGTGGATTTGAGCAGCGGTAGAGATAGAGTTAGTTTCATTGCTGGCGTTGATGAATTGTTTTGATATTATTTAGCCCTTGAGCCTGGGCACTGTACAGATTTGTACCAGATCAATGAACTGCTAGATTCAAACTTTATGCGGTGATCGACATGGCCTTGCATTACATCCCATTTAGTTGCAGGTATTATATACGGATTTCCCACGTTATTATACGACATACACCGCGATGGACAGCTCAACCATCTCCCAACCTTATCATTACAGATGACCCCGTCTCTCTCCTAAATCGAGTCACGCCCTCTCACCCTGAATCGTCGCCACAACCTTGCGCGTATGCCGACTAGTCCGAAACTCCAGATACCAAATCCCCTGCCACGTCCCCGTCGCCAACCTCCCATTAGAGATGGGTATATTAACCGAAGCACCAATCAACGCAGACTTGATATGAGCCTATCGAAACATCAGCCTCAAATCACAATACAATATAATCCAGAAAAGGGGGTAAAACCGGCATATCATCCTCCCCCTCCGCAGAATGTCGATATAGATTCCCCTTCCGATCCGCCGGGGCAATCCGATCCAGCGCATCACTCATGTCCTCGCGTACATCCTCGTCCCAGTTCTCATTCAGCGACAGCGCGCAGCTGGTATGTTGGATGAATAGGTTGAGCATGCCGACTTTGTAGGTGCGGATCTCGGGGAGTTGGGAGAGGACTTCGTCGGTGATGAGGTAGGAGCCGCGGGAGTGAGCGGGGAGGGTGATGGTTTTTTGGAACCAGGACATTTTTTCTTATTTTTGGGGTTTAGTTGAATGTGTACTCTGTACTTCGTATGTGATTTTGGGGATGTTTATGTGAGTTGGAACTTGGTGGTGGGTTTGGTGGGATGTTTTTTTGATTGCGGGGTTGGGTTTTGGAGATGGAGAGGAATTGTGTATGTAACTTGCAATTGATACAATTGATGCTTCAATGATTAGATAGTGTTGATGACTTGAGAGACAATGCTTGATATATGTCCTGGCTTGCAGAGAGATTGTTGTCTGTTTCAGTCAACTGGCAGCTTAATCTTGTTGACATCGACGTCATTCGGCTGAATTTAAGCTACAAAATCGATATCAACTATTTTCTGCCTATGCAGCTCTATTCAGTGTTTATGGACATAACATCAAGACCGGACAATACACTGATCAAGTCGCCATGAATAAACAATCACGGAGCAGAGCACACCCTTGCATGCACAGATGGAGGGTTACTTGATGCTTTACCCCAGTTTGCAGCACCGAGAGCTTTGCCAGCTTGTGTGGTATCATCCGACAGGATCTACCAACATTGTCAGTATGGTCCAGAATCCAGATGCTCAAAATGATATACTCACATAATATCTCTTGTCAACATAATACCACCAGTCATTGCTCCGGAAGGCATTATTCGTCGACTGGCTGACAGGATCATTCCATCCCGTGTTACGATCATGGAAATGAGCGTGCTTCGACCAGGCAACATAGACCTTTGGATGGTCATTGTTGCGCACCCCGTTGGGATTCTTAGCAGCTCCAGCCTTGATCTCGTCTGTGGTCAGCGTGTTCTGGATATTTCCCCAGGCCAGGTCATGGTAGCCACTGTGTGCGGAAAGAAGCGCCCTTGACGGCGACCACATGTTGTTCGCACCCCGGGTGTGGATGATGATTACTCGCTCCCAGTCACTAGACGCCTGTCAATCTCATTATCACCTGGCTAGATCTTTGCGACTTACTAGTCATGACCGGTGTCGATACCGATGACCTCCGCCCCATCCTTCTCATAGAAGAGATTGTACACCACCCGCACCTCGGTGTCACTGCACCTCTTATAGGTGAAGTAGATGGGGAACGCCGGTCCTGGATTCCCGATCCCCACGCCTGGTTTCCGGCATTTGCACCCGACGTTGGGATACTGGCACTGCGGCGCGGCGGGGGTTTTGTGGGCGTCGTCGTAGACGTCAGGTGTGGTAGGGGAGCCTCCAAAGGCCCATGTCGGATAGCACGGGGGCTGCTTCTGGGCTTGTCCGAAAAACCACAGCGGGGCATAGCGGTCTGCCAGTTCGACGCCTCCTTCGTTGAGAAGATTGTTCATCTCATCGTTGCTGATCTGGGTGACTGCGGCTGTCAACCTGGCGGCCAGGACAGGGAGAAGTAGTAATATGGCCTTTGACCACATGGTATGCATCCGTTCAACGTCCGAGGGTTAGTTGCTGTGAACGAGGAACTGTCCGAATCCCGCACTGGGTATTCCTATTCTTTAATATTCGGGGAACTGGAGTAGGTTCGGCATCGGGTAATCAGCCCTGGGAGGAATGTAACATCGTGCCGTTAGTCGCATCGAAAGAGGGCCTTCAAGAGATCACAGTCACATAATTGATGGAGCACCAAACCGAAGGATGCATACTAACTATCCGTAGCCATGACTGGATTGGCTGGGTCGACAACTGAAGGATGCATGGTGTCTCATTTGTGCCGATCACAAGCTCAAGGGATCAACTACGGAGAGAAATGCTCTCTTCTGACTTTTTACTGGGTTTACATTGAAGTATGAAAGTAGGCATAAAATACAGTCGCTAGGCCAATACTAATATACAGGTAAAGTTCATCATCAGCTCAATCTCAAGTGATTATATCTTATTACCGTAGTCATCCAGTCGCTCGCTATCCTCATTCATCCCCGACCACTTCTCCTTGCCGTCATGGATATCTAAACAGCGTTTACTGTAGAAGATATGGACACTGCGGTCCGAGAATCAGCCAGGCGTGTATCTCCGATACAAGGAAAAGAGAAGCATACTCCGGCGCAAAAGTCTCTTTCCATCTCTGTCGCTCCTCATCCGACTCCCCAACGTCGATAGCCTCCGGGAAGATAAGACATACGTTCCGTCCTTCATCCATGAGGGGAGTGCGACAGAATGAACAAGAGATCTTGGTAGGGACGTCGTACTCCCTCACCCGGTGGGCAGACGAGTAGAACGAGAGACCACTGGCCCCCTTAGTGAAGGTTAAATCGGACTTGTGGAAGATCGCGGCCCATTGAAAGGGTGCACCTGCGGAAAAATGGGTAATTATCAACCCACGCTCATCAGTGTTATCACGACTCACCATGCATTACTTGACATCCTCGACAATGGCAGTACTTGGCCTTGAGCGGCCTCTCTCGACTGATCTTATAGGAAACTTGACCACATTGGCATTTCGCTTGCCACTTCACTGGACCGAACTCCCCTGATGATTGGATGAGGTATGGTGGACGGTGCTTCCACTCTTCTTCTTCCATGGTGTGCTCGAAGGGCGGGTTGGTGGCATTGGGGTTGGGAAGCGGTGCTCCTCCATTCGGGGTATCTTCCGCCATTCTCGATGATGATCTGACTCGTCTGAGGGAGTATGAAGAATTATAGAAGGGGTCTGCCAATATACTTGCAGCTGAATCTGAGGCTGTACTCCGTATACCAGGCAGTACCGACAACTATAGCCTTTTTGTCACATTTCCTCGAGTACATCCAGTTTTACCATGATGTCATGACGATGCCATCCAGGGCACTAGAAGGAGGAGAGAAGAAACTTGGATGAGTTTTGTATACTTATCTGATCATCTTATCAATGACACTCGGAAGAGGCTATCCTGCCCTGTACTCCGTACTGCCCGAATGGTTGTTGGACGATGTTTGGGGCCGGAGGAAAGTTCTATCTATGGAATCGAATTAATTGGGGCTTCTATGAGATTGTCTGGATAATGTCGATGTCCATGGCATTTCACTGACAGCTGGAGAGCAGAGTTGCAGAAAAGGGTTCAGTATACATAATATAGAAGACTGATTACATAATAAAGTATACGGAGTCCGGAGTAATAGATCTGCCAGTAATAGTATAGCAGAGTAAACAATGGAGATAATTAATTATTCTTTAATCTCCACAGAATAGTTTCATAACCTCACCTTTGTCTCTCTAGTTATTTTCATTTATCATACCCTCCAATTTTCACACTCTTTATCATTCTCTCACTCCAACCTCATCGATCACACTCATTATGGGCTTCTTAGATCGACTTCGCAGACATTCTAAGTCTAACTCTAAGAGCCAAAGCCATGTGGGGAAGGCTGTTAACTATGAACATCTCCACATCTCACAACCCACTTTACGACAAGACTTCACAAAGAACCTCCCTCGACCGGTCCTGGCTCAGATCTTTGAGTTGGTCTGCCCTCATGCCACTGATGATAGCTATGCTACCTCGGAGGAGTCCATGACTGAAGATGGCTGCATGCTCTGTGACATGCGTGACCTTGCACACTGTGCTCTGGTGTGCAAGCGATGGTATCTAGAAGCTCATACTCTACTGTGGGTGTGCCCTACTGTCCTACATATTTGTCTTTTTTTTAATTCCCGACTAATTTGAATTGTATTTGCCTTGACAGTTACTCCCATGTCCGCATTGACGCCGTCCATTACTGTGAACTCGAGGTCGAATTATCAGCCAAACGAAAGCACCGCTCCTTCTTCGACCGTAATACCGATCCCATTGATGCGCCCCAGGTCCGCTTGGAATTGTTCATGCGCTCAGTCCGAGAATCGCAAGGACTGGGGAAGATGGTCCTGTCTTTGCGAATTCCATATATGACCCGCCAGGGCAACAAGGCAAGCGTTGCGCGCACAATCTCCGTGTGTCCCAACATCCGATATGTCGACTTGCCCGCTGGCATATTCAGTGACGATCCGTCATGCGTGGCCCTGAAGCATGAGCTCATGGCCCGTTGCCCCGATTTGCGCCGCATGAGCTACCGCCGCGGAACGGAAGGGAGCTTCTCACGGTTGCCTGGATCTCGTTTATGGATGAATTTGGAGGTTCTGGAGTTGTCGCAACTGCAGATTGAGCCCAGAATTCTTCGCTTCGGCCTCGGTGCATTCCCTCGCCTTCGGGAATTAATACTAGACGATCTCCCGTGGCTCGATGATTCCGCCTTTGCCCCCATTCAATCACTCCCTCCATTTCCCGCCGTCCAACGGCTCGTCCTTCGTGATACCCCAAATGTCACGGTGAGCGGGCTTGCCGCCTTCTTTTCACAGCCCGCCAACCGCAACTCTCTACATTACCTGACCTTGTCGTCTACTGGAGTGCTTCCGTCCTCTCTATATCAAATCCTCTCCTCGGCCCCATGCCTCCAGGGACTTTTAGTCATCCAGGAGGTATCGCAATCTTTTCCTGCTGGAACGGTGCCAGCATTGGCATCTACTTCACTGAACATGTTACACTACGAAATCACCTCAAGTTCATCCCAGCGAATACCCCATGTTGCAGCCTCATACTACACCTATTTGATCTCTTCTTTGATGTCCAACTCCCTACCGGCTATGCGCAACCTGTATGTTCGCGATGCCGGCTTTCCAGAAGCGCTGGTCTTGGCGCCTCCACCTCGACTCTTCGGGGGTGGTGAAAGCGGACCGCAACCCCTCAGTGGTCTCTCGCAGCCTCTCAATGTATACAGCAAAGGCCTGGCTGAACTGGAATGGAACTTTACGCCGTACGAGCCAACCCAGATGGGCGACCGCCGCGGCAGCACGACCCGTCCAGTGAGCCTCCATGACGCGCATTTGAGTCGGACTTGGGGCGGCGATACGAGAAAAAGCGTGCTTGTCGGGAATGGTTTTGGCGGGTTCTTGGCCGTGCCTGTGGACGATGAGCGTCCCGAGAGTAGCGGAGGGTTGAAGCGCCAGAGTCGGCAAGACTTGTGGAGGTGAAAGCGAATTTGACTGTGATCTGAGTATTATGTTGGAATAATGTACTGGCATAATGAAGAATCTTACCCATTTGACTGGCCTCCTTCCATTTTCGGCAACCAATAACCTCCCATCGTTGTCGCCCTTCAGCATTTCGTTTCAGACCTCTGTCAACATCTATCGCATTACTATGATTCCAGCTTCACGCACAACAGTCACTTAGAGAGTACAGAATCCGCGAGTTCTTCAAATCTCACTCTTTCGCCTCGAGACCGAGCGATGGCTGCAACGCCACCAGACAGCAATGATCCGGTAGGCAATGATGGCCAGGAGGATCAATCAGACTTGGAATACATTGGAGAAGCCCGACGCCAGAACGAGATGAACTCGTCTATCGCGACGTGAGTTTCCCGGGGGCTATACGGAGTATCTCTGGAGAGTGGAGAGATACTAAACATCATCCAGTCTAATAGGCAACCCCAAGTATAGCGATTTCGTGATTCTCTCCGGTGACAAGATCTTCCCGGCTCATAAGGCGATCGTCTGCTCGCAGTCGGAGTTCTTCGCCAAAGTGTTCGATTCTCACTTTTCCGTTGGTTTTTATCCTATTTTCCTATCCAGGCACCCACTGAGATACCTGTCAGGAAGCGAATACGGGACGAATCAAGCTGCCAGATCACCCGCTCATTATCCGTATCCTGCTCGACTACCTCTATACAAGTGATTATACATTCTACCTGGACTATCATTTCCCCGCTGCATTCTTAGCCGAAGGGCAGAGCCCTCCAGGCGATCTTATCGGTGAGTTCAAGCACATTGTCCTGGAGCAAAGCCCTAATACCCATTACCCACAGATCGCCTCCACTGCTGCGAGCTATCCATCCATATCCACATGTTCCTCCTCGCAGACCGTCTCCTCATCAAAGGACTAAAGCACCTAGCCAGACACAAGTTCACCAAAACCCTAGGGAATGCATCATTCCCAACCGTCTTCCCTCGCGTCGTCAGAGAAGTCTACGCAATGACATCGCCGCACCATCGACTCCTGCGCAAGGCAGTCGTCAACTTCACCGTGGAGGTCCTCCGGTGCGAGACTGAGAGGGGCCACTTCGATTTCAATTTCCCAAGACATATCCTAGAGGAAGTCCCCGAGTTCACGCAGGATTTGACGACTAAGCTCGTCGATGAATGGGTCGAGGATGAGAAACATAGAGGTGTTGATCTGATGCAACTCGCGGAATACTTTCGTCTTTGTTAGATGGTTTTTTTTCTTGGACGGGTCATTGGATACTTTGTTAATGAACGAGTTGAAATCGGTGTATTTCCCCGTCTCTCAGTCAGTTGTACATAGAATGTTCTACTCTACGGGACTTCAAGAGTCCAGATCCCTAATCTGTCGGACGTGCAGAACCCTTCTTTTAAATAATTCATTCACATGGAGGATTATCCTAATGTCCCACCAGACCCTTGGCTGCTCGCAATTCCAGACCAGCCATGTACCTGGCCTCAGCATCAGACCAGTACAGAGTACTTACTACAGAGTACTTACAGTCTTGCACTAATACTCAACAGCAACATGCAAATACAGCTCCTAACATGATCAATATGATTGACTTGAAAATAAATTATAATTAGAATTCAGCCTGTCTAAACTGCTTTTAATAGCAGTGTTATTTTCTATCTACCTTGGCCCAGGGGGGGCATTCCCTGCATCTTCCCCCCGCTCTTCTTTCTCTTTCTTCTCATGATACATGTCTATCGTGAAATCATTAGTTCGTATAATAAACTCGCTGGCACCAATCTGTAACTCTTGTCTTTTCCCAATGCTGTACCGGGGGGGGGCAGAAAGGGACAGCAAGTAGGTAGGGGAAAGATCCGAGTAGGCTATTGAGTTTTCGTGCCTAGAATCAACGATCGTGCTTGTTGGGGATCCGTTCCAAGGACACTAATCAGGTATTCAATGCTATGTAGGTTTAGTTGACTGCGAAGTTGGAAATTGGAGGGGAGGGGGTTGCTCACCTAGCTTCAGAAGCAAGTCGCCGCTTCTCTTTTTGGAATTCCTGCTGGCATGCTTCCCACACCGCGGCGCGTTCCTGGGGAAGTACGGTCTTGACACGGAGCTTGAATGATGCGCTCACCGGCCGATGATCAGACGCTCGGACCTCATGTCGTCGATACTCGAGCTGCTTGATCCGGCCCAACCCTCGGTAGAGTACCCGATCGCACCACGCAGGGGACCGCTTCTTCTCACTCGAGTCGTATTCATCCGTGCCAACATCGTACTTGTACGTAGGCGCGAAGGTGATGGGCGCCTCCGTGAAAGATCGTAGCCGGAAACCGGGATTCTTGCGTCTCGACGCAAGTAGTTGGTCTCGCTCAAGTAGCTTTCCGAGGTTATTATTGCGAATGTCCTCGATGACCACGTTCCGGGGGATCGAATCAATCCGATAGTTGAGATCACCGTTCAGAATGCAAATCTCATGGTCCATGATCATCGACCCGTCTCCGCCGCTGACGAAGTGATTCGCCCGGGTAGTAAGGCTGCTTTCCGCGGGAAGCGACTCGGATTCCAGGATGGCTGCGATGTCGTTGTTTCGGTGCGCGGTCTGAGTCTGGCCAGCGGCTAAGTGGCAATTCACGAAGCAGAAAGAGCTGTCGTCGAGGATGAAGCGAAGGATCAGGGCACCCTACACAGTCAGAAGAGGTCAAAGGATGGAAATGGAAAAATACACACCTTATTTCCGTGCAACCCACCCATCCCACGCTTCACCTCCGCAGAGCCAATGTTCTTGATCCTCTGTCGCTCTTTATGCTTGACAAACACGCAGGTAAAGAGACCGATGAGATTTGCCGAGTGTAGAAGAACATACGACTCCTCAAGTGGCATGCAGTCGTTGATACAGCGCGTCAAGTGCTCCATCCATACCCGGTACTGGCGGCTCATGTGCTCTTTCTCCCCGCTTTCCTTCTTCTTGCTCCCCAAAAGCAAGCTCTCTAGAAGGACATCAGCGAATGCTCAATCAAACCCCTCGCTCCGCGGCGGCAGGACTTACTGGCTGTGATTTTCTTATTTTCCAGATCAACAAGCTCTTGGAAGCCAAACACCAGAATCTCGGGTGGGTTCTCCGGATGGATTGCATCCTGAATGAAAGTGCTGGAACGGACATTACCTGGGGTGGAAGCTCCGGCGTTCCAGGTTATAATCACAGCCGATAGCTCTCGGAACTTGCAGAATTCTACGTCCCTGGTTTGCATGCGTGATTCTACTAATGTCAGTCCATAGAGTTCATCTGTATCAAATCGTACTATCCACTCACCAAGCCAGTCATCCTCCAGCATCCCATCCCAAAGTCGGATACAGTTATCGTCCCCTAGAGAGGTAACCTGCAGACGATTCATTGTCCAAACGCTGCTGGTATCTAGCAAGAAACTAGAAACAGGACTGTCGTGTGCGCGCCAATCCTTTTTCACCACCCACGGGTTTGTCGTCGTGTCGTAGACATAGATCATACCAGTCTTGTAGGCAGCCCAGAGACAATCACCTACAACACCTAGGCAGTTGATCTTGTAAACGCTAGCATTGACGACTGCTAGACATGCGTAATCCGCCGAAGAGTACACAGTAACTTTGCCATCCGCATGGCCTAGATATACACGTCCCCCGTCTTTGGCCGTGTAGGCACCGGAGGTGACATCGCCAGTGTGCTGGGAGCCCAGGGGCTTCTTCAGAACTTTAAACGAGACATCATCGCGTACGTTCGGTCGATAGACATGAACCTCCTTGCCGGTAGCCAGCCAGAGGGTATCCCCAACGACCATGGAGAACGTATGGCCCCGAGCAACACGATCATAAGGGTTCTGGTAGCTATATTGGAGGTTTGGAGTCCCGGACTCGTCCGGCGGCCACACAAGCAAACGCCCCTCATCATCCAGAGTCCACATCTCCTTCTTGTGTCGAAGGATTTTGATCACCTCGCGCCGCGATGGATACGCCCGTGTTGCTATGATGGACCGAGTAGAGATATCCACCTCATGGATTTCACCGGTACTCATGCCCAGCCACAGCCGCTGGCCCTCATCTTCCAGGCCCGTACCTGGCTTGAATGCGATAGATAGACTCTTGACGGTCTCACCGTGACCGAGACTCATGATCTGTTCGCCGTTGGTGAGGTCCCAGACCCGCGTGAGATATCCTGTCGTACAGACATGCTTCCCGCACACATCCATCAAACGAGTATCGTATCTGGTGTGAATTTCCCTCGGCCCGTTTCTGAAAAGGGGCGGTCGACGATTCGCTTGCGATGTATCGGGAAAGTCTGTTCGCGAGATCGGTGGCTCCTCCACGTGTTCGTCCTCGGTCGTCTCCGCGCGGACTACTTGTCGCTCGGGGACGAGGGGCGCCTGCGCCGGTTTCGAGTCCCTGGAGATTGACGGCTGGCTCTGGTTCTGGTTCGGCGCTTGGATTTCCTTCGGAGGTGATTGGGACGACTGCGGTCTAGGCGTAGGGTTCGCAGGGCTGTTGAGATGTTGTGGCGGCCGCGAAGGAGACACCCCAGGCCTCCGCGCCAGCGAGGAGTGCCGCGGCGGAAGGTTTGGACGGTCAGTCGGTGTGTCCAACGAATGAAGTCTATGAGCGGAGAGTGGCACGGCTGACAACTGCTCCGGCTGCTTAGGCGGGTACGATGGAATCTGCACCATCAGAGGTTTCATATCCCGTGTAGGCTCCGGGACCGGTCGTCTTCGTGAAAACCCGATCTCGCGCGCATCCCGCAGGGCATGCGCGGTTGGAGCAGGCGATCTATCATCGAATGGCATACGGCTCGGGGGTTCTGTCTGTGGCCGGGAGGGAGGGCGCGGGAGATTCAGACGCCCTGCGGACAAGGATTTCGGAGGTGACTTCTCGGGACTGCCAGGGGGCGTGCTGAACGGTGATATCCGATCCTCCGCTGCTGTTCGTTCCGGCTTGGGGGCAAGGAGTGCGCCGTCATGGGCTGTCAGCGCTGCTGGCTTCGCAGGGACTCTCGGCTTCTCCGCTCGATTGGCCGGAGGGGGCAACGAAGCGCTTTTCGGTTTTCGCTCCGACGGACCCTCGCGCATATAGCTCCCCGAAGGAGACTGCGCAGGCGACAGGTGACCGGGTCTTTGCTGAGAGGTCGAAAAGTTCGGCGTGGTCGGCCGGTTGAGGGGCGGAGGCAACGACCCCCAGGGCGTGTTCGGAGGGCTGCGCGACATCCTGGTATCGACGACCTGATCGTTGCGATCTACGGAGCCAAAACCTCGAGGAGGCGATCGAGGAGAGTCGACAGTCAACGTCGGTGCCAGCTGCGGGGACGAGTGGAAGTTCATCGACATGGGCCTGCTTTGCCGCCTGCCTGACGATCTTCCGGGGGACCCGCGCCGTGTGATCTCGCCATGCGCACGATCGTATGGTTGGCCATTCTGAATGTTCGCCGTCGGTAACCATGGAGAACTGGGGCGAGGCAGATCGAGGGAGGCGCGAGCGGAGCGCACTTCGTCAACGGGGTCAGGGGTTCTCAGAAACGCAGTCGAATCGCGCGGATTATTCGTAAACGCGGACGGGGATCGGCGATGGGATAGGTTCTCGAAATGCGAAAGAAGGGAAGAAACTGGCCTCTGAAGAGATTAATATCAGTACGAGCTTTGCAAGAATAGCAAACAGAGGGGTCTGCGACTCGTACAATAGGAGCATTATCCGTGCCGTGTTTGTCCTTGCCGTTTCCCTCCATGACCGCAACAACAGATCGGGCACGCGGACGAAGGGGAGAAATAAATCATAGGCTCTCAGTTGACGGTCGTATATTGATTCCAGGGCAGAAGAACAGATCACCGTTGGATATTGAGGATCAACACAGAGGTAGTGGGAAAGAAATGGAAAGGAAAGATTGTGGCGGTGGTTGGAGACTGGAGAGGCTCGGGCGGGAAGCGGTCTGCAGATCGAGGCCGAAAGAGGAAACAGGACAAATGACCGGATATTTGATGAGAAACGAGTATGGAGTACTCCGTATATGATATGGTATAACCGTATAAGATATGGTATATGGTAGGTAGAAATGAAGATGAAGATTAAAGGGAGACAGGGGTAGTTAGAAGTTATGGAGTACTCCGTAGAATATGTGGGGATTGCAGGATGATTAACAAGTGGGGTGGAAGAGATGAAGATGAAGATGAAGAGAGTCAAGAGAGTAGAAAGTCAAGTTAATGAGAGAAGATGAAACAGATATTAAGAAGAAGATGAACTAGATGACCATGGTAGTACACCGTAGACAATCAGAATATCTAACGATGTTGACTGTAAAGAATGTCATCCCAGCCAAGACCTTATTTTAGCTTCTTTCACTCTATTGATTCCCCTCAAATCCTCATCTTTTGTTCTCTACAAAGTAAACAGTCTGTACAGACTACAGAGTATATACAATCTCATCCTCATGTGGTACGAAAAACCCCCAAACCTATCATTTAAACCCCCTCTAACTTCATTAGCAAACACGTCCTCAACGCCCAAGTCTCCATCCGTTCTCCCTGCTGTAAGTCCAACCAACATCCATCATCCATCCCAAATAACTAGTAACACAATCAAGGTCGAAAATGGTTCGACTGCGCAGAATGCCACCAAGAGCAAGAAACCCACGCTCTCACCAAATCCTCCGAAATGGTACCCATGCCAGCTCTACACTCTTCTTCCTTCTTCGGCGAAAACTAATGTCTTTCTTGTTTAGACGTTCGCCTGTAAAAAGTGCAAAAAGTGTTTTCGGAAAGATGCGGCCGAGTTCGATGAGAGGTAGATATATACTTTCCACTGACACTGTTTGATCGGATGGAGTTGACGAGGTTTCAAGTGACGAGTATTGTCCGCACTGCGATAATCATTTCGTGATCGATGCCCTTACACCCAAGGCGGCTTTGCAGGTTGAGGGCGAGGATGCCAGGATTGATTCGAGGTATGCAGTTTCCAGTTCCAGTCTATTATATAGGTATCGTTGTCTTGAGACGGGATTGACCGGGTTTTCATCCAGAATGATCAAGGACGACCGTGTACGTGGACATCAGGAGATATCGATATTCAATGTCAAAGATGGGACGGATCGGCTGGGCTGAGTTGGTTGCCCCTGCAATTCACATTTCACAGACGATAACGAAATTTTTTACGATCTAATGCTTCCATATTTTCTTCTCATCTATCATGCATATCCCACAGGGCCTGTGACATATCCGACATCTACGGAGTATAACCCGGCAATAGAAATAGTGCAAATGAAGCGGTTCTAGTGTTTCATCGAAAAAAATGTAACCAGTTCTCGTAATTCGACGTAATCTACCTATCACTCTACTCCTCATTCAGCCGACTCCCGGGTCGATGAGGTGGTCTCTCCGCCGCCAGGCCGTGTAAGGATGGCCGCAGTCGTGGTCCCCGTCCGGCCAGTCTTCTTCTTGGCAGCCTCCTCCTGTTTCTCCGTCTCTATGTTCTTGACATAAGCTTCGATCTGGTCATCGGGGAGCATCTCGATCGCCTTGCCAGGCGCCAGGATGGCCACCTCGATGTTCTTGGCGCCGGTCTGCACAACCTCCAACAGCGACTTGATGGTGAGCTGGATCGTCTGCTCCCGGTTCATATCGTCCTGGTGATTACGCTCAAGGAACTCCCGTACGGTCTTGCTAGAGCGGCCGATGGCATTTGCTTTCCTGCAGAAGTACCATTCCGTCAGCAACAATACCCCAAAATCCCAGCCTTGTCGGGAAGGCAGCCACATACCAAGCAGAATAAATACCCGAAGGCTCGGTCATGTATAGTCGAGGAACCTTGTCATTGGGATCAAACCCCACAACCAAAGTACTGATACCGAAAGGTCTGACACCACCGCTCTGCGTGTACCGCTGCTGCACACCCGCGATGTATTTGGTGATATATTCAATGGTAACGGGGTCCTCGACCGTCAGCCGGTGCGACTGAGCTTCTAATCTGGCCTTGTCGATAAGGATGCGAGCGTCGGCGTTCAGACCGGCGAAAGCGAGGACGGCGTGGTTGTCCAGCAGGGCGATCTTGGAGGGTGTGATGCGGGTATCTTGGAGCTTGAGGGCAGACCGCTTCTCGCAGCCCAGAACGACGACATCTTTGCCTTTTACTCCGACAGCGCAGGTTCCTACATCGAAGCAACAATTAAACATAATTAGTTCCATCTATTATCCAGATATATTGAAATGACCCACCTCTCTTGACAGCTTCCATGGCATACTCCACCTGGAAGACATGCCCATCAGGGCTAGAATCATGGTCAGATAGCTGCTTTCAAGAAGCTTGGAACCCTAGATGTGCATACCTGAACACTGCATTTCAGTCAGCTCAAGCTGGTCTCCGAATCAATGATGCAAGAAGCTCGGGTAGCTCAGCTGCCTTACCTGAAAGAGCTCGGTCATATCCGGACATTATGGGTTGTGAGAGGAGCTGAGATTACGAGAGGAGCTGAAAGAAGTAGAGCAAAGATGGAAGATAATTAGAAAGAGGGTAAATGGCAGCTCGATATGTTGATTGTTGGAATGCTGGGATTCTGTCTCCCTCCTGTGGTGATGACGGGATGGAGGTGGACGCGAATCTGGCGGCTGCCTCCAGAGCAGAGCTCCCAGGCGCTAGCCGCGCGGCAATTTATTCCACCACAAGATCCATGAAACAAGAAGCAAGGAAGAGACACATTGAATTTGCAATGGTATTTACATGCTAGATCAATAGAAATGTCCAATTATTGTATCTGTTGTTCAGGATGCTTCGCAGATACAGGTGGCCCCGATGTCGCCGGTCAAGAATACACCTTATACTGGGATTGATCTACGGTGGCTTTTAGACAAGATGGCAGAGAGCTTGAGGATTGAACGGCATGTACAATGTCTGATGACGAATGATAATATCGACTTTTCTCAAGGTAAAACAGATGCTAGTCAAACGACAACGGAATGGGAAAATTATGGACATATGGAAACAATCTTTCCTTCCTGCACTCACAGAGTCCAATCCCTTGTGCCTCCCCCCTATGTCCCAGATATGTTGAAAGATTTTGCTGCCTCAGAAGAAATACCCCCAACACCCCCAACAAGAGTCCATTCCATTGTATCCCATCCGTAATCAAGACCGTGATTCTCCAATGATTCCGAGCGCAGAAGAGTGCAGAAAAGTGGAAAACAGGAATATCTAGAATGCAATGCCAGATTTGAGCCGTCATGTCTGCTTCCAGTGCTCGAGCAGGATGAAGTGCGCGCGAAAAGAGATGCTCCGTCGTAAGATGCTCCATGAGGAGAACAATGTGCGAAGCTCATGCCGACCCAGGTAAACATTAATGACCAAAACCAATCGAGGAGAATCGACGAATGAAGCGCCCTTGCCCACCCCTGCCATTTACTGTCCCGTGACAGTTTTCTATACCCTCAAACATCGCTTCCAAAGACGCAATAGTAAAACATGCCGAAAAGTGGTGGGCGGAAAAGGCTGCGAGACGTAGGCGTGAACGAAAAACATGAGTATCGGATGAAACGACGACACGCTACCGGCCTGCTCCTCCCAACCGAATGCACCGAAACTGCAGATTCCCTTATACAAACGCGCGTATTCAACGAAGATCAATCGTTACATATGCCCAACTGACCAAGGCCTCCTTCCATATTTGACAAACGACGATGGGAAAAATATGGCTGAATATGTTTGAAGCCTCCCGGTGGTCCATTCGAAACCCCTCCCCTTGAATCATGCCCTGATTTTAAGCAGGGGATTTGTTAGCGCCAGTGCCATTACGACGAGGGTGAGAATCGTCCGACACGGTCAAGCCGCCCAATCCCGTCGACAGGAAGGCGAAAGGATCATTCGATCCGTCGGCATAGAATACACCATTCGAGGCGCTTGTCGGGGTACCATGATCAGCGCCGGTGAATGCAGCCTGGGTAGCCGGGTTGGCGAAAGACGAGGCGGTGTGGGAGACGTTGGTGGAACCGTAGCCGGCGTTCATCTGGCCCATCGGAGGATATGCCCCGGGGCCGCTTCCTAGACCGGAAGGCAGCGCATAGTTGTTGGGCGGTGCTGCAAACTGCTGGCTGAACCCACCAAATCCACCGGCTGCGGAGGTGAACGGTCCGGGAGCCGGGGTACTAGTCATGGAGTTAGGGCCCATGCCGAATCCAGCTGGAGGCTCCATGGGGGAGGGAAACGCAGAATCAGCGACAACCGCGGCCCCCGATCGGGGCGCACCGCAGCGCAGGCAGTTGATGTTCTTAGCGAAATTGTGATAACCACATCCCTCCGAGCCGCATTTCCAATCACCGGCACGGAAGGGAACCACACCACCGTTACCACCCATGCCACGAGAATGGCCCATTCCGTGGCCGTGACCCATGTGAGGAGGCATCATAGATGGGGGACCATAGCCATAAGTTCCGTATCCCATCGGGTCAGGGGCAGCCGCCATCGCGGGGAACGAGCAGCGGAAACAAGCCGTGCGGCGCTGGAAGTTGGAGAAACCGCATGAGGGGCAAGTCCAGTCACCTGGCCTAGGACGGTTCTTGGATGGGGGGAAGGGGGTGAGAATCTCCGCGGCACGATCCAGGACACGGCTGGACGAGGGAGAAACCTCGATGGCCTTCTCGTTCAGAGCACGACCATTCATGCAGAGACTTTCCGCAGCCTAAGTAAACAAAGGTCAGAATCAAATAAGCCAACAAAAAAAAAAGCGGGGGTGTAGCTTATTTGGGATGGATACCTCCTCGTGCGACGAGAACACAGCAAAGCCGGTGCCCGTAGGTTTGTGCTGGTCGGGGGTACGGAGGGTCCAGAAGGCGATGGGACGACCACCGAATTGAGTGAACCAGCTCTCCAATTCAGACTGCGTGGTATCGTGAGGCAAGCCACTGAGGTGAAGAACCTTGCTGCGTTCGGACAAAAACGCACGCACATCGGCCCTGGCATCCATTGGGCGGGTCAAGATCTCCGGATGTTCATGTGGGGGCTGGGACTTGCGGATCAAGCCACGGAGAACGCGAGCCAGTGTGATGGCCTCTTCCATTGCCCGGCGGGGAGATGCCGGAGCCAATGCCTGGAGGTGGAATGGAAGGTTATGCTTGATCGGAGCGGAGGACTGGACGGGTTCAACTTCGAGAGCAGCGCAGATGTTGGAAAGGGAACTGGGTCCGAAGGGCAGGGACTCGGGGTGGTGAGTCTGCCATCGCTGATACTCAGTGCGAAGGTCGAAGGTCCGCGAGTGCTGAAGGTATGGGGGAAGGACGACGGCCTTGTCTCGAGCCTCACGGGGCAGCTGCACACGGAGATCCCACGAATCCAACGTCACAAAGGCGAACTCGAGATTCTTACTGATGAGGTGTTCTTGTGCAAAGGCATCGAAGCGGTTGATCGCGTCGCGGAAGGTACCTGCCGAGCGGACGTGTTCCCATGTCAGAGTTGTAAGGCTTGCTGTCCGAAACTATCAGCCATTGAACCAACGAACCGATGCATCCGGTGGCCGGGGAAATGTGTAAGAAGGGGGAGTATGAGGGAGGATGAAATGATGGAATTGATTGAAAAACGTTGAGTTCGAATGAAATTCGGTGGAAGGGATAAATGAAGAGCGACTTACTACAAAGAGGCGTAATCGGGGTGTTGACGGGTTTGACGAGAACACTCTCCCGGTGTAACTAAACGGAAAAAGGAAGTCCGAGTCAGCATTGCATGAGCGGACAAACAGCGGCATTTTCTCCCTGTTGGGTGGTGGCCTAAGCACTGAGAGAGGGGGAAGGGGGAAGGGGGAGAGAAAGAGAGAAAAGATGAGGAAAAATAACAAAGCCCACCTCCTCGCAGGTTTTGGTATCCAACAACATCCACCCCAATTCAATCACTTCTGCAGAATCCTTTGTGACATAGACACCATGTTCATCGCAGGTGGTCGCAACATGGATGACAATATAGCGATCCAGCTTAGGGGTGGGAGCTGAGACGTTTGCTGCCATCGCTCAAGTCTCTCTCTTTTGGTGTCTCTTGTGTCTCTTGCCAAGGGAACAGCAAGAGAAGGATTGGGGGAGATGGAAAAAGGAAAAGGGGGGTGTCTCTGTAAGGATGAGTAAAGAGACACAAAACTCACGACAGAGAAACCGCCGTGATTATGAAGAGACAAACAAACAAGAAAAAGAAGAAAGGAAGGGAGAGAAACAGAAAAGGGTAGAGAGTACTCCGTAGAGAGTAGAGAGAGTAGAGGAGGAGGAGGAAGAGGAGGAGAGAAGAAGGGAAAAGAAAGTCAGAATAATCGGGGCCAAGTTGTAGACTGGTTTAGTTAGTTGGGTTTTTGGTTGGTGGAGCGATGAGATTAAAGGAAAAGTCTCGGGTTGGGGCTTGACAGTTGACAGTTGACAGTTGACAGGAAGATAAGAAATATCAGTCTTGTATTAAGATTAGAATCAGAGTTAGAGATGAAATAAGATGGAATAAGATGAAGTGAAATGGCTTTCCTGATTGATTTGGATGTGATTGTGTTTGTATAGCCTTGATGAAAGAACCTGAGGCATCAACAATGGTGGAGTGGACAGTGACAGTTGACAAGGGACACTTCAGTTCAGATTCAATATGAGAAGACATGAGGGATTATTAATAACAATTAACAAACAGGCTATAATCCTGGTCTGATTCTAATAATACCACAGAATATACGGAGTAGATAGTATCAAGTTGAAGCAGAAGTACTATCATCATTGGCTGTATACACCTGGAATCCTGGATACATTCCGAAAGTCAAGGATAGACTTATATTAAAGTCAATTCAAAACTTGTTCCATGAAAACTGAATCAATCTTAATGTTAAATATTCTATAACATCAATCTGATCAGTCTTGTCTGGGGGACTCTTCCCCCATTTCCACGGATAGGCTCATCTGGACAACATGGACTCTGGACTTCTCCAGCTTACTCCTTAGTTGATATCCGAGTCAAATTCAAGTGCATTTCGACAAGCAGAAAGAATAGTCCAAAATCACAAATTACATGAACCTCCCATCCATCACTGAAACCATCTCCGCCGCCAACGCCCGCGCAAAGAAAGAATTACAAGTCGAACAACCCACTCATTCATCATGCGTCTCCGCTTTAATGATCGTTACTCGACTGTCATCATTTTCATCCTCCTCCATGATGCTGGGCTCCAGTGAGAATCCCCGACGCCGGCTACCTGGACGCTCAATTGACGGCCGAACGCTGCCGGAACGGACGCTCATGGCATCGCTTTCAACTTCCTCGGTGCCTTCTCGAGGCCGGACGCTGCCAGCCCGAGAGCCCTGCGGCCCTGCGATAAGCTTGAGGACCGAATTCTTCACCTTCACCAACGCGTTCCGACCAGCTGCGTCGGCCGCAAGACCCTCCTGGATAGTCTCATCAAGCAGTTCTTTGACCTCCAAAGCAAGCGCCGCATTCTCCGGGGAGATCTCTCCGCCGTTGGCACTCCGAATGCTGGAGCGGAAAGGATCATCGCCTTCGGGGTTCCGAGACCCGGACCGCGATGACACGACAGGTGGCGATATATAAAGCTTGCTCAAGAGGGAGAACAAGAGCTTCTTCTCTTCCTTCGAGCATCGATTGGTGCCTGCACTGATTCCCAGGACACGCTCTAGGATATCTTTCACCAAAGCCAGATGCACAAATCCACAGGCGTTCGAACTAGCAGGGCCACCGGCAAGAACCTTCTCGCCTCCGAGACCCACTACTCTCCGTTCGTCAGTCCACTCGGCAAGCATACCCAAGACACCCGTCATCAGTGCCTTCAGCTCCTTTTGTCCAACATTCTCGTCGATCTCGCCATCGCTATCTTCCTCCGCTTCCAAGGAATAGTATTCCTCAGCCGCATTGAGGACTGCACGCACAACGGGGACAGCTACCATGCGCATGTGTTGCGTGTTCTCCAATCGGGAATGGCAATACACGGGGAAGAAATAGGCCAAAGACTGTCTGAATGCCGGATTCTCCCGAGTGCGCGGGTGGAAGAAAGAAACGATGAGCGACTGCAGGAGGGTTTCAACAGCAGCCTCGTTGTATTCCCGAATGGCTTGAGGAATGTTCGCTCCTGACGGAGTGAAGGTGTTCGTGAGCAAAAGCTTCGAAAGGCCCATGGCCGCCGCTGCCTGCACACTGTTAGGGGAGCTGGCCTTCAGAGCTCTTGTAAAGACTTTGAGCAGGGGCTTCTGGAACGCGGGAGGGGAAATGGTCTCTGAATCCGGCTGGGCTGCAGGTGCAAGAAGCGAGGGATGGGTCGTGATCATATCGCACAGGATATGAATGGCAGTGACTTGCAATGCCTCGTGGCCTTTGCTGTAGCAATGGATGAAGAGTGTCATGTTCTCCTCCGCTAAAGTCTAGAGCAGGTAAAAAAAATGAACTGTTAGCCGGGTTGATTGCTAGGTATCATGGCTGATGATTTAGAAAACTCACCTTGTCCAACAAGCAGCACAGGCCCAGGCATTCCAGGCCTCTTTCGCGAATTGGTGCCTCGTGACTACGAACCGCGGGCACGACCAAGTTGTTGAGCATGGTTACCAGGTTCATGTTTTGTTGCAGATTGCCTTCCACATTCTGTAACATGAATTGTGCGATATGCAGACATTTCATGTTGACCATGATCTCACGCAGAACCTTGGCCTTCGCCTCCTCTTTATTGAAGGGTACTTCAGCTTCGCTGGGGGTTTCAGATCGATGACGGCTGGAGGTTGCGTCGCTGATTTCGGACTTGGCCGAAACAAAACTGTCCTCGGTCACGATAGTGTCGTGGACTTCAGCGATCGCCTCAAGAACCACGCTGCAAAATTCATTTTCAGCTGCAGCTGCTGGGCCGCAGACACATCTCAAAGTTTCCACAGTGAGCTTCGCGCATTCTTCGGGTAGCTCCGGCACAGCGAGCGATTCGCGAAGTAATGAGAACATCTTCCGTCGTCCGACTTCATCACTATAGTCCAGGGTAATGGCAATGTGTAACAATTGTTCGACAATGAACTCGTTCTCGACGGTATCGTCATCATTGGCTCCACTGGTGTCCTTGGCTCCCTTTTTCCTTTGCAAAAGCTCGGTCATGTATTTTTGCAAGTAATGCGCAAATGCTGTCACTTCGGGTATCTTCTCATCGGCGAGGCTATCGTACTTCCCTTCATTTTCGACGCGGCAGAAGTCATTGAACGAGCGTAAGAGGAATGCTGACTCGGCCGTTAAGGATTCCCAGAAAGGCTCGTCAAAGACGACGGCGTCCCGATAGTCGGGGCGACCTTCCCAGAAACTTCGCATGGCTTCGTGTGCAATTCCAGAATCCACGCCAGAGCTGACGACATCGATTCTCTCGAGTAGTTCCAGCAGCGCAGGAATGTTCGGGGGAGAGCGTTGGTTGGAAGGGCCATTTTCAGGGTCATTGTTTGTGCCAGCGCAGTCTTCGATCCACCGATCGAAGAACAATTTTCCGGTAGCCTTTCTCACACTTTCGTCCCGGTCTCGCAGCCCCCATCGAAGCAATTTCTCTCTCATGGACAGCGACAAATGGCGGAAGTCACCCAAGGTAGGGAGCAAACGGGAATATAATGCTCGTCGAGTTGTTGCTTCAAGATCTCGCGCACGTTCGAGAAGATATGGGAGTGTCGCGGGTACAAGGGGCAGATTGAGCAGCAGCGTTTTGCGCACTTCAGCACTCGTGTCGTTCTGCATGATGTCAATGAGTTTTTCCAAAAGGGCTGTAGAACTATCATCTTTATCATCTTCGTCCTCTTCCTCGTTTCCAGCTAAACGCCCCAGCCCCATCACAGCTTGTACTCGAACAGATGGCTCCTTGTCTCTGATTCGCTTCAAGAGTCCCTGTCGGATCGCATGATATAAGTCGTCATCAATAGTGTCGAGACAATTGACAATATGTGTGATGATTTGGGTCGCGCGAAAGCGCACTATCTTGTCTTTTGCCGATAGCAGTGGCGTGACAATGTTGACAAGGTGGGCAGCCAGTCGTGCAGTAGGAGTCTCCACGATATTTTGCATATCCTCTTCGTCATCTTCAGAGCCGAATATCTCGGCATCTTTCTCAGATGCGTGAGTCAAGAAGGTGCCAGCAAATCGCAAGATACGATCACCAACTGGTTCGGTTTTTTTGATCGGTAGTATGCGCAGCATACAGCGACCGATTTCAACATTGAACTCCCTCTCCGGAATCGTCTCTTCACTTGGGAGCACAATTTCCTCTTGGACTTGCGAGGTCTTGCCATCCTTTTTCGTTTTCTTCTGAGAGATACCGCAGCAAATTTCCTGAAGCTTCCTCAATCGTACGACGAGCTTTCGATGGCCGGTCGTCGAACGCTGCGCGTCGGCAAAGATGAGACATACATCGCGGCGTAAATTAGGGGAGGCTTCGGGCAAAGCAGGTTCAGGCGGAATCACAAAGGAGGGAGTCGCAGACGCAGCGCGACCTCCTGACGCTGAATGTTGCACTGACGACTTGCGTGTCGCCGCAGAAGTTGAACGGGCGGAAACTCGAGCAGGCATGGTAGGTTAGTAATGCGGGGTGATGTGATATTCAGTAAAATGAATCGATCGAAGATAAACTATCGAAGAAAATCATGTATCATATCAAAGCATTCATTCGTATCGTATCTCATGCTATAATATGAATTCGGGGGGTTGAGTAAGGGCCTTGATGAGATGGATGTCCGACGTTGGTCTCAACAGCGCGGTCGATCTTGATCAAAGCCACTGTCACGGGTCCAACTTGCAGGATAAACAAACAGCCCAAACGGGAAACACTAAGATAAGGGTTAGGGCTTGAAACACGTGTTCGGTGTTCCTGGTGACATCTGGTATCAACAACCTTCTTTGTGACTCTACTACAGAACTCTCTATCTTCAAGAACATAACTTGCCAAATGCCAAGTTGCCACCTTACGGATTGTTAATTAAAATCCTTTCTTTCCAAATGTGAGCCATACTCCGTAGAGCCGATGGCTTTACTGCCATTGTTGAGAAGTCAATATCTTGTTCCACTTGCAATCTGAGGAAAAGTTTTTGCGCTGAGCACGCCATCGCTCACGTGATGATTTGGGATGACTAATGCTTATCATCGGTGGTTGATATCTTGGGGGAACTGGAACTTCTTCTTTCTAAGTTCTCTTTTTCTCTCAGCTTCTTCGGTGGTTGTATTATTGTTGGCGGGTGTTCTGGAGTGTTTGCAACCGGGTGGTAAATATGTTCCGACAAAGTATCCGGCGATTTGGCACTTCTGCCTTGCGCGCTGTAGAGGCATCGACCGCTTACCATGAGCGAGTCTCCAAAGCCCAGGGTGTCGTGAATGGTCTCACAGAAGGTATGCAAGCATTGGGCACATATTTCCTTGATATCGGAAGATCATAGTATGCTGACAATCCATTCTCTGCAAAGCCATTGGAAATACCCCCCTCATTCGGTTGAAACGACTTTCTGAGGAAACAGGATGCAACATCCTCGGTAAGGCCGAGTTCCAGAACCCCGGAGGCAGCGTCAAAGACCGTGCCGCCTTGTTCGTTGTGAAAGATGCGGAGGAAAGAGGTCTATTGAAGCCGGGTGGCACAGTCGTAGAAGGCACGGCTGGCAACACTGGCATTGGTTTGGCGCATGTGTGCCGGTCGAAGGGCTACAAACTCGTCATCTACATGCCGAACACCCAATCGCAAGGAAAGATTGACTTGTTGCGCCTTCTGGGCGCCGAGGTCTATCCTGTGCCCGCAGTTGCGTTCGACAACCCTCAGAACTATAACCACCAGGCTCGAAGGCATGCGGAGGCTTTGGAAAACGCAGTATGGACAAACCAATTCGACAATACGGCCAACCGCCAGGCTCACGTTGAGACGACCGGTCCCGAAATCTGGGCCCAAACCGGCGGAAAGATTGATGCTTTCACCTGCGCTACCGGAACAGGCGGAACTTTGGCCGGGATCACACATTACCTCAAGACTGCCAGCGACGGTCGGGTGAAGTGCTTCCTTGCCGATCCTCCAGGCAGTGTCCTCCACAGCTATATCCAGAGCGGCGGGAACCTGATTGAGCGCAGTGGCAGCAGTATTACAGAGGGTATTGGCCAGGGCCGTGTCACTGATAACCTTCGGCCTGACATCAATTCGCTTGACGGGTCGGTGAATATCAGCGACGAAAAGACTATCGAGATGGTATACCGCTGCCTCGACGAGGAGGGTCTCTACCTGGGCGCTAGCTCTGCGCTCAATGTTGTTGCAGCCAAGGAAGTCGCAGAGAAGCTCCCGAAAGGAAGCACCGTCGTAACTATCCTGTGCGATGGCGCCTATCGGTATGCTGACCGTCTTTTTTCCAACACCTGGCTACAGAGCAAGGGCCTGCGAAGCTCCATCCCGAAACACCTTGAGAGATACGTTGTTTTGCCATGATTTGAATGTCTTGTATATTGTCCCACTAGATTCACAATCCAAATTTACGATTCTACGTCATGACTATTTTACACAGCACTACGCATCTTGCAAACTGGTTATGCGGTTTTCATCCCTTGACTTGCAGTCGGATTGCACCTACACCGCTCCAATAAAAGCAACGCAGATACAACTAAACAATCGTCAGATTCTTCGCTCTTCCATACCCATTATATCCAACACCTCTCAGATTCCACTGCGAGTGCTCCATCTGCGAATTGCCTCCGGCATCAAACGCCCGGCTCCAGATCTCCCTTCCCGTTCCC
This sequence comes from Aspergillus cejpii, assembly GCA_004769165.1. NCBI lineage: Eukaryota > Fungi > Ascomycota > Eurotiomycetes > Eurotiales > Aspergillaceae > Aspergillus > Aspergillus cejpii. Next base: position 3,097,374 of record SMSW01000004.1, on the reverse strand, counting down.
TTTTCAGGGCGAACGGACGCAGTCCACAACACCCAGCACCAACGTCTGTTTTCCTGTCCGGTATCATCGATCCTGGCATCTATCCATTTCCTTCCCCCGTCCATTGATACCTGGACTCGAGTAATAGGGCCACCCGCCCCCTGTGGAACAGCATATCCCTTCACCTCCATGATCCCCGAGCTGGACAGACAGACCGTGTCATTGTCCTCTGGCACCGCCACCACCGAATTGATCGGCATGTCGGACATCGGCGGCGTCTGCTGCCAGTACGGCTGGGCGGAGGCGCGGTCGACCGCAGCCGGAGGCAGGACCTTGTAGTCACGCTGCTGGTAGAAGTTCGGAGACTCATGGTCGGAGACGACGATGCGGTCGAGCCATTTCACCCATCGGACGCCGATGATACCGGGCAGGACGACGCGCACGGGATACCCGTGGTTCGGAGTGAGAGGGGAGCCATTCATCTACAGACAAATCAGCAATTCCTCCAACCAAGCCACAAAGCCAGATTGCTCCGCTCCCCCTCACCTCGAGCGCCAGAATCGCCTCCCCGTCCTCCCCCAAACACCGCTCCAGCCGTACACTCCCCCCAAACCAATCCTCATCCTGGCATTTCGCCTGGTAGCACTCGAACTCCACATGCAGACCCCGCGTCGGCTGCTCCGCCACCCCAGCTCGGAGTAGTATATCCCTCACCCTTGGCCCCTTCCATCTACAATTCATCACCGCCGCGTCGCCCCAGTCGATACCCTCGACTTCCTTCAGCAGAGTCCGCATCGTATGTCTGCGGTTCCCCGCGCATTCCAGCGCACAGACGACTTCATGCTGCGGGAACTCGCGGAGTTGATGTATAGATAGCGAGAGCGGGGTTGGAACGAGGCCGTCGACCCGGACTGTGTGGCTGTCCGCGGAGAGATGCGGGATGGGTCCATGATTCCGGTCGTAGGAGATGTCCGAGGGGGTTAGAAAGCTGCAGTACATCCGTCAATACAAGCAGAACTACGCAAGTATATGGTTCGATATCACATACCTAGCAACAAGCTTCTTCACGGACGGCTCCCGGTTCAAGGGCTCGGCTACTGTATACTCGACTTGCTTGGGATTGTCAGAATTGTGCTGTGGATGTGGAGTTTTTATAAAACGTACCGTACATGTCATGCTTTTTAGATGTAGAGGTTTGTGTAGATACCGGATATTGCTCCCTGGTGAGTGTCGTGGAATATATACTTCGTTGCCCCCTACGTCATGATCGATTACCTTGGACAAAGAGGCCGAGTCTAATCAGCATCTATAGTCTTCGTCTATCAACACCAGATGATTTATTAAGGTATTTGTTTTCTAGTTTTGTTTTGGCATCTCTTCAAGTTGTGTTTTGTTTCTATTGAAGAGATATTGTGTACAGTGTTGAGAACAAAGGAAAGACGAACGATCAAGGCAAAGACCTATTGGCACAACAAGTTTCAAAATCAGATATCGAGGTCTAACGTATATACTTCTATACGCCCATCCTATTGTACAGTTGAGTTGCGAGCCACATACATATCAAACGAGGCAGATCTCCCCTAAGAAATCAGGCCGAGCAATGCCCTTCGCAGAGGCAGGAATATATGCACGCACAGAATAAATCCTCCGAATCGAGCAGAAGAAACCAATCCAAACGCCAGAAGATGCCACCCACAATAACAACCCAACGCCGCCCTAATGAGTATACAAAATATCGAATGAAACCCCAAATCTACTCCTCCGACGGCATCCTCATATAAGCATCGATAGCCGCACTGAAAGCCGCGAAACCAACACATCCCGCCGCCGCCGCCTGAGGACCAGCTTTCGCGCCGAGGATACCGCCCGTGATACAGCCCGCCGCGACGCTATTAGTGAGGTCATTTTTCGCGCGCAGGCCCTCAACGCAGCATTCCGTGCCGGAGTACAGGGCGCCGACGATACCGAAGTTCTTCGCCGACGACCAGGACCGGGCTCCCATGTCCTTGAATCCGCGACGGACTTGTTCGCGCCAGGGGAGGTTGGAGATTGCGGCGCCTTGTGGGGTGAAGGCGGAGTCGTAGGACATCTATAAGAAAGTATTGGTTAGAAACTTTGTGTTTTCGTTGATGGCTGCGCTTGTTCTGAAAGGGAGACTTACGCTGGCCATGAATAGGCCGAATGCACCACCCAGGGCGAAACCCATGGTCCCCGAGATGACCGTCTTCATGGGACATGACTCCATTGCAGCGTGCATCTAGATACTGCCGTCAGTTTATAGCCCCAGAGGATGATAATGCCAACGCACCGCCTTCACCATCGCCTGCTCCTGTTCACTCATACCCTGCGGATTGCCTGCTCCGCCCATACTGGCAATGGGCGGAGTCATTCCTGGAAAGCTCATGGCGAATTGCGGAGAGTCGGGAGTCTTGACGTGGGAATGAGTTGAGTGCTGCACCGTAAGCGCAATATTATCTTTGCGGTTAATAATCTGATAAATGAAAGTCGAAATCAAGATTCAATAACGCCAAATGGAAAAGCAGATTGCCCGAGTTCAAGCAATGCGCGATATCTAACTTGGGGATTTTTGCGGAGGCGAAAATAAATTTATTTCCCGGCGACGCGGAAAGGCCAAAGACGCAAAAAGTCATGTGACTCGTTCTTCTATTTGGACTACAGGAAGTATCGAGACAACTTGACCCGTCATTGATGAAGTAATGCAGCTATAAAGGAACATTTTGAATGCGAATAGTATATATACACCAATATTCGGATGCCCCTTAGCGAAGCTACATATACAGAGTCCTCGAACATGGTCCATTAACGGGGTTGGGCTTCATCAAACACATTTCGACAGCAGGATTTCACAAAGGAAAAAGAGTGTCGTAGAATATAAAATCAAGGAAAAAGGCTGAAGAGAAAAACGCTGTCATAAGTGTATTCGAATAACAAATCGTAGCCCTGCGTTACTTAGTACTTGTCTCATGCAGAGATGTGAACAGGTAGTCCACCAAACGGGGGAATGGTTCGCATGTTCCATGTCTGATCGCATCAACAGTGTAGCCTGTGAGAAGGAGGATGTGGATTCATGTTCGGGGGTCATATCCTCGGACGATGCTTGGAATGGCTTCAGTCCTTCTTATCGTCCTTAAGCGGCGAGGAACTTGTTTGGTCCTTTCTCTCAGGGGAGGGCGAGAGACTGCGCTCCCATTCAGCCATCAAGTTTGATGCCGTCCGAGTCAGTTTCGAGGGGGCGAACTTTGTGATCGCAGGCCAGGGGATGCCATCGGATACGCTGGGATCCGGGAGGAAGTCGTCATGTGTGGCTTGCCAGTCTCCAAAACTAGCCCCAAGTCAGCGCATATCAATCAGGTCAGGGTCGATAGGAGCCGCCAGGGCGTAAACCGCAATAGCATACCTGTCGCTTGTACGAGGGCTGCTGCTCTGTGTTATCGGAGACTGGTCTTGCTTGGACTCCAGCGTGGAGCGACTCGACGAGGGCGTGTGCATCTTCTTCGGTTGAGGGGTATCCCAGTCGTCCCAGTTGTCTTCAACGTCGAGACTGTTGGAGTCTTCTTGTCCGGTCGCCCCGTGAGGGGTATTTGAGGCTCCGCGAGCTTGCTTCGGGGACTTCTGCCCTGTGATATCAATGCCGAATTCACTCCAGAATGACACGTCTATGTCCGTCGATTTAGTGTCTTTACCAGAAAGTTGCGTCTCCCCCGCCCTGCCCCGTGAGGACGACGGCGACCGCGATGCCTCGCCTCCATGTACCGACAACCGGTCTCTGCTTCGGGACGTGGAGCTGGGATCCCGTTTCCGCGAGGGCGGTACCCCTCTCGACTGGGTTGCATTGATCCCTTCTTCACCCACAGTAGCCTGTCGAATGTCCTCCAGGAACGTCCACAAGCCTTCTCTCAGATCCGAAGCCATCTGTCTGCCCGTGCGCACAAGCGCCTCCCTCGACGGGGGTGGCATCGTTTTCCGCCACTGCGATAACATATCCTCCGATGGCGGTCCAGCATTCTCTGCCCTCGTGCTGCGTTCGACAGAAGGTAATGTCGCCGACCGCGGGGTCCTGGTTGCACGGTTGCCATCCAAGTCCGATCCGACGCCAGAGCCGGGGGCAGGCGAAAGCAGCGACAATGTCCGAGTATGGGAACCCTGGAACACACGCCTACCATTCGCAGATATCGCGGTGCCGCCCTGCACAGCCGCCCGGAGGCTCTGACGGCGTTCCAGATCGCGGCTCAGCCGAGCCTGCATGGCTGCAGGGTGATCCGCGGTGCCCGCACTGCGTTCTCTGCGATGTTGGTCCGATTCGTCGGGGACGGCCTGGTCAGGCGACCGGAGAGGCACCAGAGGCTCGGCTCGATGGTTGATCTCCGTTCGTTTCTTCGTCGTTTCCGACGCGGCCCATTGTTTCTTCAGCGTGTCCAGCTCCGCCTCCGCGCGTTGGAGCTCCTCACGAAGCTCCAACACCTTCCGTTCCTGTGACGCAATGGCGGTCAGAAGTCCCGAGCCGTCATCTTTATCATCAAACACGACCGGGGTTCCGACGGCAGCAGCGGGGGATGGACGGGCGGACGAATAGATAACGGGCGTCATAGATCCAGGAGACGTGATGTTTGGGTCCGAATCAGGGCCGGGAAGGATGTTGATGGGGAAATTGAGGGTCAGACGTTTGGCGTGTCGAGCTGCAGCATGAGGTCTGGGGGGAAGAGAGGATCGCTTCTGCTGAAGTTCTTGACGAGGCTGGACCGAGGACACGATCCCGTCACTGACAGCTGGTTCCGCGACGCCCGTTCCCTGGGAGTCCATCTTCGGCAACAGATTGAGCTTAAGAGAGTGACTGGATCATGACAAAACGAGCGTCTAGGACTGGCCAAGTTTATTAGAACGATAGAATGTTGGGGAAGGGGGAAGTAGGAGATGATGCGAAAAGAGAAGAGAAGAGAAGAGAAGAAGGAGGACAAACAGCATCACGGAACAGAAATGAGGACACTTACAAGACTCTATCCAATTTTCTAATTTAACAATCCACCGCTTGGACCAAGAAGAATAAAAACAATTCCAATTCCCCGTACCTTACTCCGTAGTCTCAGGAGAATTGTCAAGAAGGTGGCCAAGCGGGTCATCCAATGATCCAACCATCCTTGCCGTCGATAGTCTCGGTTTATCCATTCAGGGGCTCAAAGCCTCAAAGGATACGATTACGATCATCTCGAGAGTCGAGACCAGTGGATAATTGGATATTGTGGCTCATCCCGAGTCCTGACTGTAATTGGCAGTTCCTCCGTCTTCGTTTCAGTGCAATTTATTCAGAAAAAGGTCCCATTTGTGGCTGATTTGAAGAATGTCAGGATGAACATGAAACAGACGAGACTCGACATGAGGAGATGAGATACTGATAGACACTGAAATCTCTACGACAAGTCATCATCATGAATACATCGAATTATTATTATCCCTTAGTCCCAATGCTAGATGCCAAACCTGGACAGACACAACCTACAAACAATGACCAGCAACACATATGTCACACAAAGAAACAGGATGCAGATGTCTTTCGACAGTGGCCAGCTGAAGATGGAAACCGAATCTATAAAAAACCCGAAGGAAATAATCCACAAGCATGCTGGACTGGACTGACCGAAAAAAAATGGACAAAAATTCACCAGAAAAAGAGAATGAAGAATGCCAACTCCGGGCCAACCTTTATGCAAAAATTGGTACAAAAGAGAGAATAAGGCCAGCTTCCAAGTAGAAGGGTCCGCAGGAATGATTAACTCCTCTGGAAAAGGAGGATTGGATCTGTGGTAGATCACTTGTGAGTCGTGACTGGGTGCTTTGACCAGCAATTCAATCCAGATCAGAGATCAACGGGGCAAGGAAAGAAAACGGCGCCCTGTATGGGCAATTAAGAATGAGGGTGATATGACAGTGTAGCGGCAGAGAGAGCAGTAAAGATGATCAGGATATACCGAAGCCACGAACGCCCCGGAACCTTGTATACAGCGAAAACGAAGAATGCTTCAGTCAGAGTGTTGGTCAAAGAAAAAAAATCGAATCAGATCCCAGGCCAGCGGTTACGAAGGCCGTCAGACCAGCGCTGATAAAGGACATCTGACAATTGCTTGGTGTGCTCCATCCCTGGAACTTGCTGACCAGGGAGATTGGACAGCTGCGCTGACTGCCAACTGGAGTCTGGCACTGCTGCAGATTGACGGCGGCGGTGGCTCTTCAAGTGTGGATTATTTTGTGCCAAAACGAGCCGTGCTCTTTGTGGTGATTCCGGTGGTGGAGCTTGTGGAACGAGACTTGATAGTTTAGGATCACTAGAAGGGAGTCAGTATCGAGCCGGTAACATGACGTCGGATTGGGTAGTCACTGACCTCTGAAGTTTCTCGTTCATCGCCTTAACGATATGGTAGAGACCCTCCGGGTCGACCATTTCCAGGTCGCTCCAGGCTTCAGCCAGTCTCGAGATGGCCTCTCTTTTCTCCTGGTCAGCGGTAGTGCCCAGGACCTCCTGGCAAGCCAGGCCGACAGCTTTACTATAGGCTCGTCGCCCTAACTGTGCCTCCTTACTATTGGATTCGGAGTACATCATCTTGGGGCTGGCATTCTCATCCACAGCTGTCTGGTACTGCGAGGTATAGGAGTGGTCGGCGGCAATCTTATCCGACACTCGGCGGAACTGGCGAACCGTCGATGGACTGTTACCGAAACTCAAGTCGACACCCAGGGGCTGCTTAACGCCGCTGGACCTTCGTTTTGCCCGTCGCACAGAGGGGCTCCGGTCAGTTGCTGGGGTTCGTCGTACAGTCGAGTTTATGGCATGCTTCGGTGGAAGGGAGGGACTGGACACATGTAGATTATCCATCATTTCCGAGGCCTCGTCGTACAAACGGTCTTGTGTATCTCTGTCGGATGCCATGTCATCCACATCCTCTGGTATCGATGTCGGAGGTGCCTTGACAGTATCGAAAACCCATGCATCGTCGTCGTCCAAACGTGTGATAGTGTTCCTGCAGCAACGGCGCGATCAGCGGGTGCGACTTTTTCGACAGTCAGCTGCAGTAAAAACTTACAGAGATTCCGCGTAGTACTTGACGTTCTGTGTTACACCCTTGCCTGCGTCCCAGTCTTGCTTCCGGTGGATGAGCTCCTGCAACGCTTCCGTCTTCCCTGCGTTTCGGATGAACTTGTGTCTCAAAAGCTCCTTTGCACTAGGTCTTCGGTCCGGATCCTTCGTCAAACATTGCGCGATGAAGTCTTTAAAGGCACTGCTGTACTCGTTCCCTTCCAACCGAGGGGCCGGTTCCTTTGGAATCAGGAAGAGAACCTTCATCGGGTGTGTGCTGGCATGCGGGGGCTCTCCGTTGATCATCTCGATTGCGGTGATCCCCAGGGACCAAATGTCCGCTTTATAATCGTATCCAGCCTGTTCGATCACCTCGGGCGCCATCCAGAACGGGGTTCCGACAAAGGTATTGCGTTGCGATTTGATGTTGGTCAGCTGTGCCGCAACCCCGAAGTCGGCTAACTTCACCTTGCCGGTGTGGGAGAGGAGCACGTTGGCGGCCTTGATATCGCGGTGAATTTTACCCTCGCTGTGTAAATACTCCATACCTTGTAGCAGCTGCTGGCAGATGATAGCAACATGCACTTCACTGAACACGCCGGGTTTCAGCTATTACCTTCGCATTAGCAAAATCGACCAACGGAACCACCAGGCTCATATATTACCAAGTCGAGGCAGGATCCCCCGCCCAGATATTCCATAACAATCCAAAGTTTGTGTCCCCGGAGAAAGCTCGCCTTGTACTGCGTCACATAGGGACTTGCGCATGTGGCAAGGACGGAGATTTCCTGCTGTATTTCCTGAATATCATCATCGCTGGATTCGAGATCGATCTAAAACCGGATTTCAAATGGTCAACTGGGAGGCCAATTCAAAGACATTGAGCTCTCTCTCTCTCTCGCAAGGGGCGTACATGTTTGATTGCGACAATCTCTCCGGTAGATTTCTCAATGGCTTTGTACACAGTCCCGAAACTCCCACCTAAGAACATCCAATTCCTGATCAGCAAATGCCAATTTAAAAAATATATATATATATATATATATCTCTCGCAATCCAAGTACTTACTCCCCAGCTCCTCCATCATCTGATACCGACTTGCCATATCCTCCTCCATGGTTGCGCGAGATGCTTCCCAGGTAGCTCAGGGGCTGATCGGCAACGGATAAGGAGAAAAAAAAATACAACGAAGGAGACCTGACACACACGGTACACCCTCACACAGCTCAACCAGCAATTCCTCGCCGGCAAGGACTTGTTGATAGTACACTTCCAACCTCAGCGACCAGAAATGCTAATCGAGCTGGATGGAAGGACATACGATGATTCCAGTGGTTCGATATCCACACATTTTTTTTCCCATGGTTCGGGGGAACAACAAGGCGGTAACGCATGGCAACCATCGATACCTAGCCGCCTAAGGCATCGAAATGTGGACCTTGCCTGTTTATGGAAATTCCCCGCAAATTGCTGCCTCAGGAGTTTAATTGCAGAATGCAGAATGCAGATATTGACTCTAGAGACGAGTACAGACTACAGGTACTCACAATGATATTGTACTCCAAAGCTGGAGTTATGAAAGATAATCCGGATACAGAATTATGTAAGAAAAGTGATGCTTTTCCCGCTATACATCAATGCAATGCAAGGCCCCAGGTATTTTAGATATACTTGTAGGGATTCATGATTCCGTTCTAATCGTTCGTCAGTATCCAGAGAATGCATGTAGAGAGCAGGTGAACTTACTGGATCGTACAAAGCTTTCAGCTGCTTCATCAGCTTCAGCATGGTATCGTTCTGGCTGTATCCAATAAACTCCTTCTTCGCAAGGCCCAAACCATGTTCAGCGCTGATGCTGCCATTGCGCTTCTGGATCCACTCATACACCCAAGGCTCAATGGCCTTCTCAACGTCTTTGTTGTATTGCCGGACGGAAATGTTCAAGTGCAGGTTCGCGTCGCCCATGTGGCCGTAGCCGACGACTGCGCGGACCGGGAAGGAGTCGTCATCACCCACAAATCCCATCTTCGTCAACCGCTCGCGGCAGTCTTCCACCAGCTGGTACAGCTCCGGCAGTGGGATGGAGACATCATACTTGTAAGTACCACCCAAGTGGCTCAATGCCTCAGTGATACCCTCTCGCCAGCGCCAGATGGACTGGAACTGAGTCTCATCTTGGGCCAAGACACCGTCGGCGACGATACCCTCACCCATGATGTGTTCGAAGAACCCCTCCAGTTTGGCCATGTCATGCTCCGCATTGGAACCGCTGGTTTCTACCAGGCAATAGAAAGGATACTCTCCGTCGAGGGGATACTTTGTGCCGGTCGATTCGTGGACGAGTCTCTGACTGCGGCCGTCCATCAACTCGAAAGCAGACAGGATCTCGGAAAGGTGACCCTTGGCCTCCCTAAAAGCCCGGCGGACCTGATCATAGCTCTCGAGTCCAAAGTAGGCAACATTGACCGCCTTGGGACGGGGAGGGCACAAGATCGAGACACCGGTGACGATGCCGATGGTACCTTCGGAGCCGATAAACAACTGCTTGAGGTCATAGCCGGTGTTATTCTTTCTCAGGGTGGAGAGAGCATCGACAATGGTACCATCCGCCAGAACAGCCTCAAGACCGAGCACAGTTCCGTGAAGACTGCCATAGCGCAGCAGACGAAGACCCCCCGCATTAGTGGAGACATTTCCTCCAACATGGCATGAGCCTTTCGCACCCAGATCCAACGGAAACAGGTGGTTACGCTCCGCAAGGTACTGGTCGGCGACCTCAAGGATGACACCCGCATCGACGACCAGCACACCGGACGCCTCGTCAAAGGAGCGGATCTTGTTCATGCGCGAAGTATTGATGACAATCTCATCGAATACCGGCACAGAGCCTCCCACCAACCCGGTGTTGCCTCCCTGAGGCACAACGGCCAATTTCTTCTTATTGCAGTATTTCAGAATCCGGCTCACCTCCTCCTTGTTCTGTGGCTTCAGGACTAATTTCGTGTGGCCGCGGTACTTGCGCATCCAGTCGGCATTGAAAGGCTCAATATCGTCCGTCGCATCCGTTGTGACACCGTCAATCACTGCGGACTGAACGCCGAGTAGCTCCTTGAAATACTTGACATCTTCTTCGGTAATCTCGGCGAATTTGGGATTGCGTTTTAGTTGGGGGTAGGCGTTGGTGGTGTACTTGATTTCCCTCGTCGCATTACCTCTGAGAATGGAGGAATTGCTGAAAGATCTTGCAGCCGCCACAGAAGGGCAGGCGATGATGGGACGTACCCAACAGCGAGGTTTGGGCAATTGGGCCCGTCGGAGGGCAGATGAGAAATTCCTAGCACTCGACATTGTCCCAAAGATCGACAGTGGGAAAGGAAAATGTCAAATGGGGAACAGACGAACAGGTCCTCCATTGTCCATACATCATGAGAAGGCGGTGACTGTCGGAAATATATCCGTTGGCAGAATTATCATTACAAGTCACGTGCATTTTGTGTCTTCAAGATCTGAGCATCAATTTACCTTGTATAGCTTCATGGGTTAATTGAAAGCTATAAAGGTATCAAACTCTTTCAAGGCTGTGCTTAAGCTACCTGATCTATATACTAATCTTATGACAATCATGCAATTGGACTATATGAACTGGTGCTATCACAGTGCTAATTGCCTCTTTAACACCTGTGAAACCAATCACCAGACTACCAGAGACCTAGAACTTCTCAAGCCTTCCTTGATGAATAGATATGAAACTTAGATTCTTCAATCTAATAACTCATTATCTGACTCAATAGTCAATACTCTTGATTTCTGTCTGTCTGTCTTCATAACTGAAGAGTGAGGACGTCTATTTACGTCATTGCCCCGCAGACCTATCTGTATAGACTGTAGAGTAGTTGAACTATTTCAAAGCTTCCAAGTCTCCTACATATCACGGTCCACGATAATATCGAACAATGTCTACTACTGTATTGATTACTGGAGCTACCGGCCTTCTTGGCCGTCAGGTATTCAACACATTTAAGCACTCCGGTTGTTTTGTCGTTGGTCAGGGCTATTCGAGAGCTACCCCGCCTACGATTCTCAAGGCGGATCTTGAGAAACCGGAGGATATCAGGAACCTGTTGGATGAAGCAAAGTAAGTGTCTTTCGGGATCTATCTTTCTTGGTCGACTTTTCAGGTACAGGCGGTGGCTTGGTTGTACTCTATTCCGAAGCTGATCTTGTACAACAGACCTCATATTGTGATCCATTGTTAGAGGACCACCAAGCGCACTCAGAGTGTTTACATTGTGACCTATGCTGATTTTGATCTAGGTGCCGCAAATCGATCACCGGATTTGTGTAATAAGAACCCCGAGCAAGCTCGCCGGGTCAATGTCGACGCCGCTCGGATTCTCGCCGAAGAGACGTCTTCCCGAAAAGCGTTCCTAATCTACATCTCGACGGATTATGTTTTTTCAGGAAAGGAAGGTGAAGCACCTTACGAGGCAGATACCGAGACACACCCGACGAATCTCTACGGTCAGCTTAAGCGCGACGGGGAAATCGCGGTCTTGGAGGCCACGAAGGACACGGGTCTGGGGGTTGTTCTCCGGTTGCCGGTGCTGTACGGTACAGCGCAGAGCAACTCCGAGAGCGCAGTGAATACTTTGATCGATGCGGTGTGGAAGTCTCAGGATGAGAATGCGGGTGTGAAGATGGACGACTGGGCGCAGCGGTATCCCACAAACACCGAAGACGTAGCTCGCGTGTGCCGCGACATTGTCATCAAATACCTCAAGGAACGGCCGAGAATCCACGAACTACCCCGGATCCTTCAATTTACGTCTGAAGACCGGATGACCAAGTATGAGATCTGCGAAAAACTTGCTGAGGTACTTGGTCTATCCCTGGTGGGGATGGTCAGGAACAAGCAAGGAAACGATCCAAATGCACCTGTACAGAGGCCTTATGACACCCATCTGTCGACGAAGGCGCTGAAGGACCTTGGCATTGATGTTCAAACCATGGACTTTGTTGCGTGGTGGTGAGTGACCCTTGGTTCTAGGCTATATAAGTCAAAACTAACTCAGATTTAGGCGGAAAAACCTTGGAGCCTACAAGAAGTGATGGACATGATACTATAAGATGAAAGTCGTACAAGGGGAACAATATGTAGGACAAGATCCTATCATACTTAATAGATGCAGGAACCCAGGACCTTTCAGAGGACTCGACTTGATTTCCCAGTACTCAGTAGATTGTAGACTGGACTGTTCACAACTTCACTGTTGTAGTCCAGACTGAGTGCCAGTCTCCATTCTCCAGATCCTTTAATTAATCGTAATTTCATGCCCCCCACTCAGAGATCCACTGTGTGTGATATATCTCCGCAATTTGACTGTTTTTATTGACTGATTTGATCTATTTTAAGGGTTCTCAGTGAATTCTGTCACTGAAGTTGAAGTAGTGAAACAATCTCTAGAGAAGGGGGTGTAAGGCTCCAAGGCTCTAAGGCTCCCAGGCTCATCGATCTTTTTCTCTCTCTCTTTTTTTCTTTTTTTTTTCTCTTCTTCCCTCATCCTTCTCCTTTGTATCGATCTTTATCTACTCCTTGATTATTATTCTTTCTCACTCTTGCATGGTTCTAATATTTAGTTCATAATTCCTGTCTCTGACACAGTCGATATTCAGTCAGGATTTGAGTCTGTGTTGGTCGATCGTACACACCTTGGCTCAAAGATCTATACTGAACAATGCACTGTGACTGAAGGGGAGTTGTGTAAGAAAAGCATGATGGCAATGGAAACTCAGAAACCCAGCCTGGATGTCAGAAATGACCAGGGCCCCTTGAAATTCTCCCGTTATCGGTCTGTACGGAGAGCCGCGACACAGAAGCCAAAACAGCTCGATACCTCCGTCCCTCATGTGCCTAGTCCCCCTAGCGCCCCTGCGACTTCTTCTCAGAATGTTACCGCATCCACCAGTAGACCCAGTTCTTCGATCGCCAGAAGTATGTCGCGGTACCGACGTCAGCGCGCTCCGACGACCCCTGGCGCAACCTCGCAGCACCCGGTCCCGGTCCTCCCAGCGCACGGGGCACCCTTTAATGGACCCTATCCGCAGCGCACTCCGGAGACTCAGATCGATGCAGCGACGACGGCGAAGGTACCAGCGATGTCTAGGCAGGCGGTGAATACTAGGAAGATCTACGGTAACAACGATGAGTATGATGAAGACGAGGAAGCCGAGCGCGAAAGACACAGACAGGAGGCCATGGCGCGCTTGACTGGGGAAACTAGCAGGCCTGCACCATCTCTTCCTACATCTCGCAGGACAATCAATCAGGAGAGGACGATTCCTCGAGTCGCAGAGGACCAGCGCAAGCATGGCGCACAGGGCCCCCTTGAACGATGCCGTAGGTCGGAGGAAACAAGTCAACCCAAACGTCGCTCGCTGAAAGAACGGATGAGGCTTGTTATTCCAAAGGATAAATCTACCGCCGAGCACGTTGTCGCCAGACCCGCCGAGCCTGCTTCCGGAGGTTATTTTACCGGGGTCGATGCGCCGATTTCCGCAGTGAATGCTGGCGAACGGAATGTTCTGGTTCAGTATGGGAAGCTGTCGGCCAAACTGCGTGTGATGCCTTCCACTCGGGCCCAAGATCTGTTGTCTACAGCCTCGAAATGCCTGGCACGCGACATTGACCCTCTCAAATTCATCCTGATGGAGTCCTTTAGCCAGCTCGGGGTGGAGCGGCCCTTGCGCCGTTATGAGTGTGTCAGGGACGTCATGAACTCGTGGGCGCACGATGGGGAGAATGTATTGATCATTGTTCCTCCGACAAGCCTGGAATCTTTGCAGTTGCTGGACGCGCAGATTGTGCCGATTGCACCACCCGCGGATGTGACAGTGCACACCTACTACTCGCAACGACCCCGTAAGTGGGATAAACGCTTCGTCACTCTCCGTTCGGATGGACAAGTCACCGTCTCCAAGAAGGAGCATGGCCAGGATCAGTCGAATGTCTGCCATATGTCTGATTTTGACATTTACTCTCCTGCGCCGGATTTTTCGAGCAACCAGGTGAAAGTGCCGAAGAAGATCTGCCAGGCGATCAAGAGCCAGCAGAAATCGAGTATGTTTCTCTCGACGGAGAATTTCGTTCATTTCTTCTCCACCAACGACAGAGCGGTTGCCGAGCAGTGGTACAACGCCGTGCAGACATGGCGCAGCTGGTATTTGATCCACAAGCGAGGTGCCGCCCAGGTCGAGGAGGCTGAAGAAATCGGAATGAACAGTGTCCACCAGCAAAGGACTGGGTCGTCGCATTCCAAGTCGAGCCAGGTCCGTTCTTTCAAGCCGCTGATCGACCTGGGTTCCGCCGGTGGCCAAGACAAATCCCCTGTGTCGCCGGAGGAATATACCAAGTCAAGCAAGTCCCAAGACATGTTCACCCGGAATAGGGGCTCACGCGAGCATGGACCCCCGCCGTCGTCCTTCCCGAAATCACTGGCAGAATCCGACCCACCGGGCTCGGCGCAGTCATTGGACGAGTCACCGTTCTGTTCATCCGGTCTCCTAGGCCGCACATACACCATCCGCCAGCAGATCATGAAAGATCGGGAGGAAAGGGAGAAGAAGGCGAACGAGGACCCATTCATATCAACTGGACTGGTCAGCACCATGGGCTCGCGCCGCGGCCCAGTCAGCCAGCCCGCCAGCCGCTCCAACACGATGACCTCAGCGCAGGCCCCGGATATGAGTTATATGACCGGTATCCAACGGACCCAGTCCGCGAACCGGGGAAAACCGCTAGTCGATCTGACCCCGGTCTACCAGGAGCCCCCGCAGCACGCTCGCAAGGGCCGAGGCGTCGCCGTCGAACCGGGAGTCCCGCTGATCGACGCAGTGAACGGACCCGAGCCCGTCGGAGGCATCGCGATCCCCCCCTCGACCACCTGGAGACGTCCGCCCGTGCCCCCGGAACCGGTCCCCAATCCAGACCCGCATCAGACCCGCAAGCGCTCCAACACCGCGCGCAGCGTCACCAATCACCGACCTTACAACTTTACCGCGCCAGTATCCCCGGTGACCCCGGTCGACTACCCTCATCCCTCCGACAACCCTTTCCTTGCAAATAGCCTCCTCGCGCGCTCCGCGCCGCTTGCAGCCGTGCACGGTAGCAACCCAGTCGGCCACGGCGTCGCAACCGGCGATCGCAATGCCACGAAACCGATGCTGGACCTCACGCCTGACAACCCGTTCGCCGAAGGCAGCCTCCTGCGCAATCTTTAACCCTTGTTTACCCCTCATGACCAAATTACGATTTAAAACGATTCTCTGATTTTTTTTTGTCCCCTGCCGATTAGCACTCTGGGGGCGTTAACATTGACAATATTTCAACGGGGATTTGTACGGCAATACTTTTTTGTTTTTTTTTCTTTTTCTATTCGTGTACGGATCTTTGATCGAACTCGGGTTCTACTATCTGTTATTCAATACCCCCATGTTGGTAGTAAGTTGACATGCCATAGTTCTTCGCTAGCAAAAATCACATCTGTAGTTCTGCACCAGAGGTTTTCCAGAACATCATGGTAGAAGTGTCCACCTCAGTAGTATTCGTACTATACTAAGTGTTATTTGTCGTCAACCATGTTTGTATGCATTATATCCCCTTTAAATCTAGAAACACAATCATTCACCAGTCACACTCAAATCCAAACCCAGGGCAATAATCAACCCAATATCTCCCCTCAAATACCCATCCACGAACCTCAATCATTCTCCAACTACAAATCCGACAATCCCTAAACCGTAGCTACAAATCATCAGCATCACCCGCAGCTAGATAGGGAAATGCCACGAACCCATGTACGGCATTGATATCCCTCAGTCGAGTCTCTGGACTGATGTAGGCTGTGCAAATTAGTCTCTTGCCAGAGAACCACGGGGAATGTACTCACCGAATGAGGTATCATTGCTTATTCAATGGAATGTTCATCATTCTGACGTTCGGGATTTATATATATATATATATGGATGGATGGATGGATGGATGGATGGATGTATATGTGGCTCAGGACTGATCCAAGATACAGGGAAGTCAGTCTTTATATCACCAGCGAACGACCAAGGTTACATCAATAAGGCTAATGGAGCTGAGTAGAATGCAGAAATGGCATATGCAGCCATCCGAAGCCAACAGGTTATTTCTGTTTCGAATCTGCTACTCTAGAACGTGACATTCACCTATCTCCGTTTGCTATGTCCTGCTGGAACTGGTTGAAACAGAGTCAATGATATAAAACTGTAGCATAGACTAAAAGAAACAAACATAACCCGACTAGAGACACAAAGCAAGAGAAAGACCAGACCTACTCCGTACTAACGCCTATTCCATCATGACAGGTCATTGCGCTCCTTCTGTAGACATATTCCGAACGCAAAAACATGCAAGAAAACTAATAATTAAGCCCACTGAGCTTGGTACACCCTGAAACTCTTAAACTCCCAATACGCCTCGGTGAAATTTGCGGGATTGCGCGCAACAAAATCGCTGCATGTGCCTGGACAGTTGTATAACTGGGTGTAGAACTGACGCTGCGCACCCAATTGGCCACATAAATCGATGTTGGCAATGATACTCTGGTTCCTGAAATGAGACGGGATATCACAGTTGGTGTTGGGAAAGTCCGCCAGCGCAGTTCCCCACGTCGATGGATCGGGAATACCATCTGAGATGTCACTTGGAATCGAGGCCCGCGGAAAAAACCATGCTCGGATGCCAGCATCCCGGAGTTCCAAAGCATAGACCTAGTACTGTTAGCATGCCAACACAGCCTGGTCGTCCTGGACTTACACCTCCACCATTGTCATTAAACTCAGGCCCATAGGTGTAAGGCGCACCTTGCACACCACACCCTGCATTGGTGTGAGTGCTGTTGTCACAGTGGTGGTATAGTGCATGCCCTGTCTGCTTCCGCTTGACCTCCATGTTGCAACCGCGCGTGGTATGCAAGGTGATCGAATTCCCTTCCGTACCACCGTTGTTGGTTTCAACAACGTCAATCTCGCCGTTCAAAGGCCAGTTGTAGGTATCCGACAGCCAGAGCGCAGGCCATGTCCCACAGCCATAGGGGGTGTGGAGGACATCAAAGATGAAAAGACCAGTATCGTATGATTTCTTGGACTCCAGTCGAACGGATTTCCTCCCGTTTTTCGCAAACCGGGTAGATGTATCCACCTTGAGCACGACGGAAGATTCCGTGGCATGGGTCAGATTGAGCGTCTGGGCCGCTATCCTATCAACATACCTACAACACAATAATCAGCTTGGGCCCAATCCATAGCAACAAAACAACACCTACTGTACGAATCCATTCGTCGGATCCTCCTCCGAGTAATAGTTGAACTTGTCCAAAAACGCCGTCCCGGAGTACGTATCCGCCAGTTTGTAGTTCAGTCTGGCATAATCAGGATACCGGTTGGCTCTGATTCCCTCCACGGCCCCGACAATCGCAGCAATAATCACCACAACAAGGACGGCACCCACAACCAGCTTCCTGCGCAGCGACCATCCGCGAAGGTTATACCACGGCAGGATGCTATCTAGCGAAGAGGACTTTCCCTTGCCGTACGGGGCAGGCAGCGTCGGGGGTTGGAGATCGTACAGTCTGCTCTGAGGGAATGTTGATACGGCACCGTAACGACTGTAGTCGTCGCCGGCGATGCTATCCAATTTTTCAGCCATACGGGACAGAAATACGCGGAATGCAGTATCCAATGAAGCAGGGGGGTATAAACGACCGGTTGAACTGAATGATAAGAACTCGTGTGCGGATGAACGAGTGGATGCAGTTGGTCAGGCAGGCATGCCGACTTATCGAGAGAAGGAAGGACTCGATCAGGAAGGGATGTCGTCATGCAGAACATGGCCTTATTAGGAAGCCAGGATGCACGACTGCATGGAACACCAGATGTGTGCTGCATTATCCATTCAGATCAAGTCACACTGTCTTGCAGTTCAATCCCACAGTATTTGGACTTGGACTTCAAGTCAATGATACTTGACTTCTCCCATCCTTGACATCGATAGCACTCTGAAATCTGAATCAAATGAAACATCAACGTCAAAGTATAACTTCTTAAATAGGAAAGTATGTCCTGGTCCCTGACACTAAACCCAAAACAATGAGATGAAAATAACACGTATAACTAGTACAGCGTACAAGGTATTTTGATGTACCTGTATATTTGCATTTTCCACTTTCCAGTAATGAAACAAAGTAACTTACACTCATAATTAAAGATTCCACACAAAGGAATTGTCTTCATAATTCATTCTTAACCGCGGCATTTTCTGCAAACAAGAATCTTCTTCTTAAATCATTATCCAACTTTCCAAGCGAAGCTTCCGCCAAGACTAATAAGCCTTTCCTTTCCCATGCAATCTGCCTTACAGAGTTACAGGTTTGAATCTGGAAGACTGGAATCCTCAGACGAAATACTCTCAATGAAGGAGCCAATTCCTTTTATTACACCAAATTCAGATTCTGGCTACCTGGTCTACTCATCCGGATTCAACCAAGAGAGTCCCTTTGAATTCAATGCCATACGGGAAGTTGGAACTGGGAAGTGGAACGCTGGAAAATGGCTCATATGATCAATTGATCATATCGGAGTGGACTGTGGAGCAGTGGAAGTGGATACTGGATACCTGTTAAATTTGATGCAAAGTACTATCCTGAGGCTGAGACTGACTCCATTGCCACTTGCCACTGCCAGTGTTTCGGTGTCCATATCTGGATTCTGGATTCTAGGGCCTCATGTCAAGAAATCCCTATCCTACTCTCGAGAGGCCTAGCCTCGGATGATTTCAGCGTTTCCGGGTGGCTGATTTGAATGCAAGGCTACTTGATGGAGGCTGAGGCTGGAGCTACCTAGATAGTCAAAGGAATAGGCTGCCGCAATGAACACAGTCACACAGCCAGCTGTGTGGATTGTATTATGTATTTAAGGCTAATGGGATTGCTTCATAGGCAAACCTCGCCAATGCTTCGACATCGGCATAGTATGCAACACTGAACAACAGGCTGCAATGGCAACCGATAGCCACACCACATAAAATTAAACAACGCCTCCCGTCTATACATAAACTTTTGAATCGACAGACCTCCTACTGTTGAGACCTCTGGGAACGCATCGTAGAGTGGCGGCGAATGATATTATCCCCATTCATCCACGGGCGAGCAGTTCTGTCCTTATCCTCTGAGCCTGTAGCGGCGCCGTTCTCACCCAGCGACTGTGAATATGTTCGGCCTATTCCAGACATGGTACTGAGGTTGGAAGTTTGACGGCGCATCCGTTTCTCTGCATCGGCGATTTCCTTTTCGTGAAGCGACTCCGAAGGAAGCAAGATCGCACGGTCCAAAGCATATGGAAGTCCACGATGGCGACCACGGATTTGCATAGCGATGATTACTAGTTTTGATATCACTTTGAACTGGCCGGAGAAAGAAGTATTTACACCGGGATAGCCCAGTGACAGGCCCACAGTGCCGTAGGCGGAGACGATCTCGAATAGAACCGGCCACATCTGGAAAGCGTAATCTTCTTGGGCTTGGAGGCGCGGACCCTCGACAATGGCGATGATGAAGAGCCCCAAGACGACATACCATAGATCGAAACCCAGCTGCCGTCGCAAATGAAACCCGATGTAGCTTGGTGGAGTCTTTGCTTCGTCAGAGTCATCACCATCCGAACTCGGATAAATACCCAGACTCTTCTCTTCGTAGACATTGGTTCTCCGCATGGAAATGGCAATGGGGAGAACGGAAATATACATCATGATCATGTAGGAGACTTGAATCGCAGGATGAAGCTCCGATACATTCACAACACCGAATCCAGCGGTTCGTGTGGCTGCCGCCTGGAAAAGTCCGTCTAAAACACGGATTCCAGGGGACAAGGAGGTGACAGTTGGATCGGTCAAGTCCAGGATAATGAAAAATATCAAATCGATCCCATTCAGCGCGACTAGAATCGCAAAGAGCCACCAGCTCGCGTTTCGCGGGAAGAGTAGGGTAAAGCACCGGCGGGGGTGGTCCAACAAGAACTTGAACTCCTCCCATAGGGCGCTTTCGCGTGGGACGATTAGGGACAGGACCCAGATGATCAATCGGAGCATACAGGGAAAGCCGGTGTTGCCAATGATGATGAGAAAGGTCATAAGTAGAAGAGGGAAAACTGCCGTCTGGAACGAGGTCATCGAGTCGGGGGTAATAGAAAAGCCGACATTATTGAAGCTTGAACCCGCGGTGAAGATGCCCCACCAAGGACGGCCCTGTCCATATTGCTCCACGACTGAACCCCAGTGGGTGGTCATAATCCAACCGACAAGGCTGACCAAGCCGAAGAGGTGGAAGAAGAGATAGTACGAGATGAGGACAACCGCCAAGGTCTTCAATGCTCGATATTCGATACCGCCCAGCTCATCACGCTGCTCCTCGGTCAGGTCGACGAAATTCGAGTTACGCGCGACAGTGGCATTCCAACTGAGGTACGGGAGGGTCGGCCGTTCTTTTTCTTGCGTCAGAGAACGAACAATTTTGCTGAGCGTGGGACGTCTCGTCCCCATGCGTCCCAGGGGCGAGGTATCCTCAAGATCTTTGGTTTCACGGAGCGTAGGTCGTGTATCTAAGCGAGGAAATGTAGAATTTCTTGTCTTGGTCCGCTGCATGTCCGGTTCGTTGATGGTGACACGCGGCCCGTCCATCGGTCCGACTTGATCGGAGGCCTCGCTCGGTGGGTTATCTTCCTGAGATTCGCCGGTGCGCGTCCGCTTGATCTCATTATCCTCATCGGCTTCCTCGAGAACCTCCGGGACACCACCACGATCATACTCCCGAGGACTCGGGATACGCAATGCTCCTTTATTCTTCCGCTGGTTTTCCAAGAACGCAATGTGATGTTCCGGGCTCAATTGTGAGGGTATCCGTATGCCGTCCAATTCCTGCCCTAACCGGCCGTTCACCCCACCAACTTGATCCTGCGAGGTATTCACACTGCCAACCTGGGAAGGCGAGCCGGGTGACGAGTCTCCGGGTGTTTGGGCTGTCGACACAAGACCTCTTTCTGCAAAATCCTGTGTATTGTTGCGCAGAACCACAATCGGCCGGCCAGCGATTCCCGCCTCTTCCCTGCTCATCGAGGTAGCATCCTTGTCTCCAGTTAGGGTTCGCATCTTGGTTTTGGTCTGACGCAGCGCTCGAGCATCCTGCACAATGTGTTGAAAGCGCTTCTCAAACCAATACAATCGGATGAAAACGAGGACGGAGTGGATGAAGATCGGCGTCGTAAGCATGGAAGTGAAATAGAGGATCACCTGCTGGTATGTTCTGAGTTTGTTGAAATCCACCGTATTCAAACCACTCTGGGTCGATGCACCGGCGCAGAAGAAGAGGGCATCAATATATGCGAGGTCGCTTCCTGGGTAGATCATAATGGAGGTGATCAATACCATGGCAATGATGTAGATGTAATGAATCAATATGAAGTTGAGATGAATCCCGCTTATCAGTGGAGTGCGGGACTTCATCGAAGCCAACCTCCGAAGGATGACGGAATACATCGTTGGAGGACAACGAAGCCGTCTTCGCAGAGACAGCCTGAGATCCTCCACGAGGAATCCGCTGAAAAGAACGACCCGTAGGAGGGATACTGAAAAAGATGGGGTAATAAGGATGGGACGACTGTCGAGTGTTGAGGGTAGAGAGGATGATGATCAACCGCCACACAGGGATCTACCGCATGAAGGTTCCGTCACAACTGTTGCGTACAGGGCAAGAAATTAGGCAGTGCAAAAAGACTCCCAGAAAACAGCCAGTGTTAGCCTCTAGTCACTGAAAAGTAGTATTTCAGGAGGAGGTAGGTATTTGTGAAAGCCAAGCACATGGTGGAGCAAGAGAATCAGGCAGAACTAATTTAAAAATTGCAGTGGCCACAGGGCTGAAAAGAAGTAAAGATGAGGACCAAGCTCAGTATTGGAAGTGTAAGAGCACTTTCAGAGGATAGATGGATCGATGAAGTGATGGAGGAGAGAAAGGGGAGAGAATGAAGAAGTAATGACCATTGAACGATGGGATCATGGGAGATGGGACTGGGAGAGTTTTTTTGGGACAGGAATGATTAATCACTCATGAGGAGTGGGGGTTTCTGTCTTTCAGACTTTGGAACTTTTCCCCATAGAATAACCCATAATATAAAGTGGAACTTTTTGTCTAAGATGAAGAGATCCATCCATGATTCGATCGTTGAATATTGAGGTTAAGTAATCATGTTGTATGGTACTCTGTAATGGCTTGATCTGATGTCCTCAGCCGTGACTCGAGACGTAAGAGAAAGTGTCATAAAACCAAGTGGCAACGACTGGCCTGGGTCATTCTGTGGTATTGTTACAGTATTATGGCAAAACTCCAGGGCTGCATTCTTGGTGTACATATACTCCGTACGATCTGTATCTGTAATACAGAGTACTCCATACCTAGTTATGTGCTTACTGCTTACTGCTTACTGTTTAGCCCTGAATCTGATATTAATCCTTGAAATTAGCAGTAACATGGGTAACATCTAGAATCTAGATACTCCTGAAGATCATGCTTATTCTGTCTAGACTCTACTCCCTAGAGTGCATGGAATATGGATAAGGATGATAAGGCATTTTACCTAAAGAATTCGAATAATAGGAGGTAAATTACAGAATACTTGTAATCCAGTATCTGAATTGAAAACTGTCAATACTCAATACCCTACGGAATGCAATTCTGCAAATTATCCACTTTCAATTCTTCGAGACTTCGCCAGTCGCCACTCAAGTGGAGAAGTATTTGTTCTCGGTAACCTCCGTACCGTAAACTAAATACATAACTACTTTAAATGAATTACCTAAGTTTTGCCAGGGGTTTGTAGTAAGCTTACTTTGTACTGGAGTCTGCATCTTCTTCAGGTCAATATCCTTCGATATTTGAGACTTAATGGCCATCGTGCAAATAAACTTCTACTGACCTCACACTGCATTTGCTACTGTCCTACAATGGTCCCATGCCACGTGTGAGGCACTGAGGCTGTGAGGCTGAGGGAATCTCCGAGTACGGAGTAATTCCGTAGCTTTTCTGTTTCTAACTTTCTTCATCAATTTGATTCGGTCATCAGATCTCATCGTGCAAAATGCAAATTCTTGAAATCGAGATCTGGGAAAACGAGATTTGAAATTTCTGATATTACGAATTGCAATTGACTATATTTTCAAATGCAAATGATCAAGCCCACATACATGAGATATCTCAGCTGTATGGAGTAGGGCATTATTCTCGGGGAAAACAGTGCAATCTCTCCAATATATTAACTCGGTCCACCGACAGAGAAGTTGAAATCAAACGCAGAGACCACAATGTCTAAAAAGACCAGGCAACATGCGAAACCCTCAGCACCACCAGCACTCAGCGAAGAGAGATGCAGTATAACTTCCAGAGCCCATGATATGGAATTAATGTTGACAGGTGACAGGTCATGCTGTTGATTTTACCAATCGAAGGAGAGCATACTTGAAAGCGGTTATAGTGTTAGAATATAATCTCCAATAACATATCAAACAAGAAACAATCATATATACATTGATCAACTCCACTGATCCACCAGTTCCTGCACCAACTGATTCACCTCATGCTCCGTCTCCCATCCTAGCATATGCCCAGCACCTTCAAACACCCGCCACCTAATCCCCTCACCAATCTCCTCCTTCAAGATCTCCCCATGCCGGAACGTAAGCATACGATCCTCCGTCCCATGCAACACAGCAATACGCTCCCTCCCCACCGCATCACCAAGCGCCCTCAACTGCCCCGCTGACTTATGATGGAAGTAACACGCAGTCACCTGCAACATGAAGCCCTTAGGCGTGAACGACTCCACATCCGCACGCTTCATCAAATGGCCCGCAGCGAACCGGTCCCGCTTCGTCGGGAAGTTCAAGCACGGGTCCTCGTTCTCCGCATCCGGCAGCGCCAGGAACTCGCTCGCAAACAGCGTCTGCGCGATCCGGTTGATCTCCTCGTCCACCGGCCGCGGGATGAACATGCTCGCCCGCTGCTGCAGGTTCTCGAGGAACGGCGTCGTGCGCACCAGCCGCGGTGCCGTGCAGCATAGCGTCAGACTCGCCAGCCGCTCTGGGATTAGCATCGCGACTTCCTGTGCGATCATCCCGCCCATGCTTGCGCCGATCACGTGGATGGATCGTGTCGCGGCGCCGTCGAGGTCGATCCACCCCAGTGACGTGACCAGGTCCACTGCGTCGCGGGCCATTTCACTCGTCGAGTAGAAGCAGGTCGGCTTGTCCGAGCGGCCGACGCCGCGGTTGTCGAATACTAGACAGGAGTATTTGGTGCTGTGGAGGTGGCCGAAGTACTTGGTTTGGCGTTTCCAATCCTTCAGCGTGGCGTTTAAGCCCATTATCCACTGTTTATAGTGTCAATAACCTCATGCTGTAATGGCATTTCAGGGTGTGATTGTTGAGCCTTACTACTAGCTTCACGGGCCCGGTGCCATGGATCTCATAGTTGAGGTTGAACGGACCACCGCGTCTGTTCTGTGCCACAGGAACCCGTCCCGAGGTAGTGGGAGCGAGTTTCCAATCCACGGTCTCGTACGCTGGATGAGAGACGATTTCTTTAGCTGTTAAAGGGGCCATGATGATGATGATGATGATGATGATGATGTTGAATATCTAAATCCAAGTTGAGAGAAAATCGGATGGAATCCGATGTCAGAAGATCTGGGTGCTGTTGCCTGTTCCTTGTTTCTTTTCTTGGCGTCCAGCCCCGAGGCTTATCTAGTCTGGCGAGCTTGTGATCTGATGCCATAACTAAATACTCCGTACCTGACCTAGTATTATTTATCATGATGAGATGCATTACTGGAGTTCATCTCAGCTATGTAAGGTTTCGGAATCACGAACAGTTGCATGAGTTCCATATCCTGTCATGCTCAAACAATTTACGATCTTTGCGACGTCAGTTCTTCCACGGCCCTCTGTGCCCTTTGAGCTTGATCGCGTGTCTGCTGGCTTATTGAAGCCTCATCTGCGATTTCCCCAAGGCGCTTCTTGCACTTTTTCCAGGTCTCCGAGTTCAGATCCCCAGCTACGAGTCTCTGCCCGCATTGTAGCACCCATTCTGCTACAACTATAGCCGTACACTCCAGTTTAGACCTGGAGACATCATCAGCGACCTCCTGCTTGATATCTTCATCGGCAAGTGCTCCGAGCGCACTTTTCCCGAAGAGCGTCAGGTCTGCGGAATCGTCTCTGGTCAAGCGAGCGGCATAAGAGTTGAGGTTTTGCCAGTTTTCACGCTCCTCTCTCGTATCAAAGGATACCATGCCTGCTGCCCTGTCAATGCCGTAACCAAAGAATATGAATACGCAGTGCTGCATGGAAGGCTTGTCTTACGATCATATATCTCCCTGAAAGTCGGGCCCAGCATCGGCAGATCTTCCCACAAGTTGTAGGTCTGGTCCCAGGATGCGAGATAGACAGTCTTCGTCTGGGAAGGCAGACCTTTCAGCGTCCTGATAAGTTCCGCAAGTCTATCCTGCTCGGACCGATTATAGGGGATCTGTTGAGCCACATTGTGAAAAAGCTCCCAGAATTGCCAGAGGAAACTTCCTGCATCTTCACGCGGCTCGTCTGCGGGTTGGTCCTCATCTGGACGGTTCGCAGGGAACAGTCGGTCCAACGCTTGGGCTGCGATGGCGGGGTCTGTGGTGGGATCTTGTTCAAGGTAGTTCTTTAGGACATGGAAGATCTTCTCCTCGATAAACCACGGGTCGTCGTCCTTCAGTTCGAGATGAAGAGGGGACATGGTGGGATGGTAGTGCTTGATTTGGAGAGGCTGAGGAAATAGAGACAAAGAATATGTGATGAGATTTGTGAGAATGATAAATGAATACACTAGAGAAGCCTGACTCAGAGATGTCAAAAAAGTCAAGATACAGATGAGTTGAAGAAACGAAGATCGAATGTCACCCTTCGATGTATGCCTGGGGCCAAAAACGATGTATCAGGCAACACTGAGATATTTTCCACCAGTTGTCAACTTTTCCCTCGGCAACATTGGGATGCAATGGAGATCTTCATTGAGTCTTGGGCTGAGTTGCGCATTCTATGATGCTACCGCCGATCTGCATGAACCTTGAGCATGGCCTTTCGTCTATAGTCACTTTTTCCAATGTTACCTTTCGTCCAAAGGATCGAGCCTCTCATGCCGCTGTCTCACTTCAGACAATGACTCCACAATCCTTCAGTCGTCTTGGTGTCCAAATCGCAGCAGATCACAGAGATGGCCCCCAAAAATCCAGCCGTGAGATACAAGGATGCGCATCCATCATCATCTGCGCTGTGCAGGATGCTTGGGGATAGTCAGTCGATGCATCTCTTCAACTAAGCTATGTCTTTAGCCAGCAAGGGCACATATAAAAACTGCTAGAACCTCACGGGTCAGATTCAAGGCCATCATCGCAGTCTTCCGAGTACGCCCAACATGGTCGCTATCAAGAGCATTGTCCTGCTGGCCCTCACAGCCGTAACTGCCCTCGCTGCGCCTTCGGCTCTCGAGGAGCGCGCCGTGGTAAGAACCGTCCAAGGCAAAGACCCAGATAACAATAACAACGACTGACTCGATCTCATAGACCTGGACATGCATCAACAGTCAACTGAACCCCCAGACCAACAAATGGGAAGACAAGCGCCTCTACTATAATCAGAACAAAGCCGAGAGCAACGCCCACCACGCGCCTCTCTCCGACGGCAAGACCGGTAGCAGCTACCCTCACTGGTTCACCAACGGCTACGACGGCAAGGGCAACCTCATCAGGGGCCGCACGCCCGTCAAGTTCGGAAAGGTCGATTGTGACCGGCCCCCATGGCACAATGACGGCATGGGCCTGGATGACCATTATCTCTTGGAGTTTCCCACTTTCCCGGATGGCCATGACTACAATTTCAACTCGAAGAAACCCAAGGAGAACCCGGGTCCGGCGAGGGTCATCTACACGTATCCCAACAAGGTGTTCTGTGGCATTATTGCGCATGAGAGGGAGAATCAGGGCAACTTTAGACTGTGCTCTCATTAAACGGATGGTCTTGCGGGAGGATCTGGGTTACCACGACTGGCGATGAGATATCGAAGGGGTGTGGGGTTTCCTAGCATGGCTCTCTCTATCCTGTCTTTACAAAACAAGTTATAGAAGATGTATTTATTACTTATTAGCATCTCCTCGCAGTCAAATAAAGACATGGAAGAGATTCCAACTCCAAGTGGCATCATTATGGGAGATGGCACCATAACACAGCGGTTGTTTCTCGACAGGAAGTATACCTGACAAGCCTGGTTAAAGAGTTCGAGATTCACATTCCACTACTACTCCAGATGATCGAAGCTCACATCTCTCACAGATATGAATGCACAAGCTCATTTCCATAGTGCCACCGCATACAGCCTCGGCATCTAAAATGTCGTACCAACATACCGTAGGTCTGCAGACCGCAACAGATTGAGAACCCCCTCCACATAAATCCACAAGGTAGGCACAGTGTCAGCACTAGAGACTGGCGATCAATGCACTTGAAGGCCGACCTTCAGGCTTTGAGGCATAGATAGTAAATGCCTAAAGGTCCAAAGGATTCTCCATTCTGCATCTCCCCCTGCACAGGAAGTCTCAGCCTCTCAGCCTCAGCAATGGCTTTAGCATGGTGTTCTAGACTCTAGTTGCCAGGTGGCCGATGGATGAGCTGAATGGATCCGTCTGAGGCCGGTCAGGCATGGACTAATTTCATAATTCTCGCTGCTTGGTTGAAGGTCTTCCTTCAGTGACACTGCCTCCTCTCCACGGTGTGAGGGGTGAGTCTCCAGGTTGAAATAAGAAGTTGACAAGGACTGAAGAGTTCAGGCCAAGCAGGGTGGCTTAGCTTGTATCAGCCTTGAGCCTTACAAACCAATCAGGAAAGATATTGCCATTTGCACGTGGTTGTCTCCACTATCTCTTAAGGTAAGGTCTGCTTTATGGGGGCCTCAGGCAACAGTTTAGATAGCACTGCATGGAGACTGATTCCACTGGCCATGTTCAGATGGCTACGGCTGTTCTATACTGAGCGGTCTTGACCATGTCCCAACTCTGTTAATGGTCTATTTGTCGAGTATGTCGATGTTGAACTACACTCGCAATGTATCCTCGCATCATCCCTGTGAGGCTCATGTCATTGCAGATACTGCACATACTGACAAGACATCCAAAGTCAAATAAAATCCATTCAGCTTTTAACACAATCCAGCATCCCCGTGTCAGGTTAATTGCGGCACAGTGATAAACTGATGATTAAAACAACAGGTAAAACCCCTCCCAAATACCCCAATCACTGCACTATCAAGTCCAGATAAAGCCAGGCATATCCCACACAACAAAACCGGACAAGACAGCGAAACGAAAATCCAACACATCCTCGCCTCAAACACACAACTCATCACAATCTCTAAGCAAGGCAGCATACGCAGGATCCCGGAACACCTAACCCCGCAAACCACAAAGTCAGCAGCCAGCACTACACATACTCAGACAGTAATACAAAAATTATGGGCATACGTACAATACACAGCGGCTCGGTAGGGCCAAAAGCAAGGCAGTGAGAGCATTCGGCCCGGGTACGGGTTGCTCCAAAAGAGCCGAGAAGCTGACAGTCCTTATCCTCGCAGCGCTCCCTGGTTTGGTCCGGGTCGTTGAGAATCTGCAGGCAGGCGACGTAGACCTTTACCTGGACGATGTGTCTGGGGTGTGTGACGCAGCCTGTGGGCTGGTGGTATAGGGGGAGAAAGCCGCACATTTTGACCTTGGGTATTCTGTTAGTCTATCTTGTGGCGTGGGTGATTGTCAATAGATCCTACCAAAAATGGGAGGGGATAAACCGAGCAACCCAGGTTTTGGATGGATGTAGAAACGGCTGAAGACCTTTCTGTACCTTCGTTAAATGTGTAATGGACAAGAAGCAAGACACCACGACTCAGACTCGAACTTACCCTCAACACTGCAGGAGATAAGACGAAATCTGCCTTGGAGCCAGTTAATCTTTATCAACCAAAATTAAGTATAAACAACCTACCAGAGGATGAGGAAAAGAAATCACTTCCAAGGACGGCGTAGAGAGAAAAGAAGAAGAGAAGAAGCAGAAGACATCTAAGCTACATCCCTAAACATTCACTGATCAGAGCTTTCATCTAATACCTGTTATATGATTACATCTTTTTTTATTACTCCCATCTAAGCACCATAATGCCTATTTCAACCTTTCTTATGGAGTTGATATACTTCAAGATCTAGAGATAGAGTATACTTCTGTAGTTCACTATATTGAATACTCATTGGCTATAGAAATGACGCTAGTTGAGGGTTTCATCTGGCACGTGCGCACCTTAAATTGTAACGCTAAACTGTTTTTGTGAGGATGTGCCTGTAATTTATCTGTATATCAGCCACATTAAAAATATCTTACAGCAAACTTACACAGCATTTGCCACAAAATGGATTTGAGAACCCTTGCTACCAGTAGAAGAAAAAAGTGCTTAATCAGTGCATACTATATCCTGTACATGCTAATGAAAGGATATCATGCTGATCTCATAATAATCTGTCTTAATTCTAGTAAATCAAAGAAGGAAATAAGTAATCAGTCGCAGTAATCATTAGGTGATACAAATTCGTGACCTTGGAAGGGAGATATTGCAATGTAGAGAGCCTTTCGGCAGTCCTCATGGGAGTCAGAAGTATAAACGTAAGGTATAACCCCTCGAAGTTGACACAAAAATCCGCTCCAAAAACGTCGAGGGCGAATCAACGACAAAACTAGTACCAGCGCTGTCAAGCTATGTTGGGACTCACTGAACCTGGCTGACGATCTCGCTGGCGCGGCTCAGGCTCTCCACCATTTGTTGGCATTCCTTGCGTCGGCGGATTGTATGATCGCTCTCCTTCAGTAGGTCGTCCAGTTCGGCATTGCGGTACATCTGTTCGAGAAGTTCCCGTTGCATCTCATCCTTGGTGAACCTGAGACGAAGAGTTAGGGCGAGAATCATTCAGCAAAGATAGGCACTACATACTGGACAAGAGTGTACATGATAGCCTTGGGAACCATATCGATCATGGTGCGCTTAACGATGTTGAAGTAGGAGGTGATCAAAAGCTCTGTTCGCTTGTTAGTCGTGTGCTTTCCTGGAAAAGAATCCGTTGACTTACTGATCACCTCGACCTCCGTGACCTCGCGTTCAGAAAGAGTAGCAGACGCCTTGAGAGTAGGTGGTGGGGGCTCCATAGCAGCCATCTTCTTCTTGTTCTTCGAGGCCCAGAAGCTACCGAAGAATCCGGAACCACTAGATTCCATGGGGGTCACTTCGACCGACGGGCTGTTCGCACGGGGAGGCAGAGGCTTGCCCGTCTTCGGGTCTACCTGGGTAGGCTTGCTAGCTTGCTGGCGTTCATTGACAAGGGCCATAGCCTGTGTATCGAGTCAGATTTGGGCAGGGCAGAAATGAAATTCAGGACACTTACGCGATGGCCGTTAAGAAAGTCAGGATGCCCTGTGTTGATGTAGCAGGCCTCCATGGAGATCAGGTCATGAACGAGCTTGTTTGTCGGCTCCATGCACTTCTTGAAAAAGTTGATGACGACAGCATGGAACTTCTCCTTGAGCATGGGATACCTTCGGAACAACGGCTTATTCAGGAGCTGGCCCAGAATGCGCACAAGTTCGTCGTACGCCAGCGAAATACACTTCAAACTCGGTTCCTCCAGTCTCTTGATCTGCTGCTTGACGATCAGCTCGAAGGCGGTCGTTCCGACGAAAAGCGCAGGAGATGAACCAGACGAGTTGTAGAGAATCGTTCGGATGTCGATATCCTTCACCTGATCGAACGGATCCACCGCCTTGATACCGTTCGAGTAGAGCTCGTGGAAGACAAAGCTGATACGAGCACCACCCGAAAGCTCGATGCTGGAGAGCTCCTGGTTGTTACCCTCCAAGACTGTGCGATACTCATTGCTGAATTCGGTGATGATGTTCAGGATGATATTGGCGCTGTTTCCGAGCATAGAATCACCAAGCTGGGAGAGTTCGGCCGTATACTTCTGGAGGGAGGAGGAGATTCTAGACTTGATATCGGGCAACGTCTGTTTGATGTGCATCATAAGGATCTACAAATCGTAAGAGTTAGAGGAAGTTTCCAAAAAAAAAAGGCGGAGTATACCTACCAGGTTCAACTTTCTCGCCAGGTATGGGGTTCCACAGTATGAAGCCTTATTCCGATAAGCTTTGTGGCTTTCGAAGAAGTTCTTCTCGTTCTCCAGCGCATATGAAATTGGACGCTTGTTCTCGATATCACGCTGGCCTCGGTTGACCACAGGAACGTAACCCAGGCGCAATGGGATAATCCTGCCCGCAAGAATATCCACCACATCCGTACCCTCGTCCATCAAATCGACCTTGGTCAACACACCGATGGTGCGCTGACCTTCCGGATCCACCTCGCGCGCCAGTTTCAATCCAGACGAGTTGGCGAGATCCTGGTTAGCCGCGGTGACCGCAAGGATGATAGCGTTGGGCTTGCTGATATACTTGAGAGCCATATCCCGAATCTGTCGCTCGATATCCTTTGGCTGGTCGCCGACCGGAACCTGGGTCATACCGGGCAGATCGACCAGGGTGAGAGTAAGGACGTTGGGCGAGTAGATTCGCAGGTTGATGGGCGCTGGCGAAATACCGGCATTGCGCCCGACTTTTTGTTCGGTTTCCCGCACAATCTCCTCGCGAATCTTGTTGAAATCGTAGAACTTCTGCCCGGGAATGTGGAGGAACTCGCCGTATTCGTTAGCGTTCGCCTCGATGTCCGTAGTTTCCAACTTGTCTTCTTTGACCCCGTTCGTTATCGAATTTCTCGAGGCCTTGTTGATGAGCTGTAGGATGAGGGGTCTCCGAGTGACGATTCCCGAACCGCGAGGGAGGCTAAAGCAATCGGACAACCGTTGATTAGCCACAACACACAGGAACAACCAAGAGAAACGCAGGACCAGTCACTTACAAATCTCTCCCAACGATGTTCTCCAGCACGGAACTCTTGCCACTGGATTGCGAGCCTACCACCACGATTTGGGGTAGATCAATGGGGTTGTGAACCTGACCAGAAGGGGCGGTGTCAGTCTCTGGACAGAGGACCTCCAAGGCATCATAACAATGAGAGCTCAACTGGGTGGACAAGTACTTACCCCGACTGTTGAGAAGACATCTTGAAGCTTGTTCACCAGTGAAATCAAGCTGGGATCATTAACGTTTATCCTGTAAACATCATCCAAGTCAGTTAGTGGGCTCGAAGCTTGGCCACAGGGAGACGGGGGGGCTTGCGCACGAGGTTGTCTGGTTTGCCATGGCTGGCAATAATGTAGGGAAAGTGATCGCACAAAGCTATTTAACAATAGGAAGAGATGATCCTGAGCAAAGAGAAGGGAAGAGGAAGGGAGGTTTGAAACGGGTAAATGTCCTTTTGCACAGAGACAGATGGGGGGGATAGATAGTGGGTAGGTAAGAGCGGGAGGCGTTGAAGTTGCGGCCAAGTGAGTTTCGCTTGTGGTTCAAATAGAGAGAGATAGACAACGGAGATGCCTCGACTTGTGAACCACGGAACAGGCTGATGAATATACAGAGGAGTCCAGGTACGAGTAAATGCTTAGGAAATGATGTTCTAAGAACTTCTTACTAAAATCCAAAGATCTACTTACTACTTTGTGAGGGAGAACTGCACACGTCATGTGGCCTTGGCCACCCAGGACAATAGTGGTGCCTAACAATAGTGTTGACTGTTGAACTCTGTACATCGGAATGGATACTGTTGCTTCGAGAATTATATCAAGTTCTAAAAGGACTCGGAGCCAGGAAGTGGTAGAGAAGGGGTCTCTTGGGTAAATGAGTCAATGACCCTTTAGTAGCAGCATGTATGTCTGCACGTGTACGGAGTAACTATTAAATGACATCGAGTCATATCCATGCTTGGAGTCAAATAATGTCTCCAGAACAATTATAGAAAGCTGAAATAATTACAGAACTCAGAATTGCTATGATATAGGCTCTAACAGACAAAAAGAAAGTATCGTCGTCGGTCTTTCGCCTTATTCATCCGATACTGAAGCAAACCGCTCTGACATGGTTTGGAGGATCTTCTCATACTGTGAATTAGTTAGTACCAGAAACCATCAGTCTTTAAATGAGGACAACGGGACGGACCTTTTCTGAGACTGCTTGTTGGTTGTCGGGAATTTCGAACTTCATACTCCGCAGGGATGTCTGGATATCAGCTGTGGCGTCACGGACCTTGGCCCAGCTTTGTCCTTGAGCAACGGCCTTTTGAGCCTCGTCATGGAATCCCATGAATGCCTTCATCATATACTCTGTCTTCCATAGAGGGCAGAACTGATCGTAATCGCTGTAACCGTTCTGCTGGAGGAAATCATCCTTTATCATGGCAGCCACGTCCAGGGTGATCTTATCCGAGTCGCCGAGGGCTGCCTTACCGACTAGCTGTACGACCTGGTCCAGGTCTTCAGACTTGGTCAGCAGTTCCTTGATCTGGTCGCGCAGACGTGGGAACTCGGGATGATGTTTTTCGTAGTACTTGTCGAGGATCGTTGTGTACTTGCTGTACGAGATCGACGTGTTGATCGAGGGGAAATGCTTCCGCTGGGCGAGTTTCTTGTCCAGACCCCAGAACACCTGGACAATACCCAGCGTGCTACTGGTGACGGGGTCGGAGAAATCACCACCAGGAGGGCTGACAGCACCGACGATACTGACACTGCCAGTTCTCTCGGGGCTTCCGAGAGCGATACTCTTGCCAGCGCGTTCGTAGAAGGAGGCGAGCTTGGCGCCTAAGTACGCCGGGAAACCCTGATCCGCAGGCATTTCTCCCAGGCGACCGGAAATTTCACGCAAAGCCTCGGCCCAACGAGAACTGGAGTCAGCCATCATTGCAACGTTCTTTCCCTGGTCACGGAAGTACTCGGCGATTGTGATACCGGTGTAGATGGAAGCTTCACGGGCAGCAACAGGCATGTTCGAGGTATTGGCGATCAAGCATGTACGCTTCATGATGGGTTCTTTGCGACCTTCGACGTCGATGGACAGCTACATGAGGATTCTCATTAGCGGGAACGATATTGCAATTGTAGCTCTTGTCTCATACCTCGGGAAAGTCCATCAAGACTTCAGCCATCTCATTGCCCCGCTCACCACAACCCACGTAGACGATGATATCACTGTTGGAGAACTTGGACACACTCTGGGAGATGACCGTCTTACCACATCCGAAAGCCCCGGGAATGCAAACAGTACCGCCCTGCACACTGGCGAACAGGGAATCCAACACTCTCTGGCCGACGATGAAGGGGGCATCGGAAGGCAGCTTCTCGCTGACAGGTCTGGGCACGCGGACGGGCCAAGTGTGCATCATACCGTGCTCCGACTTCTGACCATTGAACTCAATCTCCAACAGCTTCTCCTCCACAGTGTATTGGCCGGGAGGCGCTATCCGGGTAATGGTACCTCTCGCGCGAGGAGGAAGAAGGATCTTGTGGTCGTTCATCAAGCTGTTTTCGAAAACGCTACCCCAAATGTCGCCGCCGGTGATGTGGTCGCCGACCTTGAACTTGCCGGGTTTGAAGTCCCATTTCTTCGTACGATCCAACGCATTTACTGCAATACCGCGGGGAATGTAGATGCTTTTCGACTGTTCGGAAATCTCCTTGAGGGGCCGTTGGATACCATCGTAGATGGTTTCCATCAAACCAGGACCAAGCTCGACCGAAAGAGGTTTGCCCGTGCGTGTAACAGGATCGCCGACCGTTAGACCAGCTACATAGACGAAAAAGAAAAAGGAACCTCAATGTCAGAATTCCGATGTTGGTCCATGATGGTGTAGATGCAGAGCTGTACCTGTCTCTTCGTATACCTGAATGGTAGCCTTATCTCCATCAATTCGAATAACCTCTCCGACTAACTGATCATGACCGACTTTACACTAAAGTTCCAAGAAGCATCTCGTCAGTCAAATCAAGGTTGACCATCATCGGATGCGCCGATAACGACCTACCAACTCATGCATAGCACAGCCGATCATATGCTCGGCCACCACAACGGGGCCAGAAACGGAGAAGATAGTGCCATGGTGGTCCTCACCAGTCTCCTCCTTGCCAGAAGGAGCCATAGTGCGCGAAACCGGTGTGTATATGGACGAAGTGGATGGAGAAGAGGGAAGCTCGATGTTGCTAGAGGTCGTCGAGGTAGGCGAAACGGGGAGCGGTGGTAGGTTGTCTGGTGCAGGCGGTGATGACAGCTCAACCACACTACGACTGGCAATCAGATCCAGCAAGGAGGGGCGTGTCTTCAGTCGAGGTCTACCCAAACCCAACATCTAAGATGAGAAAGGGTTCGGATTCTGATTCAAGGAGGTTCATTCAAGTCTGAGATTATCCTATTGGGATTACTCAATCGACATTGACGCGATGCGATCGGACGTTTACACAGCCATCCTACAAGGCCGCCTTGGTCTTGTCTTTGTCCATCTTTTACCGACACTAATCAGTGTTTAATCGGAATTCGATGACCCCTTGAGAGAAGGATTCAACTGAGTTTTGATGCTATTGGTGATATCATTTCGCTTGCAGAAACTGTCAACTCCGGAGTTCCCCTCCATGGCAATATCTTTGCATATACTGAGACTTTCAGCTCAGTGACACTGTTTGATACTATGAAGAGGATACTCCAGGAGCTTCGGATGTATCAAATCCCATGCCAGGGAAAGATGCCTACTCCGTGACCAAGGCGCGTTTGAAAGCGTTTCGAGAGACAACAAACACCCAGAACAGTACGTCGAGTCTAGCAACACAGGTTTTGAATTCTCTTGAGCCCAGAAGTATCAGCAACGAAGCTCTGAAGTTTGTCGTCCTGGTTGTCGTGATCTACATACTGAGAACCGATCCTTTCTCCCTCGTGATGACTTGGATAATCAGTACTGAAAGAGCTGAGGATGGACCACGTAGGTGCGTAGTAAACTGGTCAGTGATATTATCTCCTTCTTGTATTCCCAAGTGACATTGTAGTGGTCTGGGGCAGAACTCCTCCTTTGGTAGCGCTCAATCGAGCCATGCTTCATCTGGCTCATCAACAAATCTAGGTACTATCCATCCATCTATCGACTATCTAGGACTATCTCCTATAGCCGTGTGATCCTTGGACCCCCCCGCACAAGATCATTTGACTCTCTCCGTCATCTTCAAGGATATACATTCAGTCATTCACATGTCGAACCGCAAAGCCGGTTGGCCACTAATGGCCTACCTCGATCCATGGGTTCAGCTCCGCATCTTGGGTTTGGCTTGTCAAAGAAGATGGCTTGTCACCTCTAAACTCATGTGGCAGGTGCATGACAGCATGGCTTAAAATGCTGGATGTTGACGAGGTCGTTACCAGGATGGCTCGGCATAAATACTTGCGGTGGGTGCTATACGGTACTGATATTGACCGAATGCACGATCATTTCCTCTTTAAAAAAGAAAGACCTCATTTATTACATCGCAGATATGATCCTCCTCGAAAAGGAAGCCTCAAATATGCGTCAATACTGGGGCTACAAGTTCGAATGGACTATCCTGCATCAATCCGCAGAGCAGCTGCGTCCGCTGATGCTCACTTATGACAAGCTTGCGGACGATTGTCTTCAACGGCTGAATGAAATCTCGCCTCCAAAGAGTACTCCTCGCCAAGACACTGTACAACAAAGGGAATACTCATCCAAGCCAACGAAGAGAGATCTATATGCGTTGCTCAAGAAGCATCATGGTGAGGACCCGAAACTCAGAGAACTTTGGACGGAAATCAATGCTATCCCCGAATGGGTTGATTGGGAGCAAATAAAAAGGGGGCAGGATGTATTCTACCGCTATGGAATGCCAATACTGAATGTGGTAAGCAATTGGGGATGTTCGGTATGATCTTCGAGATACTAACATCATTGGTAGCTCGCTTTCGAGAGTCTACTGGGTGGAATGTTTGTCTCATACACTACTGTTATGAAGGCCGAACTGACCTTCTGACAGGGGCTCCGGACGTATTGTCGAAACATTAACTAGGACGGGAGGATTCTCTGCAGATGTCGCACGACGCAGAATGCTCGAAACCCTTCAACATGTTCTCCAAGTAGTCGGATCTCTCGACTCCATGAGACCAGGAGGAGCCGGCCAGGCCTCATCAGTACGAGTGCGATTACTTCATGCCGCAGTGCGTTCCAGGATTTTAAGCCTTGCGAAGCACAAACCGGAGTATTACAACGTCGAGAAGTTTGGGATCCCGATCAACGACCTTGACTGTATAGCAACCATCAATACCTTCTCCACGAGCGTGATCTGGATTGGCCTGCCTCGACAGGGTATTTGGTTGCGAGAACAGGAAATCGATGATTACATTGCTCTCTGGAGGCTCGTGGCATATTACATGGGCACACCCGACGAGCCCTTCAGTAGTAGAGCTAAAGCGAGAGCCATGATGGAATCCCTCCTGGTGTCGGAAATAAATCCCACCGAAACAGGAAAGATTTTGGCGCAGAACATCATTCTCAGTCTCGAAAACACTGCGCCCACATATGCATCTAAGGAGTTCATGGAGGCCATGGCTAGACATCTTAACGGAAAGCAGCTGTCCGACGAGCTCGGTATCCCACGGCCCAGTCTCTACTATCAGACTCTCATCTATGGATACTGCATTGTCGTTATGTGGTTTGCCTACGCTTTCAGGCCGTTTCCCCTTATTGATCGAGCGCTCATCGGGGTGAGAATTTATGCTTCCTGATTTTGTCTGTCCCAATTGCTTAAAGACTTACATGCTAATGAGCCCCAGCTCCGTCGCAAGCGTTATTACAAAATAATCACAGACAAGGACGAGGGCCTCGGAGAAGAAACCGTGTTTGAATTCAAGTATGTGCCTTTCTATACTCGTACAACACGGCTGGGAAAGCGCAAGCCATCGAAGCAGACCAAACGCGGAGTAGAGAATTTGGCGCGCATAGGCCTCCTTGCTGCTGCTATCACTGGGGCCGTCCTGTTTGGAGGAGTGGTGTATAGTGTGCGGATACTATTTCGGCTATCTCAGCTTATGTGAAGTTCTCGGATACTAAACATCAAGTTCGATTTGGAGCGTGGACTAGAAATCACTTTGATCTGTCATATTCTCTACACCTCCGCTTCCATTGGACTCGCTCGTGGCGTTTCACGGCTCCTTAAACTCCCGCCCTGGGTAACGCCGGCATGCGCCTTCAACAACACGATCTCCTTGCCGTTGCTCCTTATCCAATCTTTCAAGAGCGTGAGCCTGAAACCGATCATCCAAGGCGACTCAATGTCTGCGGCCATTGCGCGTGCCCAAAGCTACAAACTCTACGCGGTGGGTGCAAAGCGATCAGATACGCCGTCTGGCCTAAGATGCTCCAGAACGGCGGCCAGGAGCAGGAGGAAGAGGACGAAGAAGAAGAAGAAGAAGAAGGAGAGTATTACTCAGCAACAGATGTTTCACTACCCAGAAGTATACAAAACTAGACAAGCAGGACTGACACATACCTATAGGATATTTAGCTCCACATCAAGGTGTATGTCCAAAAGACGCCCCGTGATGTAATCCTGTTTCTCGGCAAAGTCCAAGTTGAAGTTATCCCGCCAAGAGCCCCAGCGGATGCGGGAAAGCTCACCCTCCGGCGACAGTTTATAGAGCCGGACGACCCGGCCGAAAGAAATCGCCCCGCTGATCGGTATATTAGGCCCCTCGACCGACCCGTCGTACCTCTGTCTGGTCATCTGGTGCAGCAGGGTATTCTCCAGCGCCACCCAGGGATCCTTAATCATCATCTCATTCTCCA
Organism: Aspergillus cejpii; assembly: GCA_004769165.1. Classification (NCBI taxonomy): domain Eukaryota; kingdom Fungi; phylum Ascomycota; class Eurotiomycetes; order Eurotiales; family Aspergillaceae; genus Aspergillus; species Aspergillus cejpii. The sequence goes on along the minus strand of SMSW01000004.1, from coordinate 3,058,284 downwards.
GGGCCGACACACAGAGGAGGTGGAAAAAGTAGATGGTGTTGCAGAAGAGGAACCGTCCGACGGCGAGCGACGTGTACTTCTTCTCTGGCTCATACTTGACGTCAAGGTTGTAAGGGGTGAGACTGACGGGTGGAGGATTCGGAAGGGATTCATTCGTCTGGAAAGGGAAGTAGAAGTCGATTAGTGGGATCCAGATCTTGCACAGGTCTTCGTGTGTTGGCTTATCTGGAAGCTGGTCAAGGGCTTCAAGGATAGTATTTGGGATAGGCTGTTTGGTTGTTAGCTTTTGCAGTGATACTATGATAGGGGACTTACCATCTTGAAGGTGTTGGGGTTGGTTATTGAGCTGGATGCCTGCTGGATGTGTCTGTGTCTGTTGGAGAGTCGATGAGGATAGAAATCATACTGTCGACAAGATATTTATACCAGCTTCGATGAGACTGTAAATAAAGACACTGATATATCATTCTCACCACTGAGCAAAGGGTCAGTGATATTCTTGAACAAAAGGATGAACAAAAATAATTCCACGACGCATCTTCATCTCCTTCTCTTTTTCCCATTCCTTTATCCTCATCTTTATATCTCCTCTTATCCCTTTCCCTTTATCCTTATTTTTGTCCCCTTCTCTCATTCCTTTTCCTTTGTCCTGTACAGAGTACTACCCACATATACCCCTGCCCTATGCCCATATGACTGACAACCTAGTTATATCCCATCCTTTACGGATTGGTGAAGCGGGGCCGGTCTTTGTCCACGATGACCTGTTTCTGTCGTTCAGCTTTGACGTTGATCCCAGCTCGGCCTCCTGCCTTGGTGATATCGGGATTCAAGGTCTCTGAAAGCAGAGAAGATGGCGGTGTGCTAAAACATTGAACTGTTGGCAATCAACTTCTGAGATAGCAACTGGTAATAGGTGGCAGTTCGTGTGTTTTGTTACCACGGGGGCTTTGAAGGTATCCGAGGCAGCTTTAGATGGGAGGGATTTATAGGATGACTGGACAGTGGTAGATAGATCCCATGTAGTATGCACAATTGTACATAGTAGCAGTCCTAATGATATACCTTGACTTCTGCTTACTGATCCATCCAAGTCCTACATACTACAAGGCTACAGAGAATCGGAACGAGCTGATGACAGCATAAACTTAGTATTATGGGTGTTTAATCCTTATGGGTATACAGAAGACAGGATCTCGACTCTCGACTCTCCCGAGGTCCTACCGAAAGCAAACATTGTAGCAATATCCCAGACTCTCATCACCTCATCCTCCACAGTTACTCTTGAGGTATTCGCGTATCGCAGTCCTAAAAGCTCAAGTCAAGGAAAGTCATTTCTATACCATGAGTGCCGGTCAGCCTTCATATCCATCCTTTATCAAGGATCTCACCAGTTTCCTGTGAGATAGTCCATGAGATACATACTCCACATCCCTTGCAAGCACAGTTGTTGCTGCAGGTGCAGGCCTGAGGACCGTTGCAGGGGCAGTTGCTCGCGCTAGTGCAGGTGCATGTTTTATCTCCCATGATGGATAGATGGGTCGAGAATCGAGATGATACGGAATGTTTTATGGAGAGGGGGGAATAAAAAGGTCCAAGCTTCTTGACCAGTGATGAGTACCGTGAAGGAATCGATGCCCGTCGTGTTGCAGGGGGGGCATTATATACTTTGCGGCGGCGACGGGAAGAGTTCTAGACCAGCATCATGATGAGGTCAGGAGGGAACATTCCATTGCTTTGCCGCGCTGATGACCTCAGAAGATGGTTTATTTGACATGATTTGATTGGATCCTGGACCGGGATGATGAAATGGATGGAATATGCTTGAATCTATGATCGTGATATTGCCTCCATCCATCATTGCTGAGGGTAAGACGACTAGTGTTGCCGGATGAGAGTAGGCCTGAATCAGAGGAGTCGAACTCTTTAAGGATCCAACTCGAATAGGTTAGATTTCATAAGGGATGCTCTTTGATTGTGCATCTCTTCAGTATCGCCGTCCCCCATAGTGGGGTTGGGTGTACACTGTACACTTCGAAGGAGTCGCACCAAAGACGCCAGCAAGTGTCTATAACTGGGTAACATCCACCTGGATTTGCTTCAGTGGTACCAGATGGCGAGAACTCCACAGTTGAGTCGTTGACCCTCAAGTTGCTTCTCTAGAAGAAGCGGGAGAGATAATGCGGGGTTGCCTGTATCAAAGACTGACTGGTTGCGACAAACAGCAAGGCACAAGGGGCTATTTTGGGCCCAAACATGAAGACTAAGTTGCCCTGAAACCCCTGGTAGAAACCACCAGTGTTGAATCAAATGGAGGATGGCTCGACATGACCTAGGAAATCCGTGCAGCTGTACAGGTGATGCGTTGTGCCCATGAGGAGCTCCGATCTTCCTGAGATACCCGTAGCCTATGGATGACCAGAGATCTGATATCTTTCTTCAATGTGATATGCTGTCTGGATGTCAGCTGCTGCTTATCATGGTGTTTCTTCAGATGCTCCTTCAGGTGCTCTTCCCCGAGAGCAGACTGGATGGATTGGACTTGAACAAGTCAACGAGCTAAAAAATCGAGCTTCTCTGCTTGATGCAGTAATTGTAGAGGAATCCATCTGGATGACGTTGTGTAGATATTACTCGGTTGATCAAATCGCCATCTGTTGACTGCCCAAAAGGCATCACAACTTCTCCCGCCTACTCTCCGTAGTATCTGCTAATCTACCCACAAAGCCACGAAGAGTCAAACCTCAACCTTTCTCTCCTTCTTCTTCTTCCAAACTTCGAACTATCACGAACATATTCACTTCTTGCTTCTCTGAGTACCTATCTTGTACATCTAGTCTCATCTTCCAACCAGCTTATTCTTACTTTCATCTCCTCTCCCCCTTCGTCACCGTCACCGATTCTCCCCCTCCTACCCTGACCTCTCCGATAAGACCTCCTCCGCCCGTCGAGTCCGCGATTGATGTCCATCCATTTCTTTCTCAAATAAGGATACAACTCAGATTTCTCTCTATCCGAAAGTCATCGATATTCCAGTTTCTGGCATATAGAAAATCACCGAGCTTGGACACCTTTGCCGAGCTTCTTCCACGTGCACTGGGAGCTTCTGGCGAGTATTGGTGAACCCGCCACAGGTTTAGGTCTGCTCACCTGGTTCTTTTGTAGAGCCAGGAGGAAGGGCAGATCTAAAAATTTTCGACCTGGCAGACAATTCTTCTTCTTTTACACCCTCCTCCGCCGCTCCCGACCGCCCTGAACTTCCTATCCCCCTCGAGTCCACGTCATTTACTTCCGTTTCTCCTCCGAGGAGCTCTGCGGACGGTATCCCATCGTCATCACACTTGGAAACAGGCGCTGGCGATTCTGGTGCAGGAGGGATTATCGAGAACGTGTCTGAATCGACTAGTCGACGACGCCGTCGCCGCAGCACAACCAATACATCGGTTTCTACAGAGGGGACAGAAGGTCATTCGGGCGATCTTAGCACGGTCCAGTCACCCACCTTGTCGGAAGGAAGACAACCCTCTCCCAAGCGCAGGCGCCTGGCAAACATGCGGCCCGATGGCATCTCGAATGCAAACGGCTTCTCTCAAGCGTCGAATGGGCTGACGGCATCTCCGTCGCGGAAACCAGCGTTCGCTCACTCCACCAACGGCCAACCAAGTCACCTGTCTTTCAACGGCGAATCTCAGACAAACGGGTCCCCCAAAACATCAAAATCCGCTTCTTCGTACTTTGGCCACGATCGAGAAGAGGTCACCAGAATATTGATTCAGAGTTTGTACGAGCTTGGCTACGATGGGGCAGCATCGCTACTTTCCAAGGAAAGTGGCTATCAACTGGAGAGCCCGGCAGTCGGCGTATTCAGAAGGGCAGTGCTTGATGGGCGTTGGTCCGAGGCGGAGAATATCCTGATTCAATCATTTTCCCCTGACGCAGATGGGCGAAGTACGAGCTTTGGTGGTGGGAAGCCTCCCACCACAGAGAAGCTGGTTTTAGTGGAAAATGCCGAAAAGAATGAGATGCTGTTCTGTCTACGTCAACAGAAGTTCCTCGAATTGCTGGAATCTCGAGACCTGGGCGCGGCTCTGATTGTGCTCCGGCACGAGCTGACCCCTCTCAACTACGATGTTGGGCGGCTTCATGCTCTTTCGAGGTGAGTTTCCAGCGACTACTGTTTTGACGTACGACCTACTCCTATATCATCAGTGGCCCTGACTTGTAATAACAGCCTCCTGATGTGTCCTCCTGAGTATCTTCATAACCAAGCTGGCTGGGACGGCCCTATAAGCTCTTCGCGAGAGCGATTATTATCTGAGCTTTCAAGTAAGTCCTAAGCGACTTACTTTCGTGGTGATAGATTCGATGCTTACGCCTTTTCTAGAGTCTATATCCCCATCAGTGATGATTCCAAGTAACCGCCTCGCGATATTGCTGAATCATGTGAAACAAAATCAAATAAACCAATGCTTATATCACAATACTGCCACTCCCCCGTCGCTATACTCGGATCACATGTGCGATAGAAATGATTTCCCGCTGCGGACCGTGGTCGAGCTAAGTCAACATTCAGATGAGGTCTGGTACTGTCAATTTTCACATGACGGGACGAAGCTGGTCACGGCGGGTCGGGATCGGCATGTGTACATCTATGACACCAATACCTTCGCTGTGTACCGCCAGCTGGATAAGCACAAGGATGGTGTGGCCCACGTCAGTTGGAGCCCGGATGACACTAAGCTCATTACCTGCTCACAAGATACGAAAGCCCGTGTTTGGGATGTTGAGGTATGAAAACATTGCCAGTATCTAGAGTTTTCCCCTGAGTTTTTACTGAACTGTTTATACAGACCGGTCTTTGTCTTCTTACCATTGACCATCATGGACAGCCGGTGACGGCTGCTGCCTGGGCTGCCGATGGAGAATCTTTCGTAACAGCTTCTCTCGATCTAAGTTCGCAATTATGTCACTGGAGCATGCGAGGCGATGCTCTTTATACATGGCAAGGCGGTTTTCGGGTCCAAGATTGCGCCATCACACCCGATGGACGACGACTGATCGCAGCGGACATCGAAGAGAAGATTCATGTTTACGACTTTGCCACTCACGAAGAGGAATACTGTCTCGCATTGAAGAGCAAGCCCACTTCTGTCGCCGTCAGTAGAGATTCACGATATGTACTCGTGAACCTCTCTGAAGGTCAGATACAACTTATTGACCTTGATACGACCGAGGTTGTCAGGCGTTTTCAGGGGCAAAAACAGGGCCAATTCGTGATCCGCAGTGCCTTTGGTGGAGCTGCTGAGAATTTTGTAGTCAGTGGGAGTGAAGGTAGATCCCCTGCCCTTTAACCTCCGTTCCCACGCTGATGTTCTTTAGATTCTCGTGTCTACATATGGCACAAAGAGAACGGGACCCTAGTAGAAACCCTAGAGGGACACATCTCTGGGTGTGTGAATGCGATATCCTGGAATCCTACAAATCCTGGCATGTTTGCATCTGCCGGTGATGACTGCTTGGTCAAGATGTAAGACTTCAATCCGTGTCATTTTTCCACAGTCTTCGACTAACAGAGCCTCAGCTGGACCCGAGAACGTGACTTGCAGCGATTTACTACAAGCAGTAAACACAGAGCAGCATCAGCAAATGGCTCTGCGCGCATGAGTGCGTTACGATCCACGTCAAGCTTCTGAGCATGACTTTCTCTCTCGATTGTGTTCAGGAGATAGTCTTCATCGTTCGGATTTGATATCATGGAAACATAAGCTTGGCTTTTGGCTCAAAGACATCAGAACTTCATTGCCTCCTTTCTTTTCTCGCTTTTTTTTTAGATTTTACCTTATTCTTCACTTAACAGCATATACACCATCACTCTAGTTTGGCCATGGTTTCATCCAAATATAAGGGAGCAGGCGCCCTGGTCTGGTATCACCCCCTTTATTTTTTTGCATTCGCTGCGCCTTGATTTGACCCTCTTGCTCCGTCATCAGCAGTTTGCACATGAATACATCATCACTACTTACATACAATGCTTTTTTCCCTCTGGCTTCTTATGCTCATGGGGGGGTCCGGGGGAGGGTTTGGGTGATTGCGGCGAATTCCAGTGGAAACCAGGGATGTTGTTTCTCTACAGTGCGTCCAAGGGAATCCAATCCTTTCTTTTACTTATGTGGTTAGGTAGTCTTGGGGTCCATCGTCGGTTTTTTATATTACAGCATAACTGGACTGGTAGAGTTAGTAGCAGGATATGTCAACACAGATTGATACTTAAGGGATGCTTTTTACAAGGAAGAATGGCAGTAACGAGTCAAAGTAAATTCAAAGATAAAACACCCCAAAAAATGGCAACATTTGAACCTCAAGTTCCAAAGTGAGAGAGAGAGAGAGAGAGAGAGCAAAAGTCCCGAACCACTGAAAATAAAACTCCGAAATCAATAAGAACAAATAGACATGAGATGGGACGGTTGAAGATCAGATCATTTAAGAGCGAATCCGGATATCCGTCAAAGACACAGTATGAAACTAGTTGCCATGCTGGTGTCAGTTGATTTTGGTCCTCGAAGTGGGAAAATAGTGTCAAGAATGAGATGAGGGAAATACTCACCATTCTGGTAATATTCCCTTTCCCCCCACGCTTGGTTTTGCCTGTTTTCCTCTGACCTTTTACATGAGCATTGGTCGTTTATGGCTGTTGTATGCAACGGATTCCGCTGCAAGAGTGCCAGGTTATGTCGAGGCCGATTGGACGATGGATGGAGAAAATCAACGCAACGTTTTGATCTACGAAAGCAGATCGGCGACTAGATGGTCGTCAGTGAATCCGTCATGAGAAGTAAAAGGGTAGTCGACTTACCGTTCATAGGCATCTCATCGATCTGTGTAGAATAGTACAATTCAATATCACGCAGGATCCGCACGTCATCGCTGGTGACAAAGTTGATGGCGACACCCTTACGTCCGAAACGACCGCTTCGACCGATACGGTGGATATAGTTTTCACGGTTAGTCGGGAGGTCGTAGTTGATGACCAGCGAGACTTGTTGGACGTCGATACCACGGGCCCAGACGTCGGTGGAGATGAGTACACGGGAGTTACCCTGGCGAAAGTCTTGCATGATACTGTCACGTTCCTTCTGGGGCATCTCGCCGTGCATGCTGGATACTGTGAAGTTGGCCTCGCGCATTTTATCGGCGAGCCAGTCCACCTTCCGGCGTGTGTTGCAGAAAATCACGGCTTGGGTGATGGTCAAGGTGTCGTACAGATCGCAAAGGGTATCAAACTTCCACTCTTCTTTCTCCACAGCAATGAAGTATTGTTTGATACCTTCCAGGGTCAGTTCGTCACGCTTGACCAGGACGCGCACTGGATCCGTCATGAATTTGGTCGTCATGTCAAGGACGTCATAAGGGAGGGTGGCGGAAACGACAACAACTTGGGTCGCGGGAGGGAGGTAGCGGTAGACATCGTAGATCTGCTCACGGAAGCCACGGTTCAGGAGTTCATCAGCTTCATCGAGAACCAGCATCTTGATGTGACGAGTGCGCAGGTGACGTCTGCGGATCATGTCTGCAACTCTGCCTGGTGTGCCCGAAACGACGTGCTGGCCGTAATCCAGCTTTCGAATGTCCTCGCCAATATTTGTGCCTCCGATGCAAGCGTGGCACTGCACGTTCATGTAATCGCCCAAGGCCATGATAACCGACTGGATCTGAGTCGCAAGTTCACGAGTAGGCGAAAGGACAAGGGCTGGATGGAATCAGTTTTGAACTCATGGGTAAAAGAGTGGCATTACCCAGACATACCTTGGGTTTCGCGCACAACAGTATCAATGACTTGAAGGATACTGATCGAGAATGTAGCGGTTTTACCAGTACCAGACTGCGCCTGAGCGATCGTGTCGCGACCTTTGCAGATCTGGACAATCGCACGCGACTGGACGGCGGAGGGAGATTCATAACCGTATGCGTAGATACCACGAAGGAGGCTTTCCTTCAAGTGCATATCCTCGAAGGTCGGGGCAACTTTGACCTCCTTCGAGGTGCTGAACTCCAGCCTGTCTGAAATTTGCATGGTCAGCAATATCTCCTCGAAGAGGTGGATTTCATCTTACCATCTGCTCGTCGATCAATGCCGTCCGCCATGGTTACTATGCCAGAGTCAATAGAATTCTGGAGAAATAACAACTGCAATTTGTTTGATGAACGTTGTCCTGGAATCGTTGCGAGATAGATAGATAGATAGTCGCTGTCGCGGGCGCAACTTTTATGACCGCCACCGCTTTGATCACGTGATATATCTCGCCGCAAGGCTCGGTTGAGCGGCGTCAATCTACTGGATATCCTCTACTCAGTAGAACATCGGAGAAACTGTTCATCAAGGGAAATCTACCGCTCCACCTGTTTATAATCATGGTTCTTGAAGAGCAAAGGTTCATCCACGAGGATCTTGAGAGGTTAGAGCAAGCCGTCGCGGATCGCGTTGCTGAAGAACCTCGTAATGTGAGATACCAACCCCGTCATTCTACTCGCATCGACAATAGCTAACTGCTGGTTTTATCCAGATTCGGGAACGTTTATCTCGCGATCATGAGATTGCTCATTTCTTAGCGCGCATAGAGGAGCAGTCGAAGAGGCTACTAGAGATTTATCAAGATGCGGACAAAGCTCGCGAGAAGGAGATCCAAGCGATTTCGACCGGTGATCAGTTCGAAGAATTCTACCGACAACTGAATGAGATTAAAGACTTTCACAAACGCTATCCCAACGAGCCGGTTGAGAACTTGGAGAGAGCCTACAAGCGGCACCAGCCTGGAGAAGGTGAACCGACAGGGATGGAAATGGACACAATGTTCACGGGCGAGGAAGGTTATGGGCAATTCCTGGACCTCACAACATTGCATGAAGATTATTTGAATCTCCCTGGAGTCAAGAGAGTTACGTACATCCAGTATCTTGACGTATTTGATTCCTTCATTCCGCCACACCTCCTTATCAAGCGCGCAAGCAAAATATCCGACAAGTACTTCAAGTACGTCGGAGAACTTGCCAGGTACCTGGAAAGCTTTATCAAGCGAACTAAACCTTTGCAAGATCTCGATAAACTATTTGCAAGCTTTGACGAAGATTTCGAGAAACAATGGACGGAAAACACAGTTCCTGGATGGACAGAGGAGACCGCCGAAATCGGTACCCAGGGGCCAAGGACACAAGGATCAGGTGAGGGTATCTGGTGTGCGGATTGTGAGAGGGAGTTCAAGAACGAGAACGTCTACAAGAATCACTTGACTGGCAAAAAGCACATTCGAGCTGCCGAAGCTCGCAAAGCTGCAGGAGACTCAGGCACAGCTGCACCGCCGTCCATCGGTGGCGTAACGTCAGTGGCTCATCGTCTGAAGGAGCGTGCAGTTGCCGAGCGCGAGCACCGAGTTCGCTCCCTGGCTAAAGTCCTGGACCCTGAACGCCAGGCGACACGTATCAACGTCGAGCGGAGACAAGGCATGACGGAACGCGAGCGGCAGATGGAGCTCGATGCTCTGCTGGCCGAGTCCGAGAATATTGGCGGTCCAGGGCGCAATGATCTGTCCGATGACGAAGAAGGCGAGAGAATTTACAATCCGCTCAAACTGCCGCTTGCGTGGGATGGCAAGCCGATTCCTTACTGGCTTTACAAGCTACACGGCCTGGGCGTTGAATACACCTGTGAGATATGCGGAAACTTTGTCTACATGGGTCGCCGAGCATTCGATAAGCACTTCTCGGAAGCCCTGCACATCTTTGGCCTGAAATGTCTGGGTGTCACATCAAACACGAACCTCTTCCGAGAAATCACCCGGATCGAGGACGCCGTCAAGCTCTGGGAGAAGCTCGAACAGGACCGCAAGAAGGAACGTGATTCCCGCGACAACGTAGTGCAGATGGAGGATGCAGAGGGTAATGTGATGCCGGAGAGGATCTATCTAGAGTATGTCGTTCCCTCCCCTCAGAGACGACACGGTGCTAACATTGTCCAGTCTTCAAAAACAGGGTATTCTGTGAAATCACCCCCTTCTTATCATGCCCCTTGCCTGCCTTCTTTTGGTACATTTAGAGTAAAAAAGCCTGGAGTTCAACGGTTCTCTTCATCAGTATGGGATCGAGTTTGCTGGTTGGGAATAACACTACATTTATTATCGCTATGGGCCCTGCGGCCTCGTGTACTTTACTAGGACTCGGATTCATCATCATTTGAATGATAAACACTTGCCTTGTCTCCAGATGCAACAGTGGAGGATTCTGACATAAAATGCATAAAATCATAATTCATAAATAGATAGTTTATAAACCCCAACCGTTCTTGGCATAATCCCATTTATGTACTTATGCACTTATGCACTTATGCACCTACACATGATATGGCCGGCTTTGAGATCTGCAGCCTAATTCGTCCCCCCATCCGATCCCGGTTTATCAAGTGAGTCGGCGATGGATCGTAGCGTATGCTCGAAGCTCTTGACAACCTCCTGCATGTAGTCAATATTGATCTGGGTGAGGCGGTCACGGGTGGCCGGCTGCGACTCCACCAGGCTCTGACCTCGATTGCGCAAGAGAGACAATAGGCAGTTAGCCTGGGCGACCAGATCCATGACGAGCATATGCCGCAGCTTGATTTCGTTGGCGATGGGGACCTCGTATTGGCCGACGGACACCTTGATGGCGCTCGTCGCCAGGCCCCCGCTGGCGATGTGCTCGAAGCATGTCCCCGTTTGTTGAAGGACGGCGACGACGCAGACGAGGTCGGCGTAGCTGACTTGGCAGGTCGCGCACTTGATGAGATCCCGACACGCCCCGAGAACGTTGCCCGTCACCTTGAAGATTCGGTCGAGATGAGGGTGTGGCTTGGCTTGCATGGCGTTGTTGACCTCGGGGACCTGAAGCATGAGATTCGTGCGGCATTGACAGCTTCCCTGTGATGGCAGCGGGCTCTGTAGTGGTACGGAGGTAGCCGGATTCGATGCCGGCGTGGTATTGGGGCTACCATTCCGGCTTGTCAGTGAAGGTGTCTGTGCTGCCAGTGGTTGAAAGACATGTGTATCCTCCGTCGATGGGCTATTCAGGGAGTTAATTTCCTATTTGCAATGTTAGCCTATCGGAATTCCCTCAGAGTTTGGAGAAGGGGTTGATGTACATTGTGGGACAGATCTAGGGAGGACCAGTCAAAGAGATAATTGGACATCTCCTTTGGCCACTCCACCATGGTATTGATAAATTCTTGCTCGTGGACCTCCTCGTTAAGACGCAAGGGGTCAGCAGTATCCATCCCCCAGTCCATCGACATCGGAACCGTTGACGGCTTGACTACAGACAGCGAGGTATTGACGCTGGCGGGAGACTGGCTGCTGTTGGATGTCGCCGAGCTATCGACGTTCTTCGGACTCACAGAAGAGCGAGTCGACCGAGGTCTTGAGGAGCTGGTGGAGGAGGGTGAGGTCACTGAGGTGTATCTGCAGGGGATCCCCCGACTGGTGCATCGGTCACAGTTGCTCTGATTCCCTGTACACTTGACCTTCGCTGTACGACATGATTCACAGGCAGTGATTGGTCGGCGAACCACAGGCCGTACACCATCAGCTCCAGGACATTGCCAACTCTGGATAAAGTTGTGAGGGATGTTCTCGTTGCGGAACCTGTGGCGGTGTTGAGGGGTCATTGTCTATGCTGTATTGTCGATGACTTAGATGATCAGATCTGTGTATGCTCAACAGAAGCGCATGTAAGCATTTCTCTGATATAAATACTCTGTGTATATATATACCTGTACTCCGTATAGGACGTAATTCTGGACGGGAAAGATGATGGAACTAGTGTCGCTCTCTGCAGACTCTACTCGTGCTTCAAAGTCGTCCATCGGACATTGTCCCATTAGGCATAACTAGTGCTGACTGTACCGTCTTCCTTCCTTTGAGGAAAGCCTCTGAACCTCTGAATAGATGGAAGACTACGCCACCTCATTCCTGTTTTCACCAATCAGTATGGACGATTGGATGCCTGTTTTTGGTGGCAATAAGGCATGCAAGTATCACATGATATCGCACCATCAACTTGTTAAGCACATCATTGGGGGCCATTTTCACCTGTTTTACTCTTTTTACTCCATAGTCCATACTAATTGCTCCTTGCGGGAGGGAATACCCGTACCTTATATCCAGTATCCAGTGCTGATGCTGCTGAATATTGCTGTCTAGACTCTAGACTTGCAGACCTACGGAGTACGGAGTACTAACTACTATACTTTGACAACCAATTCCGTCTTCTGCACCGGTTCCTCCTCCGCACACAAGAATCCAATCCCGTCAACAACATCATCCAACCAACCCTGACTCACCTCCATCTGCAGGAACCTCCAGAACCCATGCGGCTGCCCCGAGTAAAGATGGATCTTACTCTTTGTCCCTGAATGCCGCTCCAGCAGCCTCTGCCAGAGAAACGCCTCGTCGCGAAGCGGGTCGCGTCCGCAGATCTGGAAATACGCTCGCCCAGGGAGTCCGGAGTGGTCTTTGTTCAGCAGGAATGAGATGCGTGGATCCTCCGGTGGACAACCATAGAGCTCTTGGATATCCGTGAGGGATTTGCGGGTCAGCAGGGGATTTTCCGCGTTTTGTTCGAGGCTGAGGAGATGCTTATTCTCAGCCCATTCCGCCGGAGCAAGAGGGTATGCTTGTGGCATCAAGCAGACTGGGATGGAGATGAAAAGGCCTGTGATTGGCGGGGAGAGCCCCGCGTCGCGTGCAGTGTAAGCAATTACGCCAGCGAAATTGGCGCCTGAGGAGATGCCTCCAACGAGGAACCCTGCTGCTGCAGGGGATGCGCTGAGATGGGTTTCTGCGTTGATCGCGGCCTTTTTTTTTTACCGCATAATCCCGCCAGTCAGCGGATATTTCTTTCCTCTTACAGTGATGGCCAAGGGGAACAAGAAGAAAAACTAACCCACTCTGTGGCATCATAGCTATCATTCACGCCATACGGAAACGGCCACTTAGGCGCGAGTCGGTATCCCACGTTAAGGACACTGATATTGAGCCTAACTGCCAGCACACGGCAATTTAAATCACCGCTCTCGAGGTCTCCGAACAGAAATCCGCCTGCATGGAGATAGATGAGCAAGGGACGCCCACGCTCGTCCGGAGGTGCCCTCGTAGCGACGTAGCTCCGAACCGGAATTGCATAGCCGTCACGGGCTGGGATCGTGAAGTTGGTGACTGTGACAGACTGTTCGCTGATATCGTCTGGTACTTGCCGTAAGGGGATCTGGGCTTCTATTTCGCCGAAGATACGCTTTCGTTCAACGATGCCCACGCGGTCGAGATTGGTGAGCTGGGGTTGGGAGGCGACGAACTGGCCATCGACTCCGGTAAGCTTCATTCAAGGGAGGAATGTAAGGGGCAGCCAACCTTTGTCCATTGCGGACTGACTTCCGAGTATTGTGCGAATTCCGCCATGATGGGCACTATACCAGATGACTCCGTAGCATTCTCTTGCACATATATATATATGTGTGTATATTCATTTCTCGGGATATTCATTCCCTATCTGGTCTATGTCCATAAGGTGATGTATGAGGCCAAAGCAAGTGGTCTATACCCTTCGCGCAACAAACCGTTGCTGCTTAATCTCATCCCCTCCTTGCCATTTCACCCCGTTATCCCATGATTCAGACGCATACGGGATCAACTCCGAAGTGACCTCCCATTTCACTTTCGGATCCGCCTCCCAGAGTTGACGGATCGTTTCCTGGCTGTGGTGGTACAGCGACCATCCGCACGCATTCTCGCGGAGAGCTCCCCCCTTTCCTGTTGTCGCGAGATGGCGCCCAAAGACCAGCGAGTTTCTCCCGCGCAATAGCCGGTTCAGCTGCAGGACGATCGCCTTCTGCTGCTCTATGTTGAACAGGTGCAGAAACGAACCGAGGAAGATGATGTCGATCTTGCCGCGCCACTTCTCTAGAAAGTCCTCGGCCAGGACATCCCCGGTCAGAAAATGGGCCTTCAGTCGGTGTTTGTCTTTAAACAGCTGGTAGCCGAGTTCCAGGAAGCGCGGCTCAGTGTCGACGCCGATGAGGTTTTCGCCTGGAGCACCGTCGTGCACGAGTTTGCGAATATCCTGACCAAAGCAACAGCCGAGATCCAAGAAGGTTTCGCCTGCGCGAATGCGCGAGAGAACCTCCGGGTATACCGGTTGAAGATAGGCAGGAAAGTCGAGGAATCGGAAGAGGCCGATGCAGGGAAATGGCAAGCTAGAGAAGCCACGGTCAGATGAACCTTGCCACTGGGGGACGGAGAACTCACATATCCCATGCCTCGTCTCTCACAAGGTGGATGTGATCTGTGATCTGCTCATCTGGGATACCAGAGTAGTCGCGAAAGATCTCTCTGGCAATATCCGGCACGTGAGTCAACGCCGCCTGATACCAGGCGGCATCGCGACTTGCTTTGGCGACCTTCTCGTTTGTCCACTCGTCGGACTGGTGGTTGATGGTTGCAATGTCCACTGTCATTTTGTCGAATACTGATTGTTGAGCTCTAAGTTGAAGATTTATTGTAAACAGTTCCTAACCCGTGTTCGCAAGCGCTGTCGATGCCGTTTCTTTTGAACCTGCAGTGGACCGCTCCGATTCAGGCTCGGAACAGTCCTTCCTCAATAAGACACGAATATACCGTTTGCTGAATAGACTTGATAGTCTTCTTGCTTGGCACAAATTAGGCAATAATATCCCGTATCCCGACGCGGCCAGCTTGCGTTCTCAGGATTCCTGATGATATAACGTTGAGCACTCCTTCCAGTATCACAGTGCACTACGCAAAGTCAACGGAAGGGAGAGTCGATGTCTGCAATCACAGAAACCACCGCCCCGGCCAGAGAGCTCGGATTCTCGGTCAAACAAGGGGTTAACTGGTCTGAATACCTCGACTACCGCCCAGTGTACCCGCCCTCGTTCTTCGAGCGAATCTACTCCTACCACGCCGAGAAGCCGCATGCGTCCTGGTCGGTGGCCCATGACATTGGCGCCGGATGTGGCGTTGTTTCTGCGAGTCTGGCAGCACGGTTCGCAAACGTAATAGTGTCGGATCCCAACCCTGGCTACGTCAGCCTCGCCCGCCGACTCCTGGTCGAACAGTCCCCCTCGACCCCATCGGCCCAATTCCAATTTCTCGAGGAAGGCGGCGAGAAGAGCTCCGTGGAGTCGGGAACAGTCGACGTGCTCACGGCCTGCGAGAGTATCCAGTGGACAGATCTCGCCGTGGCCCTCCGCGAGATCAGAAGGGGGTTGAAAGTGGGAGGAACGGCGGTGATGACGCACTACACCGTCCCCCGCATAATCGGCAACGCACGGGCTCAACAAGCATGGAAGGCAATCTGCAACGAGTACTCGAAGCGCGCGAACGGCCCACTGCTGGACCATGCAATTCCAATCATTAATACCGCACTGGACTGCCTGGAATTCCCCAGGGATGAGTGGGAGTCTGTGAGGAGGGTGCATATAAACGCACAAGGAAACCCGGATAACTACCGGATAGATGAGCGACGCATGGAGAGCCGAGTCCAGGAGTGGGAGAAAGTGGTGTGGGAGGAAGGTGACGAAGATTGGGCTGACATGCAGGATATCCAGTGGTTCAAGGGGTATCTTGCAACATGGGTTCCGGTCGTTCCCGAGTCGGAGATCCAAGGTCTTTGGGAAGAGCTGGAGGCTGCATTGGAGGGAGGAAAGGTGAGGATTGAGACACCATTGACAATGGTTTTCGCAACGAAGAGGGCTTGATTAAGGAAACGGAAAAGTCAAGCATAGATTAGCTAATTAATTACCTTTAGCAACCTTAACCCTTGCGAGGTGCATAATGTTAAGTCTGTGTGCTTTGTACTCTGTAGTCTGTACTCCATAGGTGTGGTGGAGTGCTCGTAGTTAGTATGATGATATTATAGAGTACTGAAAACAACCCTACTCGGTCACCTAAGGGAAGTCTACCCGACCAAAATGGATGGAGAATATCACTAGGTAGTAGCAAAGAGATGGAATCCAATGGTCTTGATTCAATCTAGCAACCTATTTGATGAAAGGAGTGGAAAACATGAATGTAGCAACTCAGCAGGAGATGGAAGGAAAGAAAGCTTGTAAAACTAAGGTATTCACGTGACTCTCAGACCCTGGCACTAAGCCTAAATTAGCATAGATCATTTACTGGCAGTCACATGACTTCCACCTGCCTCTTTGGGTAAGGAGGGTGTCGCTGTACTCCGTACTCTGTACTCCGTATCACCTTCCTAGTTCTTACTCCTAGTCAATCCTATAGATTATCCAAGAGAATGGTTGCTTAATGCTTCCCTGTGATTTGAGGCCTAACTGATTCAGGCATCTGGGATACTTCAGATCTGGTCTACGGTCGTCATCCAGCCCTTCGGAGAGTCCATTTCCCAAAAGGGAAGGAATTTTCCGAAGCAGCCGAAAAGGGAAATGGGAATCCCTAACATGCAAACCATTCACCATACGGACTTTTGAGAGACAACAAAGAAGGGGATGCTTAATTAGAAATCAATCTTCCTGCTGCAGAATGTCGATTACCAACGCTGACAAATATCTGGGGGTGAATGCTGGCGTCGATCATGAAATCGGTATCTGTATCCGTATAAAAGTTACAGATTCGCGAGTCCCTATACATCATCCACTATACTACGCACGTATTTCCGATGCCAGCAGCTGTCCTCAATGAGAAGGTCCCCGACGGGACCGTCGAGAGCTCTTGCTCGTCCACGGCCTACGCTACCCCTGACAACGAGAAGCAAGGAGTCACCAATGAGCCAGAGGCTCCCCCCCGCGACATTAGTGGATGGAAGTGGTGGCTTGTGATGGCGTCTATCTTGTCCTCGATCTTCTTCTACGCCCTCGATAACACCGTGGTTGCGGATATCCAGCCCGTCATCATCCAAGATCTCGGCGAGCTCGAGAAATTGACCTGGCTCAGTGTGGCCTTCCTTCTGGGCGCCACCGCTACGAATCTGATCTGGGGGAAGGTCTACGGTCAGTTCAACGCCAAATGGACATACATTTTGAATATCGCCGTTTTTGAGATTGGATCCGCCATTTGTGGAGCCGCGCCGAGCATGAACGTGATGATTGTCGGACGTGCCTTGTGCGGAGTGGCAGGCGCAGGCCTGTATGTCGGTGTCATGACGCTCATTGCTATGACGACCTCGCTGCCAGAGCGTCCGCTGTACGTGGGTGGAACTGGTCTGACCTGGGGTATTGGCATCGTTCTCGGTCCTGTCGTTGGAGGAGGATTCAGCGAGTCTTCCGTGGGCTGGCGCTGGGCCTTCTATATCAACCTGCTTATTGGCGCCGTCTGTGCTCCGGTCTATCTCTTTCTGCTGCCGAGCAAGGATCCCCGACCCGGGGTAGCACTGAAGGAGCGTACTCGTGAGGTGGACATTGTTGGAGCGGCATTGCAGATGGCAGCCTTGACAACCTTCGTCCTGGCCATCTCATGGGGCGGAGTCATCTACCCCTGGAACTCCGGGCAGGTCATCGGTCTCTTTGTAGCATCCGGCGTGATCTTCATCATCCTGGGCTTCCAGCAGGTCTTCCTGGTCTTCACCACACTCGAGCGCCGCATCATCCCCGTGGAGTTTTTCGGCTCTCGCACCGTGCTCATCCTCTTCGCCTCCACTGCCGCCGCCGGTGCCTCTGCGTTCGTCCCAATCTACATGATTCCGCTGTTCTTCCAATTCACCCGTGGGGACGCTGCCCTTGATGCAGGCGTCCGGTTACTGCCATTCATCGTCCTGATGGTCGTCACCATCCTAACCAACGGAGCACTCCTCTCCAAGTTCGGCTACTACATGCCGTGGTACACTGCGGGTGGCCTCCTCGCCCTGACTGGGGGTGCCTTGATGTACACCGTCGACCTGGACACCTCAACCAGCCGCATCTACGGATACACAGTGATTCTCGGTCTCGGTGTCGGTCTCTGGATCCAAGCATCCTTCGCTGTCGCCCAGGCCGTCGTGGAGCCCAAGTCCGTCCCCGCAGCCGTGGGATTCATCACCCTGGCCCAGTTCGCCGGCATCACCATCGTCATGGCCATCGCCAACGCAGTCTTCCTGAACGAATGCCTGAAAAATATCCCTCGCATCCTGCCCAACGTCCCTCGCCAAGAGATCGAGGCAGCCATCCAAGGTGCCAGTGATCTTCTCGACACATTAGGCTCGGATGTCCGGACCCGCGTCTTGGAAGCCATCGTCTCCGGAATCAGCAAGACATACGCTCTTGTCATCGCGGCCGGTGCCCTCGTTGCGGTTCTGAGTCTCTTCATGAAGCACGAACGGTTGTTCAATGTTTCTGCTGCTGTCGGTGCTGCCTAATTCACTATCTCCTTCACTTATCTGCGAGGCGATCCTTAGAATAGTAATTCTTTCTTGTTTCACTTCAGTCTCCAACTGCATATTGAACGGAGTTTGATTCCCACTGGTGGTGGCTCATCATAAGTTACTGAGTTGTCAATTAATAAATTTTAAAAGTAGTTTTGAAGATACGAAAAATGAATCTATCATTTTTATAGGAATCACTACTTCTGTAACCACTATGGAAATCTATCCTAGGAAAATGTCTTCTCCACCCTCTGCCAGAAGTTGAATGCAACCTCCCGAATCCGCTCTTCCTGAAATACCAGCCTGTCAAACTCGAATGACGACCGGAAGGTGTTGTCGTCGGTGATGTGCATGATACGGACTAAGATATCGAACTGCCCATATGTCAATTATCTTTGCGATATATCTGATATAGTACGCGGAGTAACAGGAGAAAGAAAACTTACATGCCACGGATCATTCGACTTCTTAATATCATCATCCACCCACAACGTCGATGATTCCACAGCCGTGGGCCGCCGCTGGAAATTCACCGCCGTGTTGAAGATATTCCCACCGTGCAACTCCGCCATCACCTCGCGGATATTGACCGCGGGATGCAGAATATCCAGGGCGCGCTGATCTTGCAGCTGCTTCGCGAGGCGCGCGAGCTCGGTCGCGGTTGTAGTGTCACCGGCTGTCACGCCTTGTAGGTGATAAGCCAGGACGTTGATCAGTGGGCCAACCATGTTAAATACGCCTGGGACGTCTTCGTCGCGTCCGGAGACGACGTACTCGAACCCGACGTCCGACTGCTGCGTGTAGAGGCTCAATGTTTGCGCCCAGGCGGCATCGAAGATGCTGGCTGGCGTTAGACCGTGGGCGACGCTGAAGGAGGTTAGGGTAGCGGCTGGGATCTCAGGCAGATAGATGATGGTTTTCCGCGGACTGGGATGGAGTAGTGCCGAGGCGGTAGACGGAGATGGAGGGAAGGAGAGCAGAGCCCCGGGCTGCGTCTGCAGCATTGAAGCCCAGTATTTGCGATCCTCTTCCCCACGGCCTAGATGCAGTTGAGCCGTCACGAAGTCCTTGTATGACGGCGCCGGGGGTGGAAGATACTCCGCGTCTCCCGCTTCATAGGCCTCCAGAAGCGCTTCCTTGATGACCCTCAGCGACCAGCCATCAATCACCAGGTGGTCGAGCTCAATGTGGATGAAAAACCGATCCCCACGCTGGGAAATCAGCGTGCGGTGGGGCAGGAAGCACTCCTCTACTGGGGGGATCCCGAGCGTCTCAAACGACGGCTCCGTGCGTCCTGCAGCTGCCTGGGAAACAGACGCAGTGGCGATCTCCGGCTCCGCATTGCCCAGCACGATTTGAATGGATGGCAGTTGTCCGGTTGGATCGGTCAGGAAAATGCTCCGGAGGATGGGGAATCTCCGCACGACCCGTTTCCACGCCCTCGCCAGCCTCTCCAGCGAGACGACCTTTTCTTGGTTCCGGGAGGCGATTTCCATGTGCCACGATAATAGGAAAACCGCAGGATTCGCCTGGCGCTGTCGTTGGATCTCACGCTGCATCGGGGAGAAGTGGTAAGCATCCTCGACCGTCACGGAGGAGGGGTGGCCATGCAGACGGGTCTGGAGAAGCTGGGTGTACGGCACCAGAATATCTTCCGTGGAAGGTTGATTCTGGTCCAGGTCCATTGACGCTGTTTCCGTGCCACCAACGTCTTCACTGAGTTGCTGCTCGACCAAGGCCACGAGATTTCCCAGTGTTTTGGCATTGATGATTGCTCGAACGGTCAGCGGGAGGCCCTGCTTCTTAGCTTGCGAGACCACCTCGATGGCAGCGATCGAGTCGCCTCCAATCGCAAAGAAAGAGGTCTGCAGATCGACATGCTCAGCGGGCTTTTGAAGTGCATTGCACCAGAGCTGCCGCAGCTGGTCCGCCAGGGAGCCTGGAATAACCTGGCTCCGCTGGCGGTCTTGATCGCTCTGCTGGCCCACGATATCTTGGAATATCTCGTTGCTCATCGTATCGATCCAGCCTTTGAGGGCCTTGCGGTCGATCTTGCCGGAGATCAGAAGAGGCAGTTCCTCCAGCAGTATCCAGACGGTAGGGACCATATATTCCGGAAGGACAAGTCCTAGGCGCCTCTGCAGCTGTTCCAACCTGCCACGGGTATCAGAGTCATACCTGTCGGTGGCCAGCACAAACTTGTCCTGAGACCCTGAAACGCTGCTCTTCCTCTGCAGACCAGGTCGGTTGAAGCTCAAGACCGCCACAATCTGTCGGCTACATGGACCCTGACGCGGCAGTGCGGCCAGAACAGCGGCAACGATCCCCGACGCCATGAGCTGATTCTCTATTTCCCCCAGCTCAATGCGATACCCACGCAGTTTGACCTGCGTGTCTCGACGCCCGACAATACGAAATGTACCATCGTCGTTATACCTTGCCAGATCTCCGGACCGGTAGAGCATTTGATACTCGTTCGAGCTGAGCTGCTTCATCCATTCCGGGGCAGGGACCCAGGCAGCGTCGGTCTGTGCCTTGTCTCCAATATAGCCGCTTCCCAGCAGAGGACCGGAGATGAGTATCTCGCCGGTGCAACCAATGGCGCACAGCTGATGGTAGTTTTCCGGGTTCGCAATCCACATTGTAGCCCCGATCGCAAGACCGATATGCGTGGGATCGGCGTCAGAGGAGACGCGCAGGTTGCCAGAGCAATACACAGCGGTCTCGGATGGTCCGTAAGCAGCAGTTAACTCGACATGGTCAGCCCATCGCACGATCGTCTCCTTGGTGATCGGCTCCCCGGCGAGCACAATGGTCTTCAGCGTGGGAACGTCTTTGGGGTGCAGTAGATTCGCGACGGTTGGAACCACCAACAGGGTATTAGCATTGAGTGCGGTGATGGCGCCGGCAAGGTCATTCAGACGCTCTTCCTCCGACGGGACGCAAATACACCCTCCAAAGGCGAGTGTCGTGAAAAACTCGCCGATTGACAGGTCGAACGTGTGGGCGCCGAACTGCAGGGTGCGCCAGTGGGGGCCTGCCGCGAAAGCTCTCCCATGGTGCACGATCGAGGAGCAGATAGCCTGGTGAGACATCAAGATTCCCTTGGGCTTGCCAGTGCTTCCAGACGTGAAGAGCAGATACGCGATACTGGATGGCTGGGACAGCCCTGAAGGAGGCTGCAGGTCTTGATTAGACTGGGGGAGGCGGCCATGCACGGTGACGATATCGTCGCACAGTCCTTCCAGTGCCCCTGCACTGTCCGGCGAAGCAAGACCGACCGTAATACCCACGCTCGTAATGATTTCAGCGACTCGACCGCGTGGGTGTGCGGGTTCGATGGGGACATAAATGCCGCCGGCCTTGAAGACGGCCAAAATGGCCACCACGGTCCAGATTGACTTGCCGAAACACACGGCCACGAACGTGCCTGGCTGTACCCCGTGATCTATTAGTTGTAGGGACAGGAATGTTGAGTACCCGTCCACCTCGGCATAGGTGAGCGACTGCTCAAGCGAGCACACTGCAGTAGCCTCGGGTTGCGCTTGGAGCTGCCAGCTGAACAGATGGTGAATGCACGTCTCCTCCGGTGGTGGGGTGAATCGGTTCCATTCTTGGATTTGAGCGAGATCGTGTGTGCTTAGAGGGGATATTGACCCGAGCAGCGAGCCTCCTGAGCTCTCATTGAGCCGAGTGAGTACCGCCTCGAATTGATGGCCCAAGTTCTCTGCTTGACGCGCCGACACCACGCGATCGTCGTGCTGGATGGTCATTTTGACGGTCGTCTCCGAGGTGAAAGTACAAGTAATGACAAGAGGGTACGGGTGATGCTCCTTTTTTCCCAGGGAATCCACATACTGAAGCCCCAGCGACTGCATGGAGGGCGCAATGGCGTCGGCAAACTCCATGGGATGCACTACCAGCAGCGCCTGGAAATCCGCCACCGTCGACGTCTTGTGAGCGAGAGACTGCCGGATCTTCGACATACCCATTTGCTCAAACGGTATCATTTCCGCAGAGAGAGAACGGACACTGGACAAGAACGCCGCCACTGACTGATCGGGGTCGACATGAAGGGCAATGGGCACCAGGTTGATCGTGGGGCCGGTCATCCGATTCACCCCAGACACAGGAGCCGTCCGCCCGTTGTTGATCGCTCCAAAAACAATATCCTGTGTGCCGGTGTAGTGAGCGAGGAGGATCGCCCATGCGGCACGCAGGAGCAGCGCCTTGGTCACTCCCAGGGGCGCTTGTTCCTGTGCGAGGCGCAGCGAATGTTCGATAGTTGCAGATGGATGCACCTGGAAATCCGGCAGTTGTGGCAGGGGAGGGAAAGGGGTTGGGTTGAGGTCTTCCAGGGACTGTCGCCAAAACAGCTCTTGTCGTTGCTCTTGCTCGACATCCAACCCGGTAATCGACTTGATGAACGTTTCGAACGGGGCCCGTGGCTTGATGGAGGCAGACTTTCCCTGGAATCGGATAGCCACCTCCTCCAATACCTCGGGGATGGAGGCACCGTCACACAAGGCGTGGTGGGCAGTCCAAACAAAATACCGCTTGCCGTCATCAATCACAATGGTATATCGGAAGAAACTGTCTCCAGCGAGCATTGGAAGCCCTGCATCTTCTTGCAGGAACTGGGAGAGATCTGTCTTGCGGACTTGCCATATCGGCACTTCACTTACCACCACTTGCAGGTATCCCCTCGTGCCCTGGATATTGCAGATGCGCGTGCGCAGGACGGGGTTCGCCTGAATTGTACCCTCCCACACCCGCTGCAATCGCTCCAACGGCACGTCATCTGCGAGGGAGAATACAAATTGCCGGACATACAGGTTGGTGTTACCGTCGAACTCGGCGACAAGGGACTCCTGCATCGGACTGCACGGGTAGACGTTCTCAATTTGATTGACTGGCAGGTTACACTGGGCTGCAACTGCCTGCAATGTATCTTGCAGCGAGCCATGTCCCGGCACCAAGGCGAAGGGCTTCGGCGTATCATCATCATGTCCTTCCTTCACTTCCATGACTTTGGCCACGCTGGCCATCTCCTCCAGCGAGGAATTCATAAATATCTGCTCCATTGTGAGTAGGATACCTTGGCTCTCAGCCGCAGCGATGAGCATTTGGCTTCGGACCGAGTCCCCTCCCACATCGAAGAAGATATCTTCGTCGAGGAAGCTTTCCGGATCGTCTTGGAGGACATCGGCCCATAGTTCTCGCAGAATTGCCTTAGTCTTCGCCATCGTATCATAATCACCCGTCGACTGGAACCCAAATTAGACTTGGACCTCTCGATCGAGAAAGGCAAGCAGAATTCTGTACGAACCGTGGATAGCGGAGGGCGCTGAGAGAGGTGTACAGCAAGCATATTGGAGGTTCGGATTTTCAGGTGGCAGCTTGTAATCTGACTCTGCAAGGCCTGCAGGGCCTGCAGCGGGCAGCATGGCGATATAATCGTCGGGGGCCATCAGACCAACCTAGCTGCCTACTGCAGCGATAGATTGGGGCATCAATATACCGACATCTTCCCAAATTGGGAAGCGAAACACCGACTCCGGTGATATGCTTACAGGCTTCCCCTGGCCGCCGAACGGCTTACGGGGGGGAGGACCGTGAACGGAGTATAGATTTCCTAAATGGGCAATGGAGAGGGCTTAATGTTTCATGCTGGATATAAATCCATCTGGGATGTCAAGAACCAATCTTGCAGCAAGCCTCAACGGTTGTGCAACAATTGGCAAGTTTAGAAATCCTAGAGAAGAACAAGGACAATGTAAGTTCAAGCCCCAGCAAGCAGTTTGATAGTGACCTTCCTGACGAAACAGGCTCGACATCCCAGCAGAGAAATACAGTCCCTTCCCACAACTGCACCTGCCAAACCGCAAATGGCCCAACAAAGCCTTGACAAAGCCGCCCCGATGGCTGTCGACCGATCTCCGAGACGGAAACCAAGCGTTGGTGCATCCGATGGACGGCGCTGCCAAATTACGATACTTCCACTTCCTGCTGGAGCTGGGCTACAAGGAGATTGAGGTCTCGTATCCATCGGCCTCGCAGACCGAGTATGATTTCACCCGCCATCTCATCACCACTGGGGCAATCCCCGACGACGTGACCATTCAGGTGATGGCGCCCTGTCGAGAGGACCTGATCCGGACGACCATAGAGTCGGTCCGCGGTGCGAAAAGCGCCATCCTTCACATACACGTTTCGACCTCGGACTGCTTCCGCGAAGTGGTATTCAATCTGACAGAACGGGAGATGGTTGATCTGGCCGTGCGCTGTACCCGGCTCGCCCGTGCCTTGACCAAGGATAGTGCGGATCCAGAGATGGCTCAGACGGAGTGGACGCTGGAATTCACCCCGGAGAATTTTCAGGATACGTCGGTGGAGTTCGGACTGTCCATATGTGAAGCCGTCAAGGCGGCCTGGCAACCGACAGCACAGAATCCGATTATCTTCAACCTTACCTCGACAGTGGAGGTGGCCATGCCGAACCTATTTGCAGACCAGGTGGAATTCTTTTGCGATCACATCACGGAGCGGCAAAAGGTATGCGTCTCGCTGCATAACCACAACGACCGGGGATGTGCGGTGGCAACTGCGGAACTGTCTCAGCTCGCAGGGGCCGATCGAGTTGAAGGATGCCTGTTTGGAAACGGCGAGCGCACAGGCAATGTGGACTTGGTTACACTGGCGTTGAATCTCTACACCCAGGGAGTCCATCCGGGCATCAACTTTGGCAATATAAACTCCGTTGTTGACCTGGTGGAGGAACTCACCAAGATCCCGGTACACTTCAGGGCTCCCTACGCGGGGAAGTTCGTCTTCTGCACCTTCACAGGAACACATCAGGACGCCATCCGCAAGGGCTACAAGAGGAGGGAAGCCACTGAGCGGAATCTGGGGCGCTCGCCAAAGTGGCGCATGCCATACCTGCCCATGGATCCAGCCGACATAGGGAGGAAGCACGAGGCAGTTATCCGGCTCAATGCACAGAGTGGGAAAGGGGGGATTGCGTGGTATGTCAACGACGTCTTTCACATCGACCTGCCCCGGGAGCTCGAGATTGATTTCACCAAGATCGTGAAATCTTATGCCAATGTGAATGACCTGGAAATCACCCACGATATGATTGAAGATCTGTTCCGGGGCCGCTACATGCTCTCCACCAGTTCTGCGGGAATTGAGCTTTTAAACTGTGCCCTCATTGAGCAGAAACTCTGTCACAACGGCTCTGTTAAGGGCAAAGGCCATACCGATAAACCCACCGACCCAGATTCTGATGGGTATACCGAAGGAGGGCCAGTTCGAGAGCCCACAAGTGAGCATACAAAATATGGGAATGGATACCACGATGGTCACCTTGTATCTTTGGAGGCCAGGGTATCAATCCAGTCAAAGCTCCATGAGATTCGTGGATTTGGAGCAGACGTACAGAGGAGCATGAAGAGTGCAGTCAAGCAACTTGGATTCAATCTGGAAGTGCTCAATTACAGTCTTCAAACCGTTGGGACGCCCCATGATATAGATTCACCTCCCTCCGAGTACGCAGGCTTCGTCAAGGTCATGCCAGAGGGTAGTACGACCGCGGTCTGGGGTGTTGGTATCAATGAAGATCCCACCTGGGCGTCGATGCAGGCAGTGAGTTGCTCCAATAACCTCATCATGAGCAACGGACAGAAAGCTGACAAATAATTTCAACAGGTCCTCAGCACATTGGAAAAGATCAAGATGTAAAGCACTGTAGGGATGATGATGGTGATGATGATGATGGATTGTAGGGAACAAGACTGGAACTTCTAACTAACTAGATAGATGCATGCTGACTAAGCAACATCATGTGACATAGAGTACGGGAAGCCATAGTGACCAGTAATGTTTCTGCCGGCAGAATTTGTTGATATAAAACAGGCGGTCAAATTTACGGTGAAGGCACACTACTGATTGTGATGGACTGGCCACCTACGGTTTACTTTAGTAACCCACTGTATAAAGACTCAATTGACTCGAGCATTTCTCTATCACGGTATTCTACTTAATGAGATACTTTGCAGTCTCCCTCAGCTCTCTTTTCAGAACTTTTCCGGTGGCGTTGACCGGCAGTGCATCCGGAACCCCTCCTCCTTCTCCCAGAAAGAAGAAATGCTCGGGGACTTTATGAGGAGCCAGACGCTTTCTTAACCAGGGTTTGAGGGCCTTCTTCTGTAAAGGGGCTTGTATTCCACTCTGTTTGTCGGTTTGCACGAATGCCACAATCACCTCGCCCCAATAAGGGTCCGGAACACCGACAACAGCGCATGCTGTGATCTGGGGATGTGACTCCAGCACCGGTTCAATGTCCCCCGGGAAAACATTCTCGCCTCCTGATATTGGACGGTCTTATGTCAGCTTATTAACATTGAGTACGGGTTCTCGGGGGGAAAAACTCACCTCTTTTGATCATATCCTTCACCCGCCCAGTTATGGTGCATCGTCCGCTTGCATCAATCGTTACCAGATCCCCTGTTCGTAGCCACGTCCGTCCTTCCGAGTCCTGGATCAGAGCCTCTGCTGTTTTCTCTGGGTTTTTGTAATACCCTCGGAAGACAAGGTATCCGGATACGACCAATTCACCTGGCGATCCGGGAGGAAGGATATTCATATCCTCGTCGACGACCCTGGCGGCGGTATGAGGCATCACTGTGCCAACGGAGGTATGGGCTCTTGTCAGGAAAACCCGAGTTGGATCGGTCAAAAAAACAATACACGAAAGCTCCGTCATCCCATAACCATACGCCAGACCTGTGAATCGAAACACCTCCTCGAGTCGGGCGAGCAGTGTTCTCGACAGGCTTGAGCCGGCGATAATTCCCGTTCTCAGACGAACACGGGGGGCGTGCTTCGATACCTCCGGGTGATCCAGCATCGCTTGAAACATGGTTGGCACGGCGTGAACCACCGTGCACTGATCCTCGGAAAGGGCTCGGAGACTGGCTTCTGCAACGAACACATCCGATGGCAGAACCGCCGTGCCTCCGTACACAATCGCCGCCAAGATTCCACAGACCAATCCAAAGCAGTGGAATACAGGCGAGCAGCACAGCACAATATCTTCTTCTGTGAATCCTAGCCGGTGCCCGACCAGTAAAGCATTATTTATCAGGTTGCTTTTTTTCGCATATCGAATCAGCTCTAGTAGGAGTCCATGATCAATGGACATTCGATTTACTCACCTATGCGAGAGCATAGCTGCCTTTCGTGGACCGGTCGTACCACTCGTGAACTGGATACACATAGCGTCGTTCGCATTGGGCCGGCCCCAGTATGAGGCAATGAGATTGGGATCCTGCACGGCGCCTCCCTCGGGCTGCAGGAATTCCTGCCACGTGGGCACACTCTCACAGACTCTCGCTGCTGAACCCAGCTGCACAACGAGAGAGACACGCGATAGTCTCTTGGCGATATCTGCAATCAGAGTTTCATACTTGCGATAGCCAATCCGGTCTGCCACGAAAATCGCGGCCGGGTCTGTTTGCCAATATCAGGTCTGTCTGCCCATACAAACTAAGAATCTTCGACGGGGGGTGTCCTACCCACAAACTCAATAGCAGGAACGATTTCATCTGGAGTGAAAGTCGGGTTGATTATGGTGAAAATCCCCCCGATGGCGCTGACCGCGAAGAACAGCTGCACATACTCGATTGTATTCCCGGCCAGGACCACCACACGGTCACCGGGACGCACCCCCTGCCGCAGTAGATTCGTCGCTATCTCTCTAACGGTGCTGTGCAATGTCCCATAAGTCAGACTTATTCCTTGCCATTTCGATATGACCGCCTCCTTCTCCGGAAATCGGTCACATTGTTGGTCCAGCAGCTGCGCGATACCAGCGGAGGTCAGGTTTATTTCGACGGCCATGGCTGTCTGTAGATCTATAGATCTGTAGATCTGTAGCAAATATAGTCAATGAGGACAAACGCCTTCACAGAGAATCTTTTACCACTGGTTATTTAGCCCCCCAACGACCGGGTTATGGCTTTCCTATTTCGGCTGTTTCGGTATATTGATGCCATTTCTGTCGTATTAATATAGGTCCGACATATAGTAAGGGTAAAACCGTGAAGATAATCGCATTCAAGCGGGATATAATCCGTAAATCGAAACATGAATCTGCGCCATACGCCGTTTTCACCAACCAAAACGGACTCCATCAGTTCATACAAGCCCCCCTCAGTAAAAAACCCAAATCATATACCCATGTCTTTAAACCCAATGAAAAAGGAAAGATCATACACCATGGCGATAGACCTGTGATCCACCAGAGCGGATCTGGATCGTATCGCGTCGCTGCAAGACCACCAAGGCCCGATTAAGAGCTTGCTCGGTGTAGCCTCTTCCGTCGACAAACTCCCGTCGCAAAGTCGCCAAGCTTGTGCTCCAGCCGATGGGAAGACGCCGCTTGAGCTCATCCTCGATCTTGCTGACCTCCTCCATCATCTCCTTGCTGCCCTGGCCTTCGCCCTGGGTGACAGCATCCATGGTCGAGGCCAAGAAGAGGCGGATAGCTTCGTCGACATGCGCTTCGGTGGCGATTGGCGACAGGCTCAGCTTGGCCAGGGACTCGGTGATACGAACGATGGCCTCCAGTTGACGGACGGTGATGGGGATGGAGGAGCGGGCGTTCGCATCCATTTCCGCGCGGTGGACTTGCTTTCGGATAGAAACGAAATGCGAAGAAAGCTTCTCTGCGGCTTCGGGGGAGAGACGGGGAGCGCATCGGCTACGTTGTTCACTGTGAGCTCGGTGTTCATCTTAAGGTAAAATGCAGGAAACATACCTTCGGCAGTAGCTGATGTAACGTTTCATCTTCTCCAGGGGGATCTCGGCCTCCACTTGCTCCTCGATACCTCTGCCGCCCATATGCACGCCCATCACGTGTCGCGCGATGTTCTCATCGCGGGCCCGGTCGTGGTCGTCGCGAACAATGAAGATCATGTCGAAACGGGACAAGATGGTTGTTTGGAAGTCGATGTTCTCTCCGGGCGTCTTCAAGTCATCGTAACGACCGAAGATGGGGTTGGCCGCGGCCAACACTGATGTTCGTGAATTGAGAATTGTCGTGATCCCGGCCTTCGCAATGGAGATCGTTTGCTGCTCCATGGCCTCGTGGATGGCAACTCGGTCCTCGTCACGCATCTTATCGAACTCATCGATACAAACAACACCCCCATCAGCAAGCACCATGGCACCGCCCTCCAGATAAAACTCGCGCGTCTGCTGGTCTCGTTGCACTGATGCGGTCAAACCAGCGGCCGACGAACCTTTACCAGATGTATAGATGGCGATAGGGGACACTTTTTCTGTGAACTTGAGCAACTGAGACTTGGCGGTACCTGGGTCACCGAGAAGTAACACGTTGATGTCTCCACGGAGTTTCATCCCATCCGGAAGGATCTTCTTCGAACCGCCCATAAGTAAGCAGACAATGGCCTTTTTGATGTCCAGGTTGCCGTAGATCGAAGGAGCAATGCTCCTGGCAAGAGCGTCGTATAGATCCTCTCTACGACTGAGTTCCAGAAATTCCTGCTCTTCTTCCTCGGAGAAGATAGCATTGCCCTTTGCTGTGTGATCCAGATCGCTACTGATGCCCACAGCTCGGAGATATGGGTTGCGGATAGCTACAGCTCCGTCTTTCTTTCCGCCCTTGGAGTAGATGGAGAAGATACCCATCACAGTACAGCGGGATCCAGGAACAACCCTGTTGGCCAAATAGCGATCGGCAGAAATCAGAACATGCCTAGGCAGCTCACCCACGGGGACTTGATCGGGCGCTTCTTGGAGCTTAAGTACTTGCTGGTCGACAAACTGGCACCTTTCGTGAGCAACAACATAAGGATCGAGGGGGCATTGATCTTCGCCTGGTTGCCTATCACGGCCACATCGCCTAGGAAGAGTAAGGCCCGAGAAACCACCGTCTACCCGAATGTTCTCGCTATGATCACAGCCCTTGCATCGAATATGGACGACTGTAGCCTTCGACGATATTGTCGAGGCACCGATGACGATTCCGGGAATGCGAACAAGATGTGAAATGTTTGTGGCATTTAGGTCACGGATGGAAATATGCGACGCAGATGAGTGAAGTAGGAGTTGATGGGAGGGAAGGACAATGTCTCTCTGCGAAGGATAGACGATCCGCTGTGTACATTGCTGAAGAGCTGCCTCAAACTGGAACGACCGACAAGATGTTGGTTAGAGCAGCACAGATCGACTCAAGGATGGGATGGCTCACAAGGGGGATGATATCGGCAGGTTCGGTAGTGAGTTTGTGGGCAAGCTCCTCATTATAAGAGATCAAATGGGCGATATCAATGTCGCAGTAGTATTGCTTAACAAGGACATTCTGGCGAAGCTGATCACTGTATAATCAGTTAGTCCTGCGCAATATTTGAAGCGCACCTGATAGCATACCGGTAGACGAATGCATTGTCCAGCTGAAATTCTAACACAAACTCGCGCAGTCTAGCTTGGATCTGTGTGCGAGACTCCTCTGCGCCATCTGTACTGGGAGCGAGAACACTCAGAGTATAAGGAGTACGTCTGTCCATGATGAAAGACAGCTATCGAGACTGATGGTGAGGGGAAGGATAGTCGTGGTTGTTAAAAGCATCAAGGAGAAGATACAGACAACATTTTGCAGAGTGGAAACGCGAATGAAACGCGTCGCGTATACAGGACGCGTTAAGTGATTTTTGCCTCAGGCAGCAAAGTACCTGGTGGCCTTGGTGCCTGAGGATTATAACCTCGGAGGAACTCTCATCCCGACTTCCAAATAGGGTTTAGGCTCCGTGACTTGACTTACCCAATCAGGATGAGTTCTCATTATCCCCAAGAATGAAGCCCCGTATCGACTATCAGTGCTGGGCGGTATTCGGGTGACGTTGTGGGCTTGTGGCTCAGTTCTCCTCTCTTTGTTTGGCATTGACCTCTTCAACAGCTTGGGAACTTTTTGTGCGGCTCGAAGAGCCATTGACAAAGTGTCAACCGCTTTACTGCAACTGAAACGACCTGAACAGCTGTCCTCATGTTTACATAGTGTCGCTCTAACATCTGTGGCCGAAGTCGGGTGTTTGGCCCCTACGCGATGTCATCCTCTATGAGTCCTCGGAAGTCGATCGATAGTTTGGCTTCAGGGACATCTACGCCCTCGTTATCTCAGTTCTCACTCAACCAGATTGAATCTCCCCGTGTACCGCCCCAGAAGTACCCTTTACGGAGGGGGTCAACCGCAAGCTCCATAGTTAGCATTGGAGGGATACTTGATTCTGCTCAATACTATGGATCGATAGCAGAGTCGGGGCAAAATGGTGTGCTGATTTCCATCTAATTGATGCTACCCCTGTCGGTGAACTAATGCCTTGTGTAGCGATTTCTACCCTTCTTCAGCCTCCGATTGTCCGTACAGGCCTTGTCCCTCACACCGCGATATCGTCTACTGGCTACAAGCCGCCGAGCACACGAGACATCCCTCCGGTCACCTTGACAAATATCCCCCATATTGATTCCAAAACCTTCCAGCCGTACCTCTCGCAGGTTGGGTCGCTGTACGAAGTCTTCCAACAGGCGAAAGAGAGTACCACCGATCAGGAAGCACAGCTAGCCCGGAGCGGCAGGGCCCCTTCGAAACTGGACGAGTATGATTCTCTTATCACCGTACCCAAAGAGAGGCGAGCTTCCATTGTGTCAACTGGCTCTCGTGCAACATCGCCGTTTGATCCCCGGGGCAGGAGGCGGTCATCCGCTGGCCGAGGTCGCAATCAAGCAGTCACTCCGCTGTCTATAATACCTCCGGTTTATTTCGAGGACGACTTCCACCTGGAGAACCCACGAACGTTCGACGTGGTATCAGAAAAGTCGGAGGTTGTTAAACCCTCGAGGTTGCCTGGAAAGGATGGTCAAGGGATCAATGATTCGGTACCAGCGAGCACTGGTAGGAAGGCACTTGCTACCAACGCAATCTTACAAGAGAAGCTCTCATGGTACATGGATACCGTAGAGGTTCACCTCATCTCTTCGATATCGACTGCTTCTAAGTCATTTTTCACCGCGCTGGGATCCCTGCGTGAGCTACACTCGGAGGCGGCCGATTCGGTAAAACGGATACAAATTTTGCGAAAAGATCTACAGAAGATTGACCGTGAAATGGCTCTGGGTGGCTTGAAAGTCGTCAATCTTCGACGACGAAGGGAGAATGTACGGATGCTCGCCGACGCGGTATCTCAACTACGAGATGTGGTACAGTCAGTTGCTCGATGTGAGGAATTAGTCGAGAACGGAGAGATTGAAGAGGCTGCGGATAGTCTGGAAGAGGTGGAGCGATTGATGGCTGGGGAACAACAAACCTCTAATCTTCATAGCGAGGGGAATGCACCTCAAGATCAGCCCAAGAAGTCGATTGATTTGCGGAGACTAAAGGCTCTCCAGGGCGCGTCTGATGACCTTGCGCAACTGAGGTATCGGATTGGTATGGGATACGAGAACCGCTTCTTGAACGATTTACTTGGCGACCTGCGACAACATATTGAGAACGTGCCGTCTGACGTGACACTACAGCGCTGGGGATTCTCATTCCAACGGCAACGTGGAGCGCAGCGCGCCGGTGCCTCGTCATCTCCAACATATATGAATTTCGACAAGGAGCTGAGATTACGGTTGTGTACGAATCTTGTTGGACTCGCTCGTGCGCAATACACGACGCCTGCAGCCACTTCATTCAAGACGGCAGTCCTTCGAGAAATGAAAGGCCTTATCCGTAAACATCTGCCTAGCTCCAGCGACGACGATAGTGAGTCGGTGGTATCGGTTTCCACACACAGGTCCCAACAGCTGAGCCAGCAAGAGAAATCATCGATACTCGCCCGGAACCTCCGCGCTTTAGAGGCCGAGGACGCATACATTATGCTTACTAGAATATACACAGGCACTAGCGAGTCGTTGCGACGCCTCAGTGTTCAGGTCAAGGTCCTTCTTGACATCGCCAGCGGACTGGAGAACCCCGCGACTGCTGGTCTCACCTCACCCCCTCGAAGCCCCGGCCCGCAGAGTATGCCTAGTCCTTCCAGTTCTGGGGTGAGTTCTCGGGCAACGGCTGTCCAAACCCAGGATGAGATACTACAAGTTCTAGACATGTCCAGCCTCCTCGGCCAAGCTGTTGACATTGCGCAGTCACAGATCACCAAGGTATTGAAAGTTCGGTCGGAACAAACATCTCGGTTATCCAAGGAGGAGTTCGTCCGGTACTTTACACTGAACCGGCTCTTCGCTGATGAGTGTGAGGCTATTTCTGGTCGAAGTGGCACGGCTTTGAAGACAGTTGTCGGCAATCAGATTCGCGACTATATCGCCCGATTTGGGGAGAATCAACGTCACCGGCTCGTCGAGGTTATGGACTCGGACCGATGGGATGCGCGAGATTTTGGGGAGACGGAAAGCGCCATACTCGGCAGGATTCTTGATGCGAGCACCAGGGATGTTGAATCGTGGCTGGCCGTCTCCAAGATCTGGTCGTTACAGGAGAAGGATGAGCAAGGGACCGCGGAAGCAAATACAGCTGCAGTCAATGGCACCGGGAAGGACAAGGTGCGCAGCGCCGTGATTGACGAGCAGAAATACATTCTTCCCGAATGCGCACTGGCCATGATGAGAAGCATCGAAGAGTTCCAATTTCTCATGGCCAATATCCCTAGCATGATGCAAGATATTGCGCCAGGGCTGCTTGAGTCGTTGAAACTCTTCAACTCCCGGTCCTCCCAGCTCATTCTGGGCGCGGGGGCCACGAGAAGCGCGGGTCTGAAGAACATCACGACGAAACATCTCGCTCTATCCTCGCAAGCTCTGAGCTTCATCATCGCGTTGGTTCCCTATGTCAGGGAGTTTGTGCGGCGGCATGTTCAATCTAGCCCATTAATGGGCGAATTCGATAAAGTGAAGCGGCTGTACCAGGAACATCAGTCTGGTATCCACGAGAAACTCGTTGATATTATGAGCGGCCGGTCTTCTATACACGTGAACTCCATGAAGAAGATTGACTGGGACGCCACGGCAGGGCCGAATGTCAATGCATACATGGAGACTTTAACCAAGGAAACAGGCACGCTCCACCGCGTGCTGAGCAAACATCTGCCCGAGATGACCGTCATGATGATCATGGACCCTGTGTTTAGAAGTTATCGCAACCAATGGACGAAAGCCTTTGAAGAAGCCACCGTCAAGACAGAGGCTGGTAAACAGAGGTAAGTTTCTTCCTGCTTGGTGTGTACAGACTTGTTCTGATATGTTTTAGGATGCAACGGGATGCGGAGTATTTCCAGACGAAGCTGAGCAAGATCGACGGTTTTGGAGACTTGGGTCAACGTCTACTTGAGTCGATTCAGGGGAAGAGTATATCGCCAGGGGAGAAACCAGCAGTATCCTCCGGGGCATCGACATTGAAGGTGTCCAGCGAAGAGAGCTCAAGTTCTTAGCTGCTGGATACATTCTCCGTGTCCTGATGGTACTAATAATTATATCCTTCATACATAATCTTTATGAATAGATACTCTAGCCCAGTGACGTTTGACCACAGGGCAGAGTAGGGTTGTACATACAGTGATCCTATGTGGTGTTTGTATCTAATGCAGCGAATATATGTCAACGGCCTTCATTTTCCTCCACCCAATCTCCATCAAGCTGACTGGTGATGCAATATGAGGCAAGAGGAGACCAATTGAGTCAATCTGGATCCTACGGAGTATACAGAGTATCCAAAGAGTCAACCAGCTTCAATAAAGATCCGAGTCTGACTGGTGGATGTCACATGACGATGGTCTGACAGAGGTGATGACGTCATGGCCAGCTTTCCCCAGATTCGCTTCAGAAAATAAACAGGAAAACAGGCCATTGTTATGATTTATGACCTCGGTTGATCTGGAGGTTCTTGGATCTTTTGGAGGGGAATTTAAAAGAAGGACATTCTTGCTGGTCTATTTGGAGAGAGAAAATATTCCTGTTGAGTGTTGACTGAGACTCAACATTCCTCAATGACAAGGACAAAGGACTAAGGACTAAGCTAAGAGATATTTTATTCAAAAGGGAGACTACTACTCCGTATAAAAACAGGATTTCTCCTTTCTTCTCTATATTTCTTCCTCTTCTATCTATCCACTTCTTTCTTTTACCGATACCTGAGACCGTTGCTGAACCTGGTCAGAAGCTGGTCCCCCTCCCGCATTGATCCCCCGCCACCCGGATCTCAACCTCCCTCCCAGTTCCTCGCTCGAGTCGAATCTATTTTGCTTGAGAGGTTTTGGAGGAAGGGAGAAGAGAAGATAAAAAACCTCCAGGACGACAATTGTCAGGTGTTATCCTGTTTTTTTCCTTTCAACCTTGATTGTGCTTCTGTGGTGCATCTCTTCCGCTGCTTTCGTCACACCTAATCTTGCCTCGCGCTGGGCAGGTTTACTTGACTTCTCTCCCTCTTTTTGGCACCTTCTTTTCATTTCCTGCCTCTCACAATGACCAGCGAGGAAACTTGTCCCGACCCTCCCAAGAGAGATGTGCGCAACCACATCCTCTTTGAGATTGCCACCGAAGTCGCCAATCGCGTTGGTGGCATCTATTCCGTGCTCAAATCCAAAGCCCCCGTGACCACCGCTGAATATGGCGAGCGATACACCCTGATCGGACCTCTAAACCGGGCCTCCGCGGCCGTGGAGGTCGAGGAGCTGACCCCCTCGAATCCCCGCATGGTGGAGACCATGAACTCGATGAAGGAGCGTGGCATTGAAATGGTGTATGGCCGCTGGCTCATTGAGGGCGCTCCTCGTGTGCTTCTGATCGATACGGGAACCGGATACAAGTATTTGGATGAGTGGAAGGGGGATCTTTGGAATACCGCTGGGATCCCATCGCCGGCTTCGGACGCGGAAACGAATGAGGCTATTGTCTTTGGTTATTTGGTGGCATGGTTTCTGGGGGAGGTATGCACATTGCACACTCATCGGCAATTTTGTATGGCTGGGGGTGCTGACGAGAAATTCAGTTTATTGCTCATGAGCGGCGCCGTGCAGTTGTCGCTCATTTCCACGAATGGCTTGCTGGTGTCGCCCTCCCTCTGACCAAGAAGCGGCATATGGACTTGACCACTATCTTTACGACCCATGCGACCTTGCTCGGTCGGTATCTCTGTGCGGGTTCTGTTGACTTCTACAACAATCTACAACATTTCGATGTGGACGCGGAGGCCGGCAAGCGAGGGATCTACCACAGATACTGCATTGAGAGGGCGGCCGCACACAGCGCAGACGTCTTCACTACGGTCTCGCATATCACTGCATTTGAGAGTGAGCATCTTCTCAAGCGGAAACCGGACGGTGTGCTGCCTAATGGGTTGAATGTCAAGAAGTTCTCGGCGGTGCACGAGTTTCAGAATTTGCACTCCCAGTCCAAGGAGAAGATCAATGACTTTGTCCGCGGTCACTTCTATGGCCACAATGACTTCGACCTGGACAACACCCTGTACGTCTTCACGGCCGGTCGGTATGAGTTCCGGAACAAGGGGGTCGACATGTTCATTGAGGGCTTGGCTCGTCTCAATCATCGCCTGAAAGACAGCGGGTCCAAGATGACCGTGGTCGCATTTATTATCATGCCAGCGCAGACATCGTCGCTGACTGTGGAGGCTCTCAAGGGACAGGCTGTGGTCAAGTCCCTGCGTGACACAATTGAGATGATCGAAAAGGGTATCGGCAAACGGATGTACGAGCGTTGCTTGGCTTGGAAAGAAGGCGACAACATGCCCGATGAGAAGGATCTGATCACAAGCCAGGACCGTGTCCTGTTGCGCCGTCGCCTGTTCGCGATGAAGCGCCATGGGCTGCCCCCGATCGTGACACACAACATGCTCAATGACCATGAGGATCCGATTTTGAACCAGATCCGCCGGGTTCAGCTCTTCAACTACCCCACGGATCGTGTCAAGGTCATCTTCCATCCCGAGTTCCTGAACGCTTCCAACCCGGTCTTGCCTCTGGATTATGATGACTTTGTCCGTGGCACACATCTGGGAGTATTCCCGTCATACTATGAGCCATGGGGTTACACGCCTGCTGAATGTACCGTGATGGGCGTTCCCAGTATCACCACCAATCTCTCGGGATTTGGTTGCTACATGGAGGAGTTGATTGAAAACTCGTCCGACTATGGAATCTACATCGTGGACCGTCGCATGAAGGGTGTGGATGATTCGGTCAATCAACTGACCGACTTCATGTTCAACTTCACTCAGAAGAGTCGACGGCAGCGTATTAACCAACGGAACCGCACGGAGCGACTAAGTGATCTTCTCGACTGGAAGCGTATGGGCTTGGAATATGTCAAAGCCAGACAGCTGGCTCTAAGGAGGGGTTAGTCTGCCGAGATTTGATGTCATGTGGCTGATGCTGACTTTATTGCAATACAGCCTATCCTTCATCTTTTGATGGCACCGAGGACTTTTTCGATGTCATTGGAGGAACGGAACAGAAGCTTTCGCGCCCATTGTCCGTGCCGGGGTCCCCTCGCGATCGATCCGGAGTAATGACCCCAGGCGATTTTGCAACGATCCAAGAAGTCAAGGAAGGGCTGACCACAGAGGATTACATTTCCTGGCGCTTGCCGTAAGTCATTCGAACTGGAGGTTGATGAAGGATTCAACTGCTAACTTAAGACAAACACAGAACGAGTGAAGAGGAAGAGCCCGATGACCATTACTTCCCTCTCACCCTAAGGACGAAGAAGGCATCAGACCGACCTTCGTCGCCGCTGGATAGTATCTCGGTCAACGGTCGTTGATTCTGTCTGATCGACATGATTTTCAGTCTCAGCAGACCCGGGAGCTCTACCTCACGGGTCAATGAGATCTTCATTTACACCACACTCTGCATCGATCTTGCAAGCCGCATTCTATCTCCTCTTGTTTTCTGAATATTTTTTTTTATACGTGATATATCTAATTGTTGGAGATAACCAACGCCGTCTATTCGACGGCTTGAGATCTTGCACCACATCATCCACCTAATTATGGATTGACATGTTGTTATGCCTTGAGTTATATGTGTCTGTATCTTTGCATCACCTTATCATCTTCAATGTCTCTGGTGTTGTTGTCAGTTATCTACATAGCGTCCCGTTTCACCGACCACTATTCAGGCAGATTTCCTCGAGAGATGAGGATTTATCTGAGACAATGCATTTTCTATGACGAAGTCTACTTGTATGCATCCTGCAGTGTAACAATTGACTCGACCTCGACCTCGTCCTCCTCGACCTCCACAATGATGAATCAGGCTGTCTGGTCTAGCATGCCACCACACATCATCATGCACAACATGCAGTTCAAGCAAGTTTTCACCATCTAAGGCCCTAAGGGATGCATCCGGATCTGTCGAGCATTGGCCATTGAGTCATTTCTCAGGTCTGGCCGGCAATTGTCGGATACTACACAGGGAAAAGAGGGGACCAGATCACAGCGAGGTGATGTTAGTATTACAGTTCAAAGGCTGGATTGCAATTCTGTGGTCGATACAAGCCAATCAAACTGGACAGTTGTTTTCGTAAGTCCACAGTGGATAGCACAAGGTGAACTCAGGTCGATGAAGGTTTGAGTCTATTTCCGGCGAGACGGAGGATATTGTTGTCTATCAAAGTATCATCATGTTGACAGCCTGGATGCCTGAGGTGTCCATGGTGGGGTACCGAACCATTTATTTATTTCTACCCCTCCATTGACTCTTCTTCTTCTTCTTCCTCTTTCATCCATCTTCATCTTCATCATCATCCTCTTCTCGTCAATCCATCTCTCGAATCTCTGCCTTTCCTCTGGTAGGACTCACCATGAGGCTGCGCAGTCAGGATGACCCTCTGGGTTGTCTTCGCTAGGGGTTCATTTTGGATCAAGGTATTGTACATAGTATAATAGCAGTCACTGCTTGCGCATGACAGGTGTTCGATCCGGGTTTCTTTTTGGGTTACTGGGTTCTTCTGTTCAATCTTCCTGCCTTCGTGACGAAATCTCTCCCTGTCATTTTGACGAGAGGGATTCCCATAAATGCATAGATTGAACAAGTCCAGTCAATCCACTCTGAGACCCGGTCGTTCTGAGATTATACTGTCATAACTTGATCTAGATAATACTAGCGAAAGGACATGCGTGGCGACTGATTGTCCCCTTAATCCCCTTTTTGATCTTTGAAAGACGAGGGGATCTCTTGACCTCTCTGATTGCTGACTATGATCCAGACAATTGCAAATAATTGCCGTCTACCTGAACCTGTGTCAAGATGTCTACTGATAAGATTACCTTCCTGACCAACTGGTACGGTTATTGCAATTGTCTTGATATGTTGATATGGTTGACTCGGGGTGTTGTGAGATGGGATTGCTAAGTGGTCTGTTCTGTACAGGCACGCGACCCCCTACCATGCCCCTCTGTACCTTGCCCACAGCAAGGGTTACTTCAAGGAGGAGGGCCTCAAGGTTGCCATCCTTGAGCCCAATGACCCCTCCGATGTGACCGAGATCATCGGCAGCGGCAAGGTCGACATGGGCTTCAAGGCGATGATTCATACCCTTGCCGTATGTGCCTCTCTTGCAATTATTAGTGGTGTGATATTAATCTTCCTCAGGCCAAAGCTCGTGGCTTTCCTGTCACCTCGGTCGGCTCACTGCTTGACGAGCCCTTCACTGGTGTCTTGTACCTCAAGGATAGCGGAATCACCGAGGACTTCCGCTCCCTGAAGGGCAAGAGAATCGGCTATGTTGGAGAATTTGGCAAGGTTGGTTTCACCTTCGGCCTTCATTATTACGCAGGAACTGACAGGCCGCGTAGATCCAAATCGATGAGCTCACCAAGCACTACGGCATGACTGCCGATGACTACACCGCCGTCCGTTGCGGCATGAACGTCACCAGGGCCATCATCCGTGGTGAGATTGATGCCGGCATTGGCCTCGAGAATGTGCAGATGGTTGAGCTGGCCGAATGGCTGGCCTCCCAGAACCGTCCCCGTGATGACGTCCAGATGCTCCGCATCGACCAACTCGCCGAGCTGGGCTGCTGCTGCTTCTGCTCCATCCTCTACATCGTCAACGATTCCTTCCTGGCCGCCAACCCCGAGAAGGTGCAGAAGTTCATGCGCGCCATCAAGCGTGCCACCGATTACGTCCTCTCCGAGCCTGCAAAGGCCTATGAGGAATACATCGATGTCAAGCCCATCATGAGTACCCCTGTGAACCGCAAGATCTTCGAGCAGTCCTTTGCATACTTCAGCCGCGACCTGAAGAACGTCCAGCGTGACTGGAACAAGGTCACCAACTACGGCAAGCGTCTGGCCATCCTCGACGCCGACTTCAAGCCCAACTACACCAACCAGTACCTCTCCTGGGACCTGGACACGGACTCCACCGATCCTCTTGGCGACCAGAAGCGCATGGCTGTGCTGCAGCAGCAGGTCGCTACCGAGGGAGGCTTTAGACGCCTTCAGGTGTGCACTGCTTAGGGTTATGGGGTAGTTGATGCAACTGCCAGTTGCACTAGTATGGCCTCGACGTTGAAACCAGCAATCTTTTACAGTTTGTACTCCGTAGCCTTAGTCGCTCATTAGTCTCAGAGGCACGCTATGAAATGATGACTTGATCAACAATTGGTCTTTTTTAGGTGTAACACTTGCCAACATAAACTCTTGAACTTGAACAGCTGGACGAGGTACCATACATCAAATAGCCAGGATAACAGCATGAAAGAAACCAACCATGGATATCAACCCAGTCGTCCCCGTCCCTATGCTGTTCGAAAGATCTTAAAAGGGGATAGGATAGTTGCAGAGAAGT
Source organism: Aspergillus cejpii (assembly GCA_004769165.1). Classification (NCBI taxonomy): domain Eukaryota; kingdom Fungi; phylum Ascomycota; class Eurotiomycetes; order Eurotiales; family Aspergillaceae; genus Aspergillus; species Aspergillus cejpii. The sequence continues at coordinate 3,017,002 of SMSW01000004.1, read as the reverse complement.
GGTACAAAGAACCCGATTGCTAAATGCCCGGGGAGATGTTTGGATGTTCAGATAAGAGAGTTTGAAATTGGTCTGTCAACCATTTTGTCGGACGGTTGTGTTTGTAACGAAGACTCTGAATAGAGTATATTAAGTATCATGGCAGGAATCAGGTTTATAGAACAAGCCCATGAACTGTACATGTATGTGTATGGCACGCCATCTAACCATTGACTAATCTATGTGCTTGGCTGGAGGGGTATGTGATTAAAAGATAGATAGCAAGAATGAATTGACAGGTTGAGGAGTATCATCATGGTAAAAAAAAATGCAAGACGGAGGGGAATCTCAACTCGTCTACTTGGTGCGCTTGTAAATCTTGGACAGGAAAGCCTCAAAGACCCCCTTCTTCAGGCCCTGTGACTCGTCGATGGCGGCGATCTTGCTGCGGATTTCGCCAACGGTCTTCTCCTCGTACTCCTTGTAGACGTTCTCCAGGTCGAGTTCCTTGTAGATCGCCTTGACCTTGGCCTCGAGCTCGCCGTCCTTGCGGCCGTAGGCATTGTCCAGGATCTGGCGCTGCTCGGCATTGCAGCGCTGGAGAGCCTGGTTGATCATCCAGGAGCATTTGTTGTCCTGGATATCGGTGCCGATCTTGCCGATGACGGCGGGATCACCGTAGGCGTCCAGGTAGTCGTCCTGGACCTGGAAGTACTGGCCGAGTGGGATGAGGATGTCGTGGGTCTGCTTGAGGTTCTCGGGGGTGGCGAGTTCAAGGTAGAGCAGAGCAAGGGCCACGGGGAGGTAGAAGCTGTAGTAAGCGGTCTTGTAGGTCACGATGAACATGTACTTCTCCAGCGAGAAATTGTCCAGGTCAACCTTGTCCTCGGGGGCGGTGATCAGGTCGCACAGCTGGCCAAGTTCCGTCTGCCATGTGATCTCGTGGAAGAGCTCGATGAAATCGACGTAGGCGGGGTGCGAGCGGAAGTGCTTCTTGAGGATGTGGTAGATGCCGGACTCGAGCATGAAAGAGTCGTTGATGGCGACCAGGCCGACGCCTGAGTGACGGTACCAGCAGGGCTGACCGCGACGAGTGATCGAACCATCCATAATATCATCGCTGACCAGGAAAAAGGCTTGGAGCAGCTCGGTCAGCCAGCCCAGGGTGCTGAGATGCTTGAACTGCTCGTCCGTCAGGGGCTTCTGCAGCAGGGCCAGACCGGTGTCAGGGACGGAAAGGCCACGATTGAGCTTTCCACCTGGGACATTGACGTTGATAGCCTGTCGGTAGAAGAGAATATCAGTTAGTATGACGTCCTAGGATGAAATCGGACAAGATCCAGCGTGAGAATATCACCTTTTCGAACCATTGCATCGCATTCTCAGGGAGGTTATATTTCCTTGCATACTCCAAGAGATCTTGGGCTAAGGAAGGGAAAATCGCCTCGAAGGCAGCACGACTGGTGGTGGTGGCCATCCTGAGTGTATTATACAGGGTCAAAGGGAACAATGGGATTGTCTGAGCCCCAATTTGAATTCAAATTGACAACACGAGGGGAGATTGGATGAATGAGATGAAACGAAACCCCTCGATCGTACCTGATACAATGTTTGTTGTATTTGTTTTGTTTGCTCAGTTTGTTTTTGTTCGCCCAATCGGGAAATTCATCAATCATCCATTATCATCTCCTCCATCCACTTCATCGTCCATCGGGGTATTCGAAACTATCTTTACGCGCCATTGAACTGTCTCAATTGATTGAGCTGATTTGTACTCGCGCATAGCCGGGTATTTACGCCGTCAAGCACTGGCAGCTCCTTATCAGTCACTGCAACAACAACAAAGCGTGTCGCAGCATCGCGATTGAGCTCGGCGCGACAGAAGATTGAACGGTGATAGTGCGGGATACTGCGGTCATATTTACTCGGGGCAGTAATCTATGCGAAGCAAACGATGCTCTAGGCATACGTTCGAGAAAACTTCACCAGCCGCCCACGACTATTCCCCCGCGAACAACCTGCAATACATGAGAATCTCAGCGGATAATCGTTTGATATATTCATTAAGATGGCGGCCACTATAACAGAAGAAAACGTTAGGGATCTACAGTACAGACTCGAGGATGCCAGCATAAAATGCTCGGAGCGGTGCCTGTATCAATCCGCCAAATGGTACAAGCTACCAAGTCCCTTTGTTACACTCCAGACTGACACCATACCTGCAATCTAGGGCTGCGGAAATGCTCGATTCCCTCTTACCAATCGACCACTACGATACAGACCCGGACTCGCAAATGGATATCACAGATGCCCCGCCTCCTCCCCAGAACCCTTACCTCCGCAGCCAAGATCCCCTGGAAGCTAGTCTAGAAGCACAGGAAGCGCATAAATATCTGCTGGCGAAGTCGTACTTCGACACTCGCGAGTATGACCGCTGTGCTGCTGTCTTTCTTCCTCCAACTATCCCCCCAGTCCCACTCTCTACCACCTCAATTCCCACGATATCGCCAAATCCAAAGACGAGACAATCATTGACACCGCAGAAGGGCAAGGCCAAAGCAACTCCGTTCGGAGGGGTGAAGGAAAGTGGTGCGACACGAAACCCATATCCCAAGTTGAGTCAAAAGTCACTGTTCCTTGCTTTGTACGCAAAATACCTGGCCGGAGAAAAGCGAAAGGATGAAGAAACGGAAATGGTGTTGGGCCCGGCAGATGGAGGGATGACCACCAATCGAGAACTTCCCGGTCTGGCTTGGGGACTCGAAGGATGGTTCGCGGAAAGACGGAAAAATGGATTCGAAGAACGCAATCAGGGGTGGCTAGAGTACCTCTACGGCGTGATCCTTTTGAAAGGGCGCAACGAAGAGGAGGCCAAGAAGTGGCTCATCCAGAGCGTTCACTTGAACCCATTTCACTGGGGTGCCTGGCAAGAACTGAACGACTTGCTTGCAAGCACAGAAGACGTATGTTGTTGTCTTCAGTCCGATTGAGGGTGGGTTACTGACCCTCTGAGCAGTTGAAACAAGTGGTCGACTTGCTTCCGCAGAATATCATGACCCTCATATTCCATGTTTATTGTAGCCAAGAGCTATACCAGGCCACCGAAGACACCTACCAGGCTCTGTCAGAGTTAGAAACGATCTTCCCTACTAGTGCGTTCCTGAAGACTCAGAAGGCGCTTCTCTATTACCATTCGAAAGGTGGGTATACCTGCAAGATCAACCGACACATCACTAACGCAAACCACCAGACTTCGAGGAAGCATCGCATATATTCACAGAGATACTGATAACATCTCCACACCGTCTCGACAGTCTCGATCACTACTCCAATATTCTCTATGTCATGGGCGCGCGTCCGCAGCTCGCCTTTGTCGCTCAAGTCGCAACTGCCACGGATAAGTTCCGCCCGGAAACATGTTGCGTGGTCGGGAACTATTACTCTCTCAAATCCGAACACGAAAAAGCTGTTATGTATTTCAGACGTGCCCTCACACTTGATCGAAACTTTCTTTCAGCCTGGACTCTCATGGGCCATGAGTATATTGAGATGAAAAACACCCATGCGGCAATCGAGTCCTACCGCCGGGCCGTTGACGTAAACCGAAAAGATTACCGTGCTTGGTATGGGTTAGGCCAAGCGTACGAAGTGCTCGACATGTCATTCTACGCCCTGTTCTACTACCAACGCGCAGCAGCGTTACGGCCTTACGACCCCAAAATGTGGCAGGCGGTCGGATCCTGCTATGCGAAGATGGGCCGTGTCGAGCAGAGTATCAAGGCGCTTAAGCGAGCCCTCGTTGCCGGGTCATACTACGCCGAAGACACCCCACAGAGTGGTGGACTGGGACGCAAGATCCTGGACCCGGAGACTCTCCACCAAATCGCCACTCTCTACGAACGACTCGGGGACGAGGAGGAAGCCGCTGCGTACATGGAGCTCACCCTGCAGCAGGAAACCGGACAAGGCCCCGAGGACGAATCCGTCGCGTCGGACAACGAGAACGACGAGGATCAATCCGCCAGCGGGACGCCGCATGGTTCGCGCCGCGCTCGACAGTCATCTTCATTTGGCAACCACAACGACAGCGACGATGGCACATGGCATGGCACCGGCGTGACAGCCACGACGTCCAAAGCACGTCTGTGGCTGGCGCGCTGGGCTTTACGTCACGGGGACCTGGAGCGGGCGGATCAATTGGCGGGTGAACTATGTCAGGACGGAGTCGAAGTTGAAGAAGCCAAGGCTTTGATGAGAGATGTTCGGGCAAGGCGAGAAGGAGGTTGAATAGTTTCTAGTGGAGTTGAAATTCTTTACTTTCTACACCACAGCCACACAGATTAGCGAGGGCGTTTAAGATTGGTGGGTAAGGAGTTATAATATAATATAACGTTGATCAAGTCAATCCACGAGTCATGACTTGCTCCATTAAAAGCCCTAAATCTATCTTGACTTCTCCCGAATATCTGCTCATAGCACTTTCATGCAGTCCGCACCCCTTACTAACAGAACACTCAGTCTTCCAGCAAAGCTGCTCAGCTTGCAGCAAGGTTCCATTTCTAGCCGAGGAAGTGGAAACTGGATAATCGACAATAAATACATTGTATGAATTGCAAATGGATAAAGGGGGAGAGTGAATATATATATAATTGCATGTATCAACGTCAACAGCTCTTGCGCAGTATTTCGGACCAGAAGGTCCAGTACTGCCATGTTTGATCTTGCAGCTTACGCGAGTAGGTCTGCTTTGACTGATGCTGTGCAAACCCGTCGTGCTCTGCAAGTCACGTCGTATGTCTTGCTCGGATTGTATGCTGCAGATGACATGTAACCATGTACACGAGGATGAGAACTAGTGGACATGGTTGATAATCCGAGCAGATTGAGCCTAGGGTCCTAGGCTTTGGATGGATGACTTGGACTCCTTTGCTTATCTGTAATAAAGCAGACCTCGCCATTGGTATGGAGGTATGATATAGACCCTATTGCCAATGTAGACTGTGTATCTCCATGCTTCATGTAGAGACAAAGCTGAACCCTTGAGGTAAGTCAGGTTGCCGATGGCCAACTGGCTCACAGTAATCGGAATCGTCTCTTCCTTCGACGATAGAGGAATTGACCTGACTTCTGACCCCAGCATAAGAGGTTCGAGAACATGCCTGCGTATTAACAAGCAATATCGAAAATAAGAGTCAGTAATTCAAAAAATCAAGTCTCCAAGCACGCCCATTTCCTGACTATCGAAGGTTATAGAAATGCGCGGTGCTCTCGTAGAACTCTGCAACCTGATATGATCCTGCATACAAAGCTGGGGGCGTCTCTCGCCTTCCATCGGTGTCCCGGGGATCTCGGAGATCTCAAAGCTTGTGCTTTCAGGGTTTTCTGCTGGGCTCCATGATATACAGGCATAAAAGTACTCTCTCCCGATCTTCTCCCAGGAGATGCGGGAATTGGAGCTAGGGTCGTCGTCTATTCGTGCCCATAGAGCGAGAAACCTGTTCTCAAGGATGAAGATCTTGCCGTTAGGTGGGTGTTTGCCTATCTTGAGGCTGAACCTTCTGGTGATTTCTTGACTGAGTTCGAGGAGTAGTTTTCCCAGGGAGCCCCGGGATATGGCTGTGATGATCAAACCCAGGGCGAAGTTTTGAGTTGGTGCATTCGAATTGGTGCTCGTAACACAGTAAGATTCCTTCGACCATAGTTTTTGTAGAAACGCCTCCATACTTGGGACGATATTAGAAGCATTGACTGAAACCAAACGGTGACACATGTCGTTGTCGTTTGCGATAGGAAGAATACACAGCGGGATTGTCTTCAACAGCGATCTGATGCAAGAGACCTCTTTGCTAGGCGAGATGAGAGCAACCGACACCACGCTGCCTTCTGTGAGTCTTGCACGCTTCCGTTCTAGCGACAACTGACGAATGCTTGACTGATTTAGAGCATTCGACTGGATGGTATTTTCAGTTTCGCAGTACCGAGCACGATTGCTCTTCTTCTCGAATTCATTAGAAGGCCCCGGGTGTGGTCTTTTTTGACTCCTTTGAGGTGCAGACAGATTGTCATTGCTGGAAAGCAACTTGCGACTGGGTTCGGCTGGCTCAGGTGATGAGGCAGATGCAGTCGAGTCATCCATGTAAATGGGAATATGGTCTGCTGGTAGGCGCACGGCTCCATTGGCGCGCTGGTCCTGCACTGAGCCTCTGGAAGAGACTTGCCCATTTGTTTCACAGCTGCTCTCAGTTGTAACGGCGAAACCCCTCGATGAAGAGTGTTTGACCGGGCTAGGAGTCTGGGTTGGACAGGAGGTTGTTGTAGACAACGGGGATTGGGATCGATCTTCTAGATACCGCGTTGATCTATTCACCAGTCTCAGTCGACTAGCCCACTCTTCCTCCTCGTAGAGATCTTTTGCGGGTACAGATCGAGCTTCTTCAGCTAGAAGCTGAAGCTCTTGGTATGAGGCGGCGTCCTCAAAAGACCTGTCGGAATGAATCTTTTGGATTCGGGGGAATCGAAGCGCATAATATCTAGCACCTGTTGGCTTCTCGAATCCACTGCCCAGCATCTCGACAACAAACGGGGTCTTGAACACGACATCCATACTGGCAAGATTAGCCGCTCCATACTCGAGCAGGAATCTATGGCCTGAATCCAGGTCACAGGCACTGAACTTCCCAATTAAATTCAAGAATTGCATATTCTTCGGGCTCATGCAGTGACGGTCGATGACATCCACAACTCGAAGCCGGGGGGTGGCCCTGGCTTGTAGGACGCCCTCTTTGTTGACAAGGCAGCCAATGTAAAAGTGTGTCCAGGAGATCTTCATGGCTGAATCTAACGCCACGGCATCCCGGGAATCGTACCTTGCGCCGACTAATGCGAGATCCACCGTGTCACCCAGCCCTGGTATGTAGTCCTTCTTGAGTTTTATCCAGCGCCCCGCGGAGCCGTTCTCGTTACCGGGAAAAATGGAGAAATAAGGGTCTTCGCAGCCTTTCAACACGAGCCCTTCCCAGCGTTCTGTGATCCCTTTCCCGAATATGGCTTCAAGCCGAGACTGACCATCATGGCGGGAGAAGTCCACTATCTGTTGCTCCGCAATGTCCGCATAGCCATCAGCTACTTTGATGAGATCTTTGAGCAGTAGCCGTCTTTCACGATGTGGCTTCCTCAAGCAGATGTCGTCGTCAAGGAGCAGAATATCGAAAAAGACAATCATCAGATGCTCGTAAGGTTGGGGTCTAGCACGGGTTAAAATGAAGTGCAATCAATCTGGACCTATTGACCTCTACTTACGGTGAATCATTTTCTATCCCAAGTAAGGTCCCAGACCGAGTAACGAATCTACGCAACTTATGAAAATCCGTAATCCTGCCGTGCTTGTCACTCCAGACAAGCAACTCACCCTCCAGGATACACTGATGAGAGAACCTGCATTCCGACTTTCCTATGTTTAAAGCGTCTCTGATCACAGAGTGGATGGCAGCTCTGTCATCAGTGGAATCCTTCCCACTTTTCGAGAAGATCTGAATAGGATTAAGGTGCTTCGTGAGGTCGATATGGACCTGGCAATACTCCCCGTCGTACTTCCTTTCAATACTCATCCGACGGCGCCCAATCATCTGACAGCAATGCTTGATGCTCCGCGCCTTGTAGTAATCAGGTCGCCCTATTTTGATCCCAACTTTGGGCATTAGATGCTGTAAAGCTCGAACACTCAGATCCTTGGCGAATTTTGGATCGGGGTTCGGAGGGTAGTGGCTCAGAGGCTCAGAAGCAAGCATTTTCAGAGCAAACTCGAATGAATCCTGGAAGAGAAGCAAGTGCGGAAGAAGAAAGTGGAAACTCTTCATCGTGTGGTTCACTGGCAAGATAACCGGGTGGTAACTCTTCAATATCATCCGAGTGAGCCATTTGGCGTCTCTACTGCTCAATCGTCGGTACAGAGGGCCCAGCGTCTCCTCGACATCGACCGCAGTGTGCTGTCTTCGCACCCGGGAGCCGGAGAACCTGCACCGAGAAGCAATCTTGTTCAATGCGTCGTCGATCTCTTCGATAGTAACCCCTTGACTGCTAGGATTATCACCTTCCGTCTGCCGCATGACATCTTCTACACACTGCCCCAAGTCTGTACCTCCTGCGACGCGCCATCGTTCAAGCTCCTCCCGTCGAGATGACCCGAGAAGAAGACAGCGTCCGATCACTCTCGCGAGAGAGGTATCCTGTAACCAATAAACCCTGTCCGTTCGTTTCTCCGGAAACATGCACGAAAGAAGAGCCGTTCGGTCCGTGTCAGGGGAATGGATTCGTTTGCCATGTTGGGCAAACCACCGGGTCACGGCACGACCATCTGGATTCGAATTCTTTGATGCGGTGGAAGCCTTTATAATTCTGTTCTTCTCTAGCTCCGATAGAAGATCGCACAGGCAGAGAAATTTGAACCCCATTAATGGGTAATCGCCATATGCCGAAAGTACCTTGTTGTATGTAGCAGTGTAGACACCATGGCAGTGAGGTCGGATGTTCAGGCAGGCTCAGCGCAATACAGTCCAGTCGTATAGCCGAGAGGATTCATAGTACATCTTCTTGACAATGTTCTCTCCGAGGAAAAAGTTTGGGACGAGAAGAATGGAAGGAAGAGAAACCCGTCGGCTCGTTCATGGATCGCGAAAACACGTGACTGCGTACGGTATCCCATAGATCAACAATGACATGATCTTACACCAATCCCAAAGGCATTCAACAATTCAGAACAAACATAAATATTTATTGAGGTAGATGTACTGTCAAGCTACTCCACACAAACGAAACTCACCTCTACAGTCGAATCCTACCATGGCTACGATCCGAGTTATCGGCTCCCTAAACGCCGACATGGTCTCAGTGACCCCGCGCTTCCCCGAACCGGGCGAAACAATCACCGCCTCGTCCTATTTCATCAGCGCCGGCGGGAAAGGTGCGAACCAAGCTGTCGCGTGCGGGCGGTTGTCACGGAGGAAACCTTCTCCATCTACAACGTGCGGTGAACACGATGGTAGTATCAGGGTTGAGATGGTTGGCGCGGTGGGCGGACTGGACGGGCACTTCGGGGCGCTGCTGAAGCCGACGCTGGAGAAGTCGGGGGTGGATACGTCGCGGGTGCAGGTGATCGAGGGGGCATACACGGGAGTAGCGGTGATCATCGTGGATGCGTCAGCGGGCGGGGAGAATCGGATTCTGTTCTCACCCGGGGCGAATTACCAGGGGATGGGGGCGACGGCGTCGGTGGTGGGGATGGCGCTGGCAGCACCTGTGCCGGACGTGATTGTCATGCAGGGAGAGATCCCCGTCGAGACGCTGATTGCGATCCTCCGGGATGTGGGAAAGTGGAAGGCGAACAATCGGGCCGCAGGGAAGCGCGGGATCGACGCTGGGCCCGATGTCATCTTCAACCCTGCCCCGGTCCCGCCTGGCGGATTCCCGGAGGATGTCTTTGCGGCGGTCGACCATCTCGTCCTCAATGAGACCGAGGCCGAGCTGATGACTCCGCCCACGGAGCGATTGCTCCAGGTCGTCCCCGGTGCGGAGGGCGAAGATGGGAATGAGAAGGTGGCCCGGTATTTCCACCAGCTCGGTGTGACGTATATTCTGATCACATTGGGGTCCAAGGGTGCCTGGTACAGTGCCACGGATGCGGGGACTTCGGGGCCTGCCGATGGAGTCAATCGGTTCGCGAAGCTGGTTCCGGCCGCGAAGGCCAGTCGGGTGGTAGATACCACGGGGGCCGGGGATACGTTCGTCGGCGCATATGCTGTCGAGGTGGCACGATGGCGCGAGTCGCGACGAGCAAATGGCAAAGCCGGACAAGATGTCGCAGCAGAGGAGAAGTCGTTGCGATATCAGGACGTGATGGATACCACCATGACTCTGGCGGCCCGTGCATCCGCCCGATGTGTGGAACGACGGGGAGCGATGGACAGCATTCCTTGGGAGGATGAGATATAATACTGGTCATGTTACATACCTTTGACAAGAATTATGATACCGACAATTCTCCAATAATTTGATGGAGTCCTAGTGCACTTGTTTCATCTTGTGTCTCATGGCGTCGACACCGCTGGCTGAGAATGACGGGATTTGGCTTGGGATACAGGCTGGTTGCTTTGACCATGCCATTGACAAATCATAGTCAAGTACTGGTAAGTATTATCTACTACTAAGGCCGAGTAAGAAGCTGAATATCGACTATCTAAACTATTGATCAAGTGGATAGGATAGTACGGAGTAAGAGACACGAATCGACGCGTGAGATTCTCTGTATCTTCTAACTACGGAGTACTAGGTAAGTATTCTATAGATAGGAAAGAAGATAATTGGATTGTTTAAACAGTCAGATTATAATAATCGAATAAGAATACTCCGTAGAACAATTGAATAATACTACGCGCCTTGCATTGATTGTTACAACACGAACTTGACGCGTTCTCAGTATAGGATAAAGATATCAAGAGGAGAACAATTCTCAAATACTTCAAACATCTTCTTGATCCTTGAATAATGAATTAAATCTGAAGATCACTGAAGATCTTATCCACTTGTCGCTGTTGAATAGTTGAAGAGTATGAAGAGTATCCCTTAATACCTTCATCACAGCAAATTCCTGCCTTCATTCTTCCCTTCTACCTGCATCTCTCCTCCAGCAGTGTATATCTACAGCATACTCCGTATTTACTCGTCCTCCTCGTTTCATCTTTTCTTTTTCCATCCTTGCCTTTACTCGATTCAATTCTATTCCAATCATATTAGTCTCATCGCTGTATCCCTTCCATGCTATACGGAGTATCCCGTATAGCCTCAACATCAAACCAGGATCATCACCACCATTTCCATCGAATATCGAACAAACATCAATCCAATTATATCTCCCTTTCAGAATCTTTGAATCCTACTCGAAGATCAATTGTCCTCATCTCAGATCAATACAAGCCGTGATCTCAGCTGAGACCGCCACTTACTGGACCCCACTTTCGCGAAGCCAGGCAGTCATCTACTAGTGACTCCCCGAGAAGAACTTCATCTTCTCCTTCAGACTTACATTCCAGTCATCTATACTACTCTAATATCTCTTGATCCATAAAAATTTACGCGTGTGATCACGTCTTCCCGTCTCAGGATGGCGGCTATCACCATGACTCCTAGTACACCGCGAAGACCCTTCGCCAGCGTCGATGCGTCGCGTATGCGTTCCTTGAAGGCCAAGATGAACATGAAGAACCAACCCAGTTTGTCTCACTCAAATTACATATCACAAACATGCATGCAGCATTCCTAACATCAGAATTCATAATAGCCTCGATGTCTCCCAAAAGAAGACCATTGTCTGAAGTGGACACCGAGAACATCGACCCGACCACTCTAAACATGTCAACAAAGCGGAAACGCGGTTCAGATGAAGAAGGCCATGAATCCAGCAAAAGCACTTTCAAATCACCCAAGGCCTCGCGTATGGCTCTGACGACCGTGCAGACAAAGACTGCCCCCTTCAAAACACCTCTCTTTAAACCTCAGTCTCCCCCAGCCCTCAAACCTGTCGGTCGATCGCCTCAAGCCAAATCATGCAAGGCGTTTGCTCGTCGCTCGACTATCACTAAGAGTCGACCAGAGCTTACAGGCAGGAAAAGCGTTACCCGCCCGTTCTCCATTGCAACGGCGTTGGGCAATCTGAAGCCTAAGAGCCAACCAACCCCCAAGACGCCTGCGTCCTGGTCATTTGATATCTATGTAGACTCTGAACAGGAGGAGATGACCAATCTGATGCAACACTCTACCTGTGTATTAGACATCAGCGATGACGAAGGCAAGGTGGATTCTTCGATTCGCGGCAAAGAGAATATTCCCCCATCCGAGCTGGGAATTGACCTACCTCACTCCCGTCAGCGTCAGAGCGAGACTGCAGCTACAAGAAAAACCGAAATGACGGAGCCTCGCTGCCCACTCGGCGAGCTGAATGCCGCTGACTATTATGGCGAAGACTGCCATGCCTTTTCATATGTGGTTGTTTATGACGAGGTTGAGGCTACTTCGGAAAAGAAGGCATCTCCACCTCTACCTCGCACTGCTGCTGCTCCCGGCCGCTCTAAGCTGTCGAATGTATCATCCATCTCGTCACTCCCTCAAGCTACTCACGGCAAGTCCAAGTCTACCAAGGCCGAGCTATCCGAGACTGAGATTGAAGTATGCGAGGACTCAAGTACTGATGAATCACACGAGGGAGAAGAGAGCAGTACCGGTGCTGACCCTGTATCGACGTCTTGATTCGATCAGAAACAATCTTTGTTTTGTTGATATTACTTTCTGTTTGGTCAATGGCGTTGGAGCCAGCGTGTTTGGGCATTCATTTTGAACGGCGTTGGAAAAGGTCTCTGTTCGTGTGGATTGCGTACGAGTCTCGGATACCCTCTTTTGATATCATTTCTTTTAATCAGCGAATCCATTCGGCGGTTTATTTTCTTGAATATTTACGGTCCTGGCTTTGCTATTGTAACTTTGGTCCCTGGGCAGGTATCAAGACTTTCCATGATGTTTCTTGTAGGTGTCCTTGGTTAGCAATATGAATTCTCGGACATATTCGTTTTGATAGACAACACCCAAAACTTGACTATCACTGATCCTCCATATCTATCTCTTCACCCTCATCTGACTCTTCCTGCTCCTGCTCATTCTCCTCGTCTTCATCCACCGCCATAGCAGCAGAATCCACCGCTTCCGTTGCGGCCGCTACCTGAGCCTCGAGCATCTCAGCCTGCTCCAGCGCCTCCTCCTCCCCCTCCTCCTCACTCTCATCTTCCTCACCCCCGTCCTCATTCCACTGCACCCGTTTCCCTCCCGCCGCTTGACGAGCCATCTCCGAACCAGCGGTAACACTCGCCAACGAGAGAATCCCCTTCCAGGACCCCTTGATCGACGCGCGGACCTCCGACGCAAGCTGCATATCACGCGACGACGCACCGACAGGGTCCAGCGTGAACGGGGCAAGCGAGGTATCCGGCGGGGCATGGTCGGGCAAGGGCAGGAGACGCGCGAACTGCGCATCGTCCGGGACGCGGCCCTCCAGGAGAGTCTGGATCTTGGCGCGCATGATCGTCTTGGCCTTGGCGAGGGTGCCGCTGCCGAACCAGCCGTCGACGGCGATTTCGCAGCTGGTGCGGAGGAAGGAGTGCGGTTCGTCGGGGAAGAGGACCCCTCGGAGGACTGCGTCGCTGATGTCGCAGAACATCCACATCCGCCCGTCTTGGGGTAGGGGTGGGAGACCGGTGAATATGTGTGTGTCGGTGGGTAAGGGGCTTGAGGCGTCGGGTCCCGTGGGGACCTCGTTTGGTCGTGGGATGGTGTGGCGGCGTCCGCCGCCTCCGTCGCGCGCCAGCTCCGAGGTCCCGGACAGGATGCGGAACATCACTGTCTGGTAGATGCGGTAGTCTGGGGAGGTGCGCGGGTCGTGGCCGAATTTGATGATGGCGTCGCGCCACGGCCCCGAGCGGAAGATGTAGCCGACGTACGGGACGGCGTGGCGCAGCGCGTACCGCTGTTCGGCGGTTTTGAGGTGGTTGCGGAGCCCGCGGCGCGTCCAGGCCGGACGGTCTGCGAAGAGCGCTTCGACGCAGGCGATGGTCTCCTGGAGGATGGGGTCGAGAGTGGATACGGGGGCGAGGTTCTCGCGCGGTTTGGTCGGGACCTCTGCGATGTCGCCTGGGAGAAGGTAGGTGTTCACCTTGGTTACTTGCGAGGTGTTGATGGTCGTGATGTTGCCGGAGGTGTCGATGGCTTGTCGGACGGTTGGGTTCTGACGGTAGCTTTTACTAGATTAGTATCTGTTCAACAACATTGACCTTGAGACAGACATACATATAGGTAAATGGAAGATCGCCATGGCTGAAGGACGGAGGCGGTATGATATCAACGTCCGAAATGGCGCCCTTGCTAAGATCAATGTCGAATCGCTTCATCTTCTCATCTGGAAAATCATCAGCCAGAGTTCCCCTCCCAATCAATTGCAAGTCTTACAGTCAAAAGAGAGAATCTGCTCCCGAAACCGATTGATAAACGCGCTTCCGGTCGTCGAGTAGACGAAATCCGGCATCCCTAGACACCCACCATCAGCACATAGCATCCAAAAAAAACCAAACAAATCCAAACCTCGAAACACATGCGTCCGATTCACCATCCCAACCGGCTCAACTTCGTACGTCCCTGCATTGTCACGCAGACTGCGGAGGAGCTGCCTCGCGCTCCGCCTCGATCCCGGCCCCTCACTGACAGTCGCAACCGGAATACCAGAGAACGGCTCATCTGAGCCCCTCTTGCGTCTCCGGCCGGTCCTCCTGGGCACCGTCACTTTGAGCAGGATATTGTTCGACGCCGAGCTGGTCGACTGCAGCGGTCGAGACAGGGGGTCCTCTGGCCGCAGGAAGAGATGGGCCGGGGTATCGGCCTTTGGGGGGTTGAGGATCTGAGTTGATGTTAGATACCGAGGTCATTCTTCTACGAGGGATTGGGTGGACATACTTTGGAGATTCCTGCATTGCCTTGTAGGGTCTCGATTGCCTTGTCGATGTTCTTGATGATGGCGGGATGTTCGACGCTGATGATGGGACGGGGGGGGATGGTGTAGTAGGGGGCGGTTCGTTTGTCTGTCATGTTTGATGTGACTTTGAGAATGTAGCTGTATTAATATTGTCTGTTGAATGGGGGTAAGTCGAGATACTGTAGATATATAAATACTGGACAACCTAGGATAACTCGGTGACCATCAACGCCAGTGATCAACAGATCAACGGATCAACAGATTCTTGGAATCAAAACCACTGAATCACTGGAATCACTAGAATTATATTTCCAAAGCAATAATGAGCATCCAGGAGAGTACTTGTATACATCTGACTGTCCTTGGTCCTGTCAATGAAAATTCCCATTGATCACGTGACCTCTCCCTAAAAAACAGAGATGAAGGCTTGGATGATATGGAGTCTCGAGTCATGAAATATATATTTATTTATATAAGTTTAAATATTGAGGCAAGATGTAAATCAAGTTGAACTGTATAGATAGAATATAGATATCTATTGAATGCTGCATGTCTTGTGGACTGCCCTTCTCCTGTCTACTCTCTACTCTCTACATAAATTACTTCCCCCAGCCACAGTCAGTTCCATCACTTTTAACATTAACATTAATTTAAGACTTGATGGTGATTTCTTCTCCTTTTCCTGCCTCTTATCTTCTAATTTAACAATCTTTCACATTTTCTCTATTCACTGTTCTTACTTCTTTCAACTCAGTTCTTAATCTCTGAGGCTCTTTACACCCCGCTTCCCAACCAGCCGCTAAGCGACACGGAGAGACCTGGATAGTTGCTCCTATTATCCTATTGACTGTTAGAACAAGAACGAAAAGAAACCCCATTCAAGAAGACAGAATCTCCTCTACCTTCCTCGCGATCTTCTCTTTACTATCTTATTCTGAGTATATCTACAGAGGTAAGTTGTGCAGCAATGGGTTTCCTCTCCTAACTTCTCTGCTTGCCCCCCCCCTGGTGCTACACTTCGTCGTCCACTTCGTTCCTTAACCTACCGGGTTCTCTGGTCGTTGATTCAACCCTCCGCTTTATGATTCTGCATTTTCGGCCAGAAGCGACCATCTATAAATTTACCTTTTTTCGCAATCCCTTGATTTGAACTCGACGTCGCTTTTCATTGTGTTGTTGGAGTTGCTCATGTGGTCATTCCAGGCCGAACATAAACAAAGCAACGTCGTGGTTCCTCCTTGAACTGCCTCCGCGCTGCCCAACCATCCGCCTTTTGCTAGTGTACGGCGTTGTTGCTGCACTGGCATCGAGAACTTCGACCGAGTACATGTGGCTGTTTACATAGTTCTTGACAATGAAGGGTTTCAGACAGAGAGTGGTAAGTCTGCTGGACCATCGCCCTCCTATCCTATCCCCGCCCTGGGTCCCCGGGTGACCACCTCAGCGCGGCGCTCCCCACGAGTTGTTGGCTAAAATCAAAATTCTACTAGCATGAGCAGTTGTCGAGGGCAAAAGAAGCGAATAAGTCCTCGAAGAAGAAAGACTCGTCCCATTCCTCGTCCCAGAATCAGGCCGCCCTCGCAGCCCAACAGGCTCAGCACTCCGCCTCCCCAAACCACGGCACTCCGGTCTCGTCGACAACCTCCGTCAATGATATAAGGGGAAAATCGCCGGAAAATGCTGCGCAAGCGGGGGTGTACGCCCCTGTTCAACATTATATCCCGCATGGAGGCATGCCGGGACAGCTTGTGAATGGACCAGTAACTCCCACCAAGCAGGGCCAGCCGATGGCGCCTAGCGTGATCATCAGCCCAAGCGTACCGGTGAGTTCTCTATAGCCCACATACCTTCTTGCTTCGACAGAACTGTGATCGGCTGACCTGTACATGCCGTTAGCATGTCCCTCCTCCCGGTGCCGCGGAGACGATGCCTGGCGACTTGGCCCCTCCCCGAAAATCTCACGTCTTCGATCGCCTCCAGACCACACCAAAGGATATGTCGGAAGGGATTCGGACCCCCAAGCGCCAACATTCGTCGCGTTTTGATATCTCCGATCAGCGTCAGCGGGAATTGGAGAAACTCCCCGGATTCCACGAAGTGCCTTCGAATCGGCGCCAGGAGCTGTTCATGCAGAAAATCGATCAGTGCAATATCATCTTCGACTTCAACGACCCCTCGGCTGATATGAAGTCCAAGGAGATCAAGAGACTGGCGCTCCACGAGCTCTTGGACTACGTCGCAAACAACCATTCGGTGATCACCGAACCCATGTATCCTCGAGTGGTTGAGATGTTCGCCAAGAACCTATTTCGTCCCATCCCTCCACCAGTCACACCCCAGGGCGAGGCCTTTGACCCCGAAGAGGATGAGCCGGTCCTGGAAGTGGCCTGGCCTCACATTCAGGTTGTGTACGAGTTCTTTTTACGGTTCATCGAAAGCTCAGATTTCAACACCAACATC